>UELW01000256.1:8060400-8562548 GCA_900490495.1 Danionella dracula
TCCCTCCTTGTAAATCTCACATTTGATGATGGACCACAGATTCTCTATGGGGTTCAGATCAGGTGAACAAGGGGGCCATGTCATTAGTTTTTCTTCTTTTAGACCCTTTCTTGCCAGCCACGCTGTGGAGTACTTGGACAAGTGTGATGGAGCATTGTCCTGCATGAAAATCATGTTTTTCTTGAAGGATGCAGACTTCTTCCTGTACCACTGCTTGAAGAAGGTGTCTTCCACAAACTGGCAGTGGGACTGGGAGTTGAGCTTGGCTCCATCCTCAACCCGAAAAGGCCCCACATGCTCATTTTTGACGATACCAGCCCAAATCAGTACTCCACCTCCACCTTGCTGGAGTCTGAGTCGGACTGGAGCCCTCTGCCCTTTACCGATCCAGCCACGAGCCCATCCATCTGGCCCATCAAGACTCAATATCATTTCATCAGTCCATAAAACCTTAGAAAAATCTGTCTTCAGATATTTCTTGGCCCAGTCTTGACGTTTCAGCTTTGTGTGTCTTGTTCAGTGGTGGTGGTTTTTCAGCCTTTCTTACCTTGGCCATGTCTCTGAGTATTGCACACCTTGTGCTTTTGGGAACTCCAGTGATGTTGCAGCTCTGAAATACGGCAAAACTGGTGACAAGTGGCATCTTGGCAGCAGTACGCTTGACTTTTCTCAGTTCATGGGCAGTGATTTTGCGCCTTGGTTTTTACACACGCTTCTTGCTATTTTGAACAAAACGCTTGATTGTTTGATGATCACCCTTCAGAAGCTTGGCAATTTTAAGAGTGCTGCATCCCTCTGCACGATATCTCACAATTTTTGACTTTTCGTAACCTGCCAAGTCCTTCTTTTAACCCATTTAGCCAAAGGAAAGGAAGTTGCCTAATAATTATGCACACCTGATATAGGGTGTTGATGTCATTAGACCACACCCCTTCTCATTACGGAGATGCACATCACCTAATATGCTTAATTGGTAGTAGGCTTTCGAGCCTATACAGCTTGGAGTAAGACAACATGCATAATGAGGATGATGTGGTCAAAATACTCATTTGCCTAATAATTCTGCACACAGTGTACTGCTCCTACTTCTTAACTGGCTTTTTCTCCTTCTCCTGCTTCTTCTTCTCCTCTTTTTTTCTTCTTCAGTTTCTCCTCCTGCTTCTACTTACTTTTTCTTCCCCTCCTTCTTATTCTCCTTATCATCTCCTTCTATTCTAGACTTATTCTTATTCATCTCCTCCTTCTCTTTATTCTCCTTCCTTTTTTACAACCCCTATTTTTCCTCCCTCTCCTCTTCCTCCTTCTTTACCTCCTTCTTTTTTTATCTTCTTCCAGTGTTGTTGCTTCTTCTGCCCCAGCCATGAAAATCTGTAAAATTTCAAACACCTAAATGCATTGGATGTAAAATTAAAGGCAGCAGATAAGAGCTATTAGTCTATCTCTAAAAGTAAGAGCATGTATTATTTACATGCATAAGAAAGGAAATTTGATTATGGATATGCATAGTGTAGGGAGATGTTTCAGATGACTAAATTATATTTTCGACATTGAGTCATAAATCATATGCCAAATGGACTGTTGTTTTAAAAGTAGAGTTGTGCAAATCGCACTCGGATTTTTAATAACTATAAAGTAGAACAGACTTCTGGGAGATTATATGTGGACTGATCATTTCAAGTATAAATGTACCTGCAATAGAATAACCTGCCAGTGGAAGTAAATCACAAGGTGTTAGTAGAATATCATTTAATTTCCTGGTAATTAAGTACAGATGTTATCATATCTCTATCGTATTTCAGATTATTGTGAGTGTTTCATGAGAAAAATATTTGAAAGTCCTAATTTTTCAATAAGATCCTTCATAAACAGTTTCTTTTGTGGGGAAAAAAAACCTACAGGGTTTCGGATGTCTGAAAAGGCCTTCTTTAAATTGGGGTGAACTGGTTCACAAGAACTAAGTGAGTGACTCTAGAGTGAGTCACAACATTGCTGTATTTGTCCATTATAATGTTTTGTGTACCATGGGTGTTTTTTGTTCAAGCATGTGGTGCTTCCGCTGGTTGCTTGTGAGTAAAGCCAGTGAGTAGTGGCAGGTTTCAGAGCAGAGCTGGAGACTCTGGGGGTGTCTCCATGTGACTCAAAAGGCATCCGGAATGATCTTTGCTGTAATTATCTGTTTAATGATGCGTACATCCTGGCTTTCTAAATAAATCAACACCGCTGCCTCCTCCTCACAGCACCATCATCTGTAGGATGACACAGAATCTGACTTTTTTCCACTCACCCAAATAAGTTGATATGGATATGTTTCAATATAACCTTTGTGCCAAGTTGGTCTGGATCATTAACTCTTCATTACTAGCGAGATTTGGAGGAATGCTACATCTAATGCAATTTAAATTGACCCAGATTTTATCTAAGATTCATGTGTGAGTGTGAGAACAGCTGGACACAGAAGTTTCAAGGTGCATCCGTTGTAGATCAAGGGACAACCGCCTGCTTTCCCTCTCGATGCAACCCCGAGCAACGGGAGCAAGTTCTCATTCACTCCAGTGTTAAAAATTTGGAGCTGAAAAAAGCATGTTTCCACCCCTGGCTCCATTAGGTTTGTTGATTTAGATCACTAGTTTTGATCTTCATGAACACTGAGGGCAGTGATTATTTTTTTTATTTGTTTGTTAAAATTTTTACCTTCAGCCTATCAGGCGCCTCCACTTCGACCATGCTCCTCCCCCGACCACCACAACTCACTCGTTTTAAGGCATTTTCCCAATAAAAGAGGTGCAGTACAGGAGTCAAGCCCAGTTTTTACACATTTTTTACTCACATTTTACACATATTTTGTTCACTCAGAACACCTATAAACGATACCTCCCATTCCATATTACTCATATAATACTCCTGTTTCAGCTTTTAACTGAGGCTCTGGAACTCGTACTGAAGCATGATTCCGAGACTACTGAGTTGAGTTAACCAAAGTTGAAAAACGGTCCCAGCTGAGCTCATATGAATATCTGCTCATTTGTAGATCAAACTGAGAGCTTTCACAATAAATAAGATGTTTAGTATAAATTTTTTATCATTTAAATTGAGACAAGCGAAGATTAATTTTGTGATGGTGATCTGTGTTCAAAAATGTTACTTTTTTGGCAAATATTGATCAAATATTTATGGTTTATGAGAAGATTATATAAACACAATATTTAAAATCTATTCATTATTTAAACCATATTCAGGCTAACTGAAATTCATAAGAGCATTAATTGGAGATTAATCTATCAAAATGATCAATCATTTATGGATTTATCATCCCACAATAACAATACATTTGCAAAACTAAGCTTGTCATATCATGTTTACCTTTTATTTGTTTTCATTTGTTACGTAAATGAAGACAAACTTGTGAGAACTTTTATTTAAATAAATGATTGAAGTAACAGATGGTTGTGCAGCTGAATGTTTCTCTCAGGGGTTGACAAATTTATTTAACTCTTATAACGCATACAATTGAGCAATTAACTTTTTTTAAATAAATTTATGGATTGACCTAAAAACTTTCCACCTTGCAAAATTGTGAGGGTAACTGTTTTAAAAACACTTGTATGGTTTCAATTCATTATCTTTTCTTCCATCTAGGGCGCTAGTACAGATAAAACCCTGATAAATGTGATACTGTTGATTATAGCCAGCCTATCTATTATTTTTAAGAAATAGCCTGAGCAATGTGTGCGTGTTTGGGGGAGCATAAGGCCTAAAAGTTTTTTTTTCAGGGCACCCAAAATTTCTAGCAGCGACTTCATATAGATATAACACTTTCCATGAAATAATCTACTTTACTGTTCACTACTGTGCTTAAAACTGTTCATTCATTCCTCTTTTAAACCATTTTTGAAAGCTATTTCATCTCTGGGAGATATGCTGCTGGCTGGCAACTCCAATGTTATGCCTCTAAATCCTTCTTCCAAATATTATGAGGGATGTTGCATCAATAGTTTCATACATATTCTGCTTTTTAGCCATTTCCTGCTTTACCTACTTAAATAATATGTCTTGTTTCATATGGCACCCTTTAACATCTAACTGATGATTATGAAGATTTTTGCATTAAACATATTTTATTCTCCATTTAGAAATATACTCTCTGGCATTCTGAATGAATGTTACCTGCCTAATTACCAATTATTGTATTACCTAAATTAACTTTCAAATTATGCAAATGTGTATAGCGTCAAAGCTACGACTCGCTCTGTTGCAATTATCCCAGCAGGTCTTATTTGAAGAAACTGCTCACCTTGCTTTTGTCAATGGAGCTTCACGAGATTTAATGCACCATTGTTGGTGATTGTCAGAACACAGATGTGATGAAGTAAAGTTATGAGATTTGGCAACGCAGCCAGCCAGCTCTGTAATGGAGTATCTGTGTTTTGGCTGACCTTGTGGCGCTATTTGTATTGGAACAGACAGTGAGTGATGAGAACAGCAGTGCCGCCCCCATAAACGATCCAGGTGTTTGTGAGCGAGCAAGAGAGAAAATGGGGGATCTCATCCGGAACACATGCAGGGCAGCCTGTACAAAAGAACATGCTTCAGCATTCGCTCTTCATTAGCTAAAAGAACAGGATGCACGAGTTTGAAGTCAGAATGTCAAGGTTGTTGTCATTAGTGATGCATTAGATGATTAGGCTTTTTTTGGATATCTCATTTTTAGTTTTGTACTTTACTGTCGTCTCATACATTTTTCACAAAAATGTCCCAAAGACGCAAGTTAACAAACTAGGTTTTCTTTTCAGAACACTTTGATTAATTAATAAATTCATTCATCATTAACCTCTACGATTGCTAGAAGGCCAGGCTGAATGACTGAACTGCGGATGGATAGTGACATCTATATATATATATATATTTATACAATTTTTTTTTACACCAAAAATATTTGTCTTTAATATGAATAACCATTAACAGGGTGACTTTAATGGAGATGGGAGGAGGAGTCCTTTTAAAGGGTGGGTGCTCTTATTGCAATCCAGAAATCCATTCTTAGTCTATAGAATTTGTTTTTGAAGCAGTCTACAGTGATTATACAATGGGTTGCTCTGAGCTGGCTGCCAGGTTGAATGCGTTTTTAAGATTTTGGGTGGAAATTTGTTTTGCAAATGAAGAACTTGATGTTAAATCAATTGTAATACCTACTCTGTGTGACCCATGTGATAAACACATTTGAGATTACAGGAGAAACCGTTAAAAGCCGTCTTTTTTTGTATATAAAGGAGCCCCATGCCATATAATCTTTATAACAGATCTGCAAATACAACCATTTCAGCCTGTTAGTCTCCTCCTAAAGGCCCTTCGAGCTAGACTCAAGCTGACAGGAAAACTTTGGAATGAACACAAGGCACTAGGTTTTCTTTTTTTTTTTAATTTCTACTGTAAAAAGTCACTTTTTTTGTTCTGCCTAATAATATATTTATAATAATATTTCTATAAGCATTTTGCTCAATTATGTTTTTTAAAGAAGAATTTAACAGCACAGTGTTGTAGAATTGAAAACAGAACTGTCATTTTTTAATAACACACTATATACTGTCTTTTATGATTGGGGTCCTGTAGAATTATCATAAGCATGCCAATATGCCAATATTTTATAAAAAATATAGTGAAACAGTGATGCATTTGACTGTGAGGATATTTAACCTGAACATTAGACACATTAAACTCTGTTTGAAGATAATTAACATTTTTTCCCGGCTTTATATCCCATACATAAATTACAGCACAGCACTTCCCTCTCTGCAATCTAATAGAAAGTGCATTTTGTCATTCTTTCATTTCAGATTTTCCTTTCTTCATTGTCAGTCCCATCATGCTCTCTCACAGCCCAGAGCTATGGTGGATTATTTACTTTAAAAAAGAAAAAGAAAAAAAAAGCTCTGCAGGCCTCAGAAGCTTTGTAAAAGACCATTGTGTCCGGACACATTTTGAAGTGTATAGAGTGAGGAGAGGATATGTTTGTGACCTGTTACGATGATTTTAGCATATACGTAATTAGTATGGATCTGTATTTCACTGCAATACAGTTTACAATTTGTGTAAGACCTGGTTTTCCCTTCTTGTTTATCTTGGCATCCATGAGTGAGTTAATTGCTTGTGTGTGGTTGAACTGAAGACGATTATGACCTTGTTTTTTTAAAAAAGAGCAGACTGTTGTAATCCAGACTCACCAATTCACTCGTTGCAAGTCTTGGTATTGGAAACTTTTATTACAATCTATTATGATCAATTTTAGTTGATTTTATCTATTGTTGAACACTGTACATTTTGATCACAACCTCATTTAATGTAACATGACTTGTCACTAAACCTCGCCTCCATTAGTGACACATGCTCAATCCCTGAAAGACTTGTACCAATGTGTTTTAGACTCATATTGGTCACAAAAGCATCATATTTTTTTATATATCATATTTCCATTTTATATATGGATAAATATAGATGTAAGGATGATACAAAGAGGGAGTTATGTAATTGCATGTATTTATGTATTTATGCATTAAACAGTCTCTCTTTTTTATCCCTCTTTTTTATAATAATAATAATGTAGTGTATTTTATAAATCCATAAAATAGTAACTGTAAAATCAATACAAAAAAATAAAACTCAAAAAAGCACCAACAAAGGCCAGTTACAAAAAGTGACCTACAATAAAGTGAGAATTTTTAAACTAACTGCCATATCCCTGAGCTCCTCTGGAATACAGTTCTTCAGTGCCGGTGCATAGAGGAAAAAAAAAAGTCTTTGACAGAAACTTTTTTTGCAGTCAAAAGCGATGACAAGTATGCAGGAGCGAGGTCATAGAGTGTTTTGTATATGAGGGTTAAAATTTTCAAATCCTCACTGAAATGGACTGGGAGTAAATGGAGCGATTTAAAGAACAGGTATGATGTGTTCACATTTTCTGATCCTGTTCAAAATATGAGCAGCTGAATTCTGAACTTGCTGCAACCTGCAAAGAGTAACCCTAGAAACCCTGGTCAGGACTACAATTGGGAGGTGCTAAAAAGAAGACTTCTGAACAAAGAAGGTCTGAACAAATTGCTCAAAAGTCAGACTCGGATAGAATGTAACATCTAGGTTCCTCATTTTGCTCCAAGTCTCTAATGCCAAGCAATAAAGTGAGAGCCAACATTTTCCCAGGTTTAAAGTGGATGCACATTTGTGTGTCATCAGCATAATTATAAGAAACAAAGAGAGACCAAACAGAGTAGATGACCAAGTGGACTTAAACATATAATAAAAAGCAGAGGTCAAAGAATAGAGCCCTGAAGTACACCGGAGAGAACAGGTCTCCTTTTAAATCTAAAGCATAAAGACAGTAATAACATAAAAATAAAAAGATTAAGTCCCCATTACAGTTTTAAAAATTCTAGTAGCGCCTTTGACTGGCTAATCTCTTTTGTGTTAAAGATTAACTAAGCAGTTTCTTTTTGGGTGTTATTATGTTTTATGCTGACGTGGGTTATTTTGATTTATAGCTTATTTTCTTTTGATGATATTTGGTTTTGGTGATAAATGGAGGGATGGACATTTTTCAGAAAGATTGATGGAGAGATATCCATTCCTCGTGTGATAGAAGATTGATTGTATGTGTGCATGGAGAAATGGATAGCAGTGGAAAAAGGAGTGGATTAATCAGAAGAAGAGATCATGCAAGATTAACAGTAGTCTGGTTCTTGACAGACTTATACTTGAGGTGAATGCTATAGAGTACTATTTATTGACCTACAGTATTGCATCTTAGAAGAATTGATCCGCAGATGTGCATTAGAAAGATGAACAGAAATGTACACATGAAGAGACAATATAATGGGCATAAACACAGTAAAGACATGCTAATAGCTGATTGTCCACTTTTTTGTGGTAGCCTTACTTAAAATGTAAAGTCAAGACGTTCATTATTTTGTTTTTAGTCTTTTTTTTTTTATTAATTAATTGATTGATTTATTTATTTATAATTTTTTTTAAAGTTTGACATCTGGTCAAAAGAGATTGTATTAAGTACAAAAGCAGTAGCAACTTCTCACAAAAAATGAGTGGTCATCAACAGAGTGGCATTCTGGCTGTCAGTAGATAATGGACAGGCTTATACAGAGAAACATGATGGCTATAGCCCTTGAAACCTCAAAAGTGAAATGATTTGGCCTTGCAATCAGGAACATATGTGAAGCAGACAGTAATTAGAATACCGTATAGTATCTCCTTTTTAGTCCATAAGGAGTAGAATCTTGGCGGGTTCTTTGGCAGACGGAGGGAGTTTTTAGCTGTAATCAACCTTTAAGGACACTGTTAGTTCAGTTTAATTTTGACATTAGTATTACATCATAGAGTGTCTAATGGCTTCCTCTAAAGATTTTCTAGTGATGAGATGCCTGACCACGTCTTCTTTCGTCTTGGTGAGCTTTTTTCGTGCCTGATCGTGTGTCACCATGGTCATGTCCTAGCCGTTGACCTGCATGATTTTATCTCCCACTCGGAGTCCTGCCACCTCTGCGGGGCCACCCTTAGATACACGGGTGACACAGATACCTTTGTCCGGTTCTTGGTCGATTCCTCCTCTGATGCTAGAATCTCAAGTCGTTGCACAACCGCCGTGACAGCCTGACTGGGCACGAACGACATTTTATATTCTTTTAAAAGTTGAACCACGCTTATGAAAATGTTATGTCTTTAGTCTTATAATTGATTGTATCATATTTTTTTGTTTTGATTTTGCAGCTTTTGCCCTTGTTTTGTGTGTGCACACACATTTATAAATCCCTGAAGATTTTTGTCCAATTCACCTGCATTAAGTTTTATGTCTTTGGAATGATTTTAAAAGTATTTTCCTCATGGTGAACTCAATAGAAATTTAATAAATTCACTGCTGTTCAAAATCTAGACAATTCTAATATTTGGTGGGTTTGTCAAACAATTAAAACAAACAAGGGGATCAGCTTGAAGCAGCTTTTCTGCGAATTACAGCTTTAGTTACTTGTATTGCCTGACCTCGTCATGAAGGGAAATGTAATGCAGCTTGATAAAGCCTGCTTCAGCAGTGGGAGGAACTGGAGGAGTGCTCGCTCCATATATGTGTTTCCTGCATGCACGTTCCCACTACCAAACACCCTCTTCCAGCCATCCCTTCTCTTATCTCAATGAAGAGAGAGAGAGAGAGAGAGAGAGAGAGAGAGAGAGAGAGAAAAGACGGGGGGAGGTAGCGTTTCCCTCACTCGTGTGTTTTCCCTTTAACTACTAGTTGACACGAGCACGAGGAGACTGTAGCATCCTCCGTCCTGCACCACCTTCTGAAATTGCACAATAGGATCTGAATTTTGAAGGAAATCTCTTCAATCGTTTATTTATTCGCATTTCATCAATGCTTTGACATCTGGAATGTGCTGCTTTCTCCCCAGCGTTGTTTCCATGCCAGCATGGGGACTGCTGTGTCCAAAAAGAAGAGTCTGAGAAATGATGCGATTTCATCGGTGGCAGTCAAAGTTAGGTGAGTCCGTGTTTCCTGTGAACTCGTGGGTCCTGCAGTGAGCCCAGCTCTGCATGTGTACGTGTGTTCACCGCTCAGAGCTTGAACACTTTGCCTCTGAAGTTACAAAGCCAGATGAGCTGATATATCATCATTTTGTTACATTTCACAGGTCTAATGCTCACCATTAATGCTAAAAATCTTATATCTTATAAAAATCTTATAAATCTTAAAATTATATGCCTTCCAAACATGAAGCTCCTGTTTAGTCACATTTATACATTTTCAGCTTCATTCATATATGTGATATTTCTAAACCTTATCTTGAAAGGGGATGCATTTAACTTGTAAATTAATATTGAAAAATAAAGATAGTCATTTTTGAAGACCATTTAAATTGTTGTTTTATGTGTGGGGGTAATACTGTATAAACATGTTATTGACTACTTTCCCTAGCTTTATCAGAGCACATGGCTGAATTTGAAACTTTTGTTTTGCTTGTAAAGTCCAGATAATCAAACCTTTCATTTAAACCATCAAAGTCAATCATTGGAAAAATCAAAGCTAATAGTCTCTTTATACAAATGTTAATGGGTTAACTTGACTAGGGATATACCCAGAGCAAATATTTTCAAAAATTATAATTTTTATTTACTCACATAAATCTCTCAGATTTAAATCAACATCAGCAGGTGATTTTACGGAATTATCTATGCAAATAATTGAGTCCTTTGATGATACCCATTACCTCCTAAACAGTAATCCCTCAACGGCTTCACTCAGCTCCTCTTCTAACACAATCAAACCCAGTCAGAAACCATGCTGAACCGGCTAGAGTTTTTCCAGCATGTTAGCCCAACATTGCACCAGAGCATGGCCAGTGTCCTTCAGCACTGATGTTCTTGAAACAGGCATGGATATGCATGAGATTGACTCCATCTGTCAATCATCCATCACTGACTCACACTGCCGCTGGTCTTCCTGTGCCACACTAAATTAAATCCTCAAAGGAGAGCTGACTGGCTGTCTGGCAACCAAGACGGTGATTTAGCATTAAATCAAGCATTAACCAAACATACGTGTTCTTCTACTACAGCGTCATGCTTTAATGAGAATCCCTCCTGACCGATCACGTCTCTGAATATTCTTTCTCCTGGTAAACGTACACCCTTATTACCTCTTGTCATCATAATTCAAAAGCTGTCAGCAGGCTCACCTTCTTACCCTATTGCCTACTTCTGCCTCAGGGATGCCGTGAGTCATTGCATCCTAAATGTACGCATACAGAAAGAGTGATTCGAGTAGATAAACTTTGCTGTAGATGTAGAGGTCATTGAAATGACCTTGTCAACTGAATCCTACTGTACAGTCAATGTTCGGTTCAGGGATGCTTTAAGGTGAAGAAAGGTACTCCTCACGCATTTTTGTGTCTGGGTATGACATGAATGAGTCGCTGTTCAGTATGCAGGACAGGTATCCGTGCAAAAGGCTTTGCATGCCTTGCAGAAATGACCGATTTGATGGAGACTCCATACCAAGGAAATGGAGCTTTTTAGCTGCTCTCACTGACTCATGGATTTTGCTTCTTGTTATGCAATAGTAACACTATGATGAGGCATGAGTACCCTACTCTCTGTGGCGGATGTTTTTTTTATTGTTAATAATAAGACAGTTACACGGTTCACAACTGTGAACTTCAGAGAGGTGATTTTCAGTCTTAGCTTCTGGATGGCTGAAGTAAATATACAATGTGATTATTTCAGGCCCTTTCCCCATGTAACCGGTTCTTTTGAAAACAGGGTTTTTTTATTGAGTCATCACGTGTGTTCCTTTTTGGCATTTCCTGGTTTGAAAGGAAATGTTGACCAAATATACGAAGCGGCGCTCTTTGGGTTATTTCAAAATCGTTGATGTCTGGTTACTAAATAGACAACACTAAATTTGAGAGCTATCCAATCAGTGAGTGCTTTTATGAATGTGATTAAACTGTTTAAAAAACACAAGATGGCAGTCTAGCTTTACCTGCAGTTATAGGGTAATCTCTCTTGTGTAAAGTTATTTTGTTGTTATGTAAATTTGCATATCATAAATGTAATGGAAAGTGTTTTTGTTCTCTGCCTCACACCGCTATGTACTCTCTCTCTCTCTCTCTCTCTCTCTCTCTCTCTCTCTCTCTCTCTCTCTCTCTCTCTCTCTCTCTCTTGCCAGCAAATGATTAGTGTTTATGCACTGTAACTCCTTTTTTATGCAAGTACCTCTCCCTGCCATCTCATTTACTCACAGCTGACCATGCCTCTTTCCCTGAGATTTTCTTTAGGCACCCTGCTGAATCAGTGTAGTGATGTAATGCTTTAACTGAATAGCTTTACTTTCGCACAAACAATATATAAAGAGGCTGTAAGATATAAATGTAAATCACCTTCTTATTCATTTACAAACTGAAAAATTACAAGGAAGTTCAAAGGAAAAAAAGTGTTGAGGTTGGGTTTTTTTTTGCAGGGAGGTTACGACTCAAGGAATATTTTTCTCTTTGATTCACCTGTAGCACTTGCCATAGTATTCCCCAGCTGATTTTTATGTAATAATGCTAATGTTGCTTGCTCTGAATAGTAATTAAGTAATAGTAATTTTTTGACCGTTTACAGGTACCTTTAAATGCAAAAAAATGTTTAGGTTATTTGCTATTTTCTCAACAACAAAAAAAATCCTTATTTTCCTCTAAAACAATCCATGATGTAATCTTCAGTAAATTCATACGCATCTAAAAACTAATGTAGCATTTCATGTGTCACAGTAGCATTTAAAAAAAAAACAAATAAGAATTCCGTTCAATGTCATACAATTTATGCTTAAACAAAAATCAAATGTTTTTATTTAGTTCATCCACATCTCAGTGATCCTATTTAGCAGGCATTTCTTTCTACTTTGGTCTCTACTGTCACAGAGGTCTACTGGAGTTCATTCCAGCTCTCTTTTGATCAAAGGCTGACGTACACATCCCAAGTCAACAGTTCTTCATGGGGAACCTCATCAGTTATTGTCTCTGTGAATAGATCCTGTTCTGAAGAAGTCAAACTCCTTTGATTGAGCATGAGGATTTCTGTTTTAATGACTTAACTTTAGACCTACAGTACCTACTTGAAATCTACAATCGTTTTACAATGTAAATGTTAAACAAGCATTTTAACCTGAAATTGTTTCCATAAAATATTGAATCATCTCCTTGAGCCCAAACTGAATTAAAAAAATAATAAAATGTTGTGATTTGATTCATGCTTCATCTGTGGACGGTGTTAAATAAGATGCCCTGCAGCCTGAAAACCGCTTATTTGCAAAGGAGTTAGTCATTGCCCTGTGGCAGTTCTCACTGTTGTTATAGTCTGTAAATTATAGGGTTGTTTTGTTGAAAGAAAAAGGCTGTGCTTTTGAACAATTGCTAGGAAAAGCCCAATTTGAAATATTGTCACGTTGTGATTAGGTGCTTTCCAGAAAGATGCCTCTCAGCCCTAAGCAAGCTGTTGCCAATATGTCGGAAGCTTTTTCCCCAATCAGCACTGACTGTACTTCTCATTCTGTGAGTTTACTCTGTGAGAGGGGTGGAAAAACACTGAAATTGTTTTCTGGGAAGGTACCTTTGATCATATTTTGCAGAAGTGATAGACAAATGACCATGCTTTTAGTTCATGCATGTATTAAGCATTAGTTGATGCATTGATGAGTCTTTAAGAATTTTCATGAGTTCAAAATATTTCATTCATGATTTAATGGATGAACACCACATTGATAAATACATTAACTATGCTAGACACATTGTCAACATCCAACAAAAACATCTTTACAATTGCAACATGAAAATATATTCTATTACATTCTATTCAAGCCCAGTCCAGTTCAACAGTAAGCAATACCATATTACATATAACTACATTTTAAAACTAATGTCGTTTTTTTTGGCAATAATACTCTAAGAAATAAAATGAGTTGTTTAATGGGTGGAGGCCCTGTTTTGTGTTTGGGTTACTTTCAGTTAAAAATTTTGAAGTCGAACAAAATGTTCTAAAATCACTGAATTTACTGTAGAGCATTTAACTTTTAGTAATGACCAGGTTATCACTTAAGTTGATATTTGGTTAACTATGAATCCTATTGGGATGTTACCTGCTGCTTGCTGTGATTGTTTAATGATGGCTAAAATCAATCAATTAATACCTAATAATAATCCCTTTTCATTCATTGATTTAGGATAATTTTTATTATTGCTTTGTCTATGATAAATCACGGTTATGTGTCCAGTTTATGTATTTACTAATGTTTGAATGAAACAGAGAGCTCATTATACTTTTTAATAACTCAAGCTATTAATGCATTAATTAATCATTTAATTCATGTTAATGTGAGTACCTTTTCAGAGTTACTGTATTCTTTTTTACAGATGTCTACTTAGAGCCTTTAGCTATACACAGGTTGAGGTACTCTATTATGAAAACTTAAGCTTAGGAAGGTGTTTGGCTGTAAACTTATGGTTTAAAATAATTTTAAGTTCAAGTTGTTTTGTAGACTTAGAAAAAAAGGTGTCATCGAAAATTCCAAGCTGTTTCATGTCACTCTCCCCTGCTTGGTCTGCTGACCGCTAATGGTTAACAGGAGCATTAGTTGTACAAGCAATCGCCAAATAATGTGAATTACATGCTCAAAACTAGTGGACATCTTCCCAAAATTGGTTGATTTACACAGCTGTTTGATAACCCATATATAAACACTTACCTAAAGGATTATTAGGAACACCTGTCCAATTTCTCATTAATGGAATTATCTAATCAACCAATCACGTGGCAGTTTCTTCAATGCATTTAAGGGTGTGGTCCTGGTCAAGACAATCCCCAGAACTCCAGCTGAATGTCAGAATGGGATAGAAAGGTGATTTAAGCAATTTTGAGCGTGGCATGGTTGTTGGTGCCATACGGGCCGGTCTGAGTATTTCACAATCTGGTCAGTTACTGGGATATTTGCGCACAACCATTTGTAGGGTTTACAAAGAATGGTGTGAAAACGGAAAAGCATATAAGTATGTGGCAGTCCTGTCAGCGAAAATGCCTTGTTCATGGTAGAGGTCAGAGGAGAATGGGCTGACTGATTCAAGCTGATAGAAGAGCAACTTTGACTGAAATAACTCGTTACAACCGAGGTATGCAGCAACGCATTTGTGAAGCCACAACACGCACAACCTTGAGGCAGATGGGCTACAAGCAGAAGACTCCACCTAAAAATAGGAAAAAAATGCAACAATTTGCACAAGCTCACCAAAATTGGACAGTTGAAGACAGAAAAAATCTGTCAAAATTTGACGTAAACAGAATGAGAACACGTATCCATCATGCCTTGTTACCACTGTGCAGGCTGGTGGTGGTGGGATAATGGTGTGGGGATGTTTTCTTGGTACACTTTAGGCCCCTTAGTGCAACTGGGCATCGTTTCAATGCCACGGCCTACCTCAGCATTGTTTCTGACCATGTCCATCCCTTTATGACCACCATGTACCCATCCTCTGATAGCTACTTCCAGCAGTTATAATGCACCATGTCACAAAGCTCAAATCATTTCAAATTGGTTTCTTGAACATGACAATGAGTTCACTGTCCTAAAATGGCCCCCGCAGTCACCAGATCTCAACCCAATAGAACATCTTTGGGATGTGGTGGAACAGGAGCTTCGTGTTATGGATGTGCATCCCACAAATCTCCATCAACTGCAAGATGCTATCCTATTAATATGGGCCAACATTTCTAAAGAATGCTTTCAGCACCTTGTTGAATCAGTGCCACGTAGAATTAAGGCAGTTCTGAAGGTGATTATATATATATATATATATATATATATATATATATATATATATATATATATATATATATATATATATATATATATATATATATATATATATATATACATACATACATACCAGGATAATAACTTCTTGTAAAATCCAAGATTTAAATCAAGTTTTAAATCACAGATAATTATTTAAATTTGAGTATGTATTACATTTAATAGCCTCTTAAAGGAAGCATTGTAAATAAATAGAATGTGATTTGCTGAACACAGGTTAAAACAGTACTAATTAGACACACTCCAAAATTGTGATTATGTAAAACATCATAATAAAAGATCTAAAGTGTATTCTGAACTGAAACTTAACTTGACATGTACAGAAGACTCATAAGATTAAATATATGTGCAGAGCCCAACTTAACAGTTATTTTCTGTTAGAATTTAATTTATCTTTTGTTTTCCTCTTTTTCCATCGTTTCAAAAGGAAACCTTGACCAAAAGTTATATTTAGGAAATACCTTCCTTCAAGTCTATCTACGAGTTTAAAAAAAAATCAAGGCGTTGCAGTGTTGTTTATTTCTCTTTTGATTTATACCATAATGGCGACCTTTAAGGCATGTTAACTCTAGAACAGCCTATTAAATCATGCAAAACAGAATTCACAGAACACACTGGGATCTTTTAAAACCATTTGCTATTATGTTATATTCATGCACCCTTGCTGTCACATCTTAGATTATGAAGTAAAGAGGATTTGTTTATGAACTTGTTAAACCATTTATAACATTAACTTTATTAGTGCAGCACAAAGTTGATTTTTTACAAAGCAAATAGAAACTGTTCATTTTCAAAATCTTTTAATGGATTGTTTTTTTTGTACTCATTTTGACGTATTTTTACTCATTTTGTGTTATTTTTAATCATTCTGTCTGAAGTTGTTTTTATGTGTCGCTGCAAAGCACTTTGTTCAGTTAAGACTTTGTGAAAGGCCTCTATGACGTTAATAATCCAATTAACATAGATACGGGAGGAGCTTGGCTGATAACTGACTAATCATATGGTCCCATCTACCTATATTATCTCCAGAGATGACCAAAGATCTAACATCTACATCATGCAAGCTATAGCTCCTTCCACCCCTTCACCTCCATGCATGTTTCACTTCTCATTTTGTGTAAGACGGTCTACTCCTTGTTTAAACGGAGGTAATAGTTGGAAATCTAAAGGGGAGTATTCTCCAGGCTCAGGTTGTTCAACGTTCACAGACTAACACTTGGACAATTCACCTAGTACACTTCTCCATTTCTCGCCAACCACGCTTGCGATGGTAGGCAATTATGAGCAGAGTGAACTTGTGAAATTAATAAAGCTGAGTTAAGTTGAGGTGAGATTGTAGAAAGAGATGAAAAGTACAAATCTTGCTGTTCAACCAGTTTATAGTCAAGCCTGAATTTTTGTACTTTAATTTTCATTATCAGATTTGGACATTTTGATTATTATTCCAAGTTATTTCCAGAAAACACATACCAACATGGTCACATGGACTGAGAATATGGCAGGTGTGTTTAGCTAAGCTCCTGTGACATGTTAATACACATAGTTCTTTTTAGGACCACGTTAACTTCTTTTTGAGACTCTGCACTTCTCACACAGTGAGATGTATTACTGTACATATGGATAGTATGGGTTTAGAAGAAGCTTGCAGAATTATGGGTTTTGAAGAAGCTTGCAAAGTTTTTAAACTACCCCGCTGAGCATTCCTTTGTGAAGAGTGTAATTTTTAGAGAGAGAGAGATGGCAGGAGCAGGAGAGCTAAAAACAGTGTATTTTTTCTCTGCATCTTAACCTTTGGCTGAACTTCTCTTTAAGCTTTTGGTATTGAACTTGGCTCTGTATTCGGTTTGTGTACAGCAATAACAATCACATTGTAGTCCACATTCATTCAAATTGCTTGATTCTGTGTTTTTTTGCGGTTTATATTCCATCTGAGCTATTATCAGACATGATTGCAGGGCCAGTGTGGGTCAGCTCTGAACCGTGATTGTGTGGTAATCATGACTGATCTGCAGACTTCCACTTGAAGCTCTTCTACTCTAATTCATGATCTGAAAGGCTGAGTCACAGGCCATGCTGAACTGTCCAAGCGCTAGTGTACATTTCTGCTTGTGGAGGCTTTTGCTTAGTTAAGTAGTGCTATTTTTTCACATGTTCTATTTGGGACAAACCGTTCTGCCAATGTGTAGTGTTCTTAAAGCGTGCTTCCTATGAAAACTTTGGTAGGTTTTAGTTCTGTTTGAAACCTGTTGGAAGGTGTTTGGCTATAAATGTGTGCATGAACGTTGTGAAGACTCGCGTTGGAGTGGCTCAAATGAATCTTGTCATTTTTATAAAATGACTAAAAGTAAAGTGATATTAACATTCTAAGCTGTTTTCTCTCTGAGCGGACCCAACCTGGCATTTATTGTTCAAGCAATTGGCAATTAACATGAAGTACTAGATCAAAACATGCAGACACATGCAAGCAATCAAAAGTTTTACAGCAGAGTTTTTATTATGTTACAGTAATATTAAGACATTAAACTACACAGCTAGGGGTGAGGTCACTTAAACAAGATCGGCTCTTCTGTGTTACCCCTCCTCTCTGTCAAGTCATAGCAAATAAAGTAAAATAATATGAAATGAATATTCTATAAAACCATCAGGGGTTAAAATAGACTGACATCATTTTTTTTTAAATGCACATTTTTAAATAGTTTGTTAAGTTAGTATGATAATAACAGAATTTTTCGGATAAATTAATTTATAGTACTGCTGTGTATGGTTTGGGTACTATGCCGAATGTGTGCAAAACCTACAGTGGATTGTTAACTTGTAAATTTACAAATCTTTACCATAACAATTTACCACAGTACCAATTTACCACATCAGATAGAACAGAAAGCCGTCTAAAGTGAAATTAGTTCATCTCTAGTTCATTGTATCAAGTTTGAATCACAGTTAGATATTAATAAAACAGCAGATGTAATCCTGAACGTGTATTAAATGCATCTCTCTACACTGTCTATCTGTAAAGTTCTCTGGAATGTTAGTTTTAAAAAGCTGTTGCTCTTCCATTAGCACTAAGTTGCTTTTAAAAAGTACATATTTATTTGCAATATTACATGAACAATGTTTGCACTCACGCAAGAACAGTGCATTTACCTTCATGTGCTGATGACCAATTTATCTTTAATAATAATTCAATAAATCTTTTTATTCCATTTTATTTTTAATGTTATGTTTTCAAGTCAACATTCACTTGTTTTTTTATTGTTGCTTTTCATTGTGTCTTTTGTGGTAGAGTTTTGTTTTAGTGGTTTAAAAGGTAAAATATATATTTTATGAATTGTCTTATTTTTTGGATGCTCTGGTTCTCGCTGAGAATTGAAGTAAAGTATTTGGTCATCTTGAGTTTGAGACTCCTGGTGAGAAAGATAAATAAGATTTATTCACACTTTTTTTACTGCCATATATATAGTTTTTAATTCATCATTTCAAGTTGGTTTATAAGCATCTAAGAAATAAAAATGAAGATGTTAAAAAATTTAAAGTTCATGTTGTTCCACAAACATATTAGTTTTTGGATTTTTTACAGTAAAGACTTGGCTTTTTCTTCTTGTTTAGGAGAAGTTTATCTTGGACTAAATCAAGAGTGATCATGATCAATTTCGTTAGAATTTCTTTAGCCTTGAATCCTCTGTCAGTAGCAGTTACCCAAGTCACTGCTTCATAGTATCATGGCGATGTCACTTAAACAGATTTTCTCTGACCTATGCAAGCCTTTTCAAGAGAGCATGCCAGATATTTTCAGGCTGGTGCAATCTGAAGAGACAATTTTTCTTTAAGGCCAGTTTTGAGGCATTGTGTTGAAACTGAGTCTCTTTTTCTGTGTTTAGTTCAGCACATTGCAGGCTGAAGAGATCATGTTCGTTGAGATCTGACTCTCAGTTTACCCGTTGCTGGTCTGTCTGGATCAAGCAAAGATTCAAAACTAAAACCTTCCCGTCATCCCAACCCATGTTTGTTGCTTTAAGTTCAAGCTTGTTGTCAAAGTTTTGTATTTTCAACAGTTCACAAGTGCCTTGGACAAGAGTTCTTGTGATTTTAATTTATATTTTGTCAGATGTACCATTTATTTTTTATTCAATCATAGGAAAAAAAGTGGTGGACATATGCTTTGTTTGTCCATGTATGTATAATAATTTCAGATTTAACAACAATGCAATATTCAAATGTAAAATCACATGGTTTAATCTAACAAAATTGTGTTATATGGTTATGTGGTTATAAATTAAAATACCTGATGTGCTATCTATATGGTAAATTCTGTAAAAAGATTTCATAGTGTGAGATGTATTATTTATTTATTTATTTGAAACAATTGGAGCACTGATTCTCATTTTTATGGTTTGTTTATTTTACTTTTCTATATTGTGAAAAGCTAGAATCAGACGTGTAATGATTCTTTTAGTTGCTTAACATTTATTTCAAATATATTTTCACATTATAATAACACCTTTTTTTAGGCATTTCATATCCATCATGTGTATAATACTATAATAATAATATACAGTAAATTAATTTTTAAAACATTATTGCTAGTTTAAAAAAGAACCAAAACTTTAAATGTGCTTTCTTAATATTACTTTTTTTAAAGCCTTTCCAGGTTTATACATTTTGTTTGTTTGTATTATTATTTTCTAATAAATTAAGTACCTACAAAATGTCTCATTTTGTTTTCCACAGAAAAATAACAGCACTCCAATTTGGATCAAGATGAGGGTGAGTAAATCAGATTTTTGCATTTTCCTTGTTTAGGTAAGACTAAAACAATCCCATTTAATCCCAATACCAGAAGAACAAATCCCAGATAATTCCTCCTGTTATGCATATCAATTAAACTATCAAACACAGGAGTCTAAACATCTCCGTGTGTGAGTGTGCTACACTCCTTAAGGTCTTAGTCAGTGCTGACTGCACTCCTCTTGCTTCCTGCTCTATTTATTATCATTATAGAGATACGAGTGTGTTCTGTAATTAGTCTGACCGTTTGAGAAGACCCTGACACTCGCCAGAACGCCTTTGACATTGTTCTCTCTGCTGTTATGCAAGAAAGAGGGCTGAGAGAGAAACAGAGAGAGGGTGCGCTCTGGGTGAAGGAGGGTTCCAGGCATCATTAAGCCTGCCTCTCAAACCCGAGAGGAGGAAAGAGGGTGACATTTTAATCCGAGGTTTGTTTTGAAGCACCATTATGGTGTGCGCCTCAAGACACACAGTAGAACATCCTGTTAAATCAAGTGATTATTTTGGGGAGTTGCACTTTATTATGTTGTCTTAGATCGTTTTGGTTGAGTATTTTGGGATGCCATACAACGGAGAGTCAGATTTACAGCAGAGGCATCAAAATTAATCCCTGAAGAACCTACATCCTTCATGGTTTTTCAACAGACGGACCTTTTAATCAAGGGTTCGTTTAAGTTGTTTATGGTTGCTGTGAAATTGTGCTGAGTGTTGGCTCTCTGGGATTCAGTTTTCTACAGGTACCACCTTTTTTTTTTTTTTTTAAACATCTTGTTATGTCCCTTATAAAACAATCGAGGGGATTCATAAGGGAACGTGCACGTGCATGTGTGAGAGGTGTATTTATTTTCAAACTAAATAATACTTCAAATATAACACAAGTCTCCATAAAAAATAGCAATAGCTAAGTAGCATAGATAAAGCTAGATAAAGAAACATATTATTACCCTGCCTTTCAAACAACAGAAAATAGAGAAAGTACATCATTCCCCTCTCTCAGCTAACCAACCTCCTCTAAAAATGAACTAATGACACACAAATTCTAACAACTTTCTATGGAGAGCAGTGGAACTAATTAAAAGAAGAAAAAACAATATTAGAAAGACAAATACATTCTTAAATGTAACAATCCATTCTGTAAAAGTTAACTCTTCAATTCATTAGTAGAAGCCACATCAATTCATCTTTGAACTTCATCATCTTGAATTGTGCTCAAGGACCTGTCTGAATTAAGTGCATAAGGATCTCTGGGAAAACCGCCAGAGTTTGCTTTGGAAAAGTGTCTGAGAATTAACATTTTGCTGGCTGGGGAATCGGTTTACTTTAATCTGTTCTCATACTGACAGAACACGGTGGCAGGTCTCAAAGTAATTAGAATGAGTAAGTCTAAAATCGCAACGCATAGCACAACTCAAATATGCAAAAATGAAACTTTCATTTTTCAAGTGAAAAAGATTCCCTTAAATTCACAAGCATATGAACTTTCTTGAATTAATTCAGAATGTTTACACTGATTTTGCATGAATCACATTTTTGAACTTACTTTCATAACATATTTACAATCATGTAAAATATATTTATGGACTGGTGAATGTGGATTTGCAACTAGTCTCATGGCATTGAAGCATTGGCTGTATATAACATGGATAGAGTGTCTGTGAAGTTACCCATAGGATTCTGACAAAGTTAAGAGGTGCAAAATGGGTGTAGATGGGTGTAGTAATCGAAAACATGTCCACAGCGAGACATGACCTTAGTGAAGAGTTAAATATTTATTTATCTTCATCAAACAAATGTAAAAATAATTCACCCCCCTCAGAGTCTTCATGACGATCAAAACCTCCAAAAATCCACAAACCTAATGGAGCCAGGGGTGGAAGCATGCTTTTCAGCTCAAAAGTTGGTCAGAACCTTTACACTTCAGGGGTCAGCCTCAAGTGGCTGGTCGAGGAACTACAGTTCAGTCACTTCCTATTATGCATTGAGAGTGAATGCATGAAGTTGCCCCTTGATACAATGTCCTGCACTCTCATTTCATATTCGCAAATTTGAGGGCTGGCTCTGTTTACACTGTAAATTTCAAATGAGTTCAGCTTACTTAAAAAAAAAAACTTGAGAAAATGATTGCCTTATTTATTCAAAGCAAACTTAGTATGAAAATGATTAAGTTGGTAACACTTTATAAGCATTAATAAATGATTCAGAAAGAATTGTTTGTTTGTTAAGACACATTTATAAGCAGTTTAGAAATGTAACTTTTAAAATCTTTATTCCTGATTTACAAGCATCTATATAAAATTCTTAATACATTAATTTCATGCTTCGTTGAAATATTTAGTCCCATATGTTAAAGCGTTACAAAGCATAATTAGTCCTCACAAAACAGTTAACTAGCACAAAACAGTCAACATTTGGTGACTGCACGTAATGATACCACTTAATGCTGTTTCCTGTCTTTGTAGGGGTGTTCCCTTTCTTAGACATTTGCATTCAGGCTTTGACTTCCACTCCATTTCAAGGGCAAGCTCTAAGAATTACAAAGTAGACAAAACCTTTGCCCAGTTTAATGAGGCCTGGATGAGTTAGTTTTTTACATGACGGCTATAACAGAATGATGCCTTGAGCTTGAATTCATCTGTACAAAGTATAGAAAAACTTCTGCTTTTCATGTTGAATGCAGGGTTGCTTGACCCTTATAGAATAAAACTTTTTTTTTAGAACATTGTTTCAGTATCCATTGTTTTTTGAGCCTTTGGGTTTGCTCTTCTTTAAAATAAGTAGGAGTGAGAGTTTAAAGGTCCCATGTTATGCCCTTGTTATAGAACTTAGAATCAATTTTTGAGCCCTCTATACAAAAGCTGCATTGTTATTAGCGTTCAAAATGCAATATTTTTCATAAACAACATTTTTGAATCACCTATTTTTAGCCTGGCAAAAAAGCACTGTTTACACCGGTCCCTCGCACAGACAGGCTTTCGGCACGCTTCTACTGACCGGCGCTCTCAAGCTCGTCTGGTTTGAGCAAACACAGCAACAAATAGTGACGTATTAAACAAGTGTTATTGTTTTCATTAGAATCGACAGTCAACGGCTATGCGGGATGTAAAAGCACCGTATATGTGTGACCCAGAGTCTGACACAGAGTTTGAGTCCACAGAATGAAACAGAAACTGGAGGAAAAAGGCTCATCAGCTACGTGTTTACAGGTAAATCAGACTGGCTTACTCTACACTGAATGATTCCTAATGTAAACATACTGTTTTATGAAATATTTATTTTGTTATAGGTGTACTTGTATAAAATGCCAATACAAGATCCGTGAACTTTACTTTTGGGTGCGCGAGCTTTGCACAATAGCGTGTAACGTTAGTAACCCAATGGTGTGCGTTCCACGTGATTGTTGAATTTGTAACTTAGTGTGTGCATGTTCAGGATTTTAGGATAAGAAAAAATGCAGAGAGCTTCACGGTGGCGCAGTGGGGCAGTCGTCTCACAGCAAGAAGGTCGCTGGTCGGTTGGCATTTCTGTGTGGAGTTTGCATGTTCTCCCCGTGATCGCGTGGGTTTTATCCGGGTACTCCGGTTGCCCCACAAGTCCAAAGACATGCGGTATAAGTTAATTGAGTAAGAACGATTGCCCATAGTGTTAAAGTGTGAATGAGTGTGTGTGTGAATGTTTCCCAGCGATGGGTTATGACTGGAAGGGCATCCGCTGCGTAAAACATATGCCAGAGAGTTGGTGGTTCATTCCGCTGTGGCGACCCCGAAAGGGAAGAAAGCCGACATGAAGATGAATGAATGAATGAAAAAATGCAGAGTCTCTGTGTGTGCTGAAACCTTGTAGAGTAAAAGCCATTTAGTGCGCTTGGCTTGATATATGAGGAGTTAAAATTGCATATTTCATTAATGTTTTTAAGCCTAGTGTATTAAATAAATAATGTAATAAAACTTACTGTGTGGACCTCCAAATCAATGAATACGGGACATGTGAAAAAGCACCCTAGTGACAGAGCCAGGTGTACTTGGGTGGGGATAAGGAAAACTATCAAACACAGGAGTCTAAACATCTCCGTGTGTGAAAAAAAAGGAATAAAGGATTACTCAAACATGCACAAACTAATCTGAATACTACTTGAGGCATTTTTTGATGAGGGAACACCACTTCAAGGTGGCAGGAATGTCAGAAAAGTCACGTTATCATGACATGGCACTTTTAATCTGATTTTAGTTTGCAGAAGATCAGTGAGATAAGGAAGAAAGAACCTCATATATTAGGAGTATGCTTTTGAAGAGAGCGAAAAAATGTCAGATTGGCAACCTGTATAATTGTTTTTACTGAGATGGTACAGATCTGTCTTGAATGGATTTGGTGAGGCAGCACTTCACACCTGTAGGAGTTTATGAACAGATTTATTCAGCATATAATATTCAATGCCTGATGTAACAGACACATATATTGCAATATAAGGAACAGGCGAAAAACAATGTCAATTTTACCAACTAATCTGAGGTTCGAGTGTGTTTTAAATAAGTCTAATGCTTGCACTGTTTAGAGTGCAAACTGAATTTAAAATCTAAATTAGAACCCACTAAAAGACACTTTAAACTCTATTCATGCCATTTTCATCAATGATAACAGATGAATCAATGTAGATTAACACAGTAGAGTGGAACATTACAATAATGATTTCTTGGTGTGAGTTTAATGTGTGAGAGTCTATTCTTCATGCATGGAGGCCTGCTGAGTGTGTAAGTACATTGTCATGGACTCCGTCTCTCCTACTGTGTGCCTGCTGCACTGAAGGAAAAGAGAAAAAACAACAGGGCTTCATGTTATCCTGCTGTCCCAATTCTCTACTCTTGGATTCCTTATGACATAACGTACAATGAAGGGGCTTTGAGTTCAGTGTCATTTAAACCTTGGAATGTACTGTTTTCTTTTGCTTGTAAATCCAAAATTATGAAATTGGGCACAGAGCGAAAATATTTTTTTGGTAAACATTTTTTGGTACAGGCAGTTGTGGTCCGGTGGAGGCAGTTGTGGTCCAGTGGATAAGGAGGTCCACTTGTGATCTGAAGGTCGCAGGTTCGATTCCCAGATCCACCGAGTTGAAGTTGGTGTGAGCGATGAAACACTTGCGCTCCCATCTTCAACAACCACACCTGTGGTGCCCTCGAGCAAGGCACCAGTTCCCCGATTGTTCCCCGGGTGCCACAGCCATGGCTGCCCACTGCTCCGGGTGTGTGTTCACTGTGTGTTTGTTCACTGCTGAGTGTGTACACTGGGATGGGTTAAATGCAGAGCACAAATTCCAGGTATGGGTCACTCCATATCTGGCCATCTGGTTATTTTCACTTCAATTTAAAAAAGAGGTGTAAATTGATTAATTTCAAACACTCAAATAACTGTAAAAAAATATTTAGAAATTGTAGTTTAGAGATTAGCTAAAAATTGTGTACTTTTACCTGAGTATGATATTCTTGGACTCTTTCCATTACTGGGTACAAACAGTTATGGGGGATACTTGCTTCATATGTTTAAATAAACATGTTCTGATTGGCTTACCGGGCCGTGGGTGGAGTCTACCTATTTGTGGATCTTCGACGGTAGATTTGAGTTGAGATTTACAAATACAAATAGTTTGAGAAGATTATTCTATGAACTTCGAACTCCATGAAATTCCAGATTGTGGATGAAGAGACAAACATGTTTATGCTTGTTTAACAAACAAGTTACGCAGTGTATGCGGTGGAGTAGGAGTAAAGGAAGGTATAAATAAATAAGAGAAGGGGTGAGACCATAGAGTGGTTTAAAAGTAAGAAGTGCAAAAATGCTAACCACAACTTGTGTTGACAGTATATTTGTGCAGTCATTGGTAAAGATAGTTCAGATCATGCAAGTACTCTTTGCTGCGGACAGAAACTTGCTAAAGTTGTTAATTAAAATGGTTTGTTTTCTTCTTCATTTGGTACTTCTTGTTGGTTGGCGAACCTTTGCACTTAGCTCCATCTTTGGGATGGTGTGCCAAATGTATCTTTCCTGCATTAAATATGAAAACTACATGAAATGTTATAATTTTTGAGTTGGGCCGACTGATTTGAGTGTGAGGGGAAGAAGGTTGAATGACTGACGATTAGAGTAAGAGGTCACTTCTGCTAATTTAAAAAATTAAAATAATATGAATAGTAATAAAATATACAGGAAACCCTATTTTTATGAAACTATTTCATGAACATTTATTTCTGTTGAGTTCAATTTTTTCATTTTAAGCAAAATATTGTGAGATTGTGTAACATTTTTTGATGTAAATATGTAATACTTTCAGAGTAAAAATTGTGTATCATGGAGTGTGGTCTATTGATAACAGACTTTGACATTTCAAATGAATGCTTCAATTTGGATAATTTAAAGGATAAGAATTAGAGGTCCTTGAACCTGAATTTTTTTTTCAATTGAACATAAAATTGATGATGCACACAATACTTAAGGAAAAATCTGGTTAAAACAAATAGGTTTAATCGTTTAATTAACCTCATCAGTTTTTAGTTCAAGGGATGAGTAGCAACCTGTTGTAGAGGGCCACTAAAAAGTTACCCCCTAAGCAGTCACCTAACTAAAGGTTAGTCCACCCCTGCCTTTAATGATGGCCTAATAAGCTTAATATACCTTGTGTGAAAAAAATAACGGACAAAGTGTGACATCATCAATGGGTTTCTAAACAAAGATAAAAAACCCAGACTATACTTTTTTTTCTGTTGTAAAGTTGAGTCGTTTATTATGAAGTCTTTAGGACCAGCCTCAAGTGGTCAGGTGTGGAATTGCACTTGATTTTTGAACCTCTAATCTTAAACAAAGCAAAAGGTGTCTATGTTTATAGCCAAGAGTATAACTGCTGTGTTATAAACATATTGCTTTTTTCCTGACCGCTTTTCATACACTTTAATATTTCATGTTCCTCTCACTTTTCATTTCTCCTCGTACCTTGTTTTGCTGACCTAGTAGAGTCACTTGAGATTATTCCTACACACATTTACATAGTTATTCCTCTTCCTGCTCACCTTCATCTTTTCAGGTCACATGTCTGGAAGCTTGCTGAAAAGCTTGCTTTATTTCATCTTCACCTGAGTGGCTCCTCTTTTTCTCCACTTTTCTCTCTGTCTCATTTTACCCAATGGCTATTTCTTTTTAAAAAAAATTTCCCATTCATCTTCCGTTTTTTTCCCCTGATATTTTATTAATATGATAATTCCCCCAGCTGGAGATGCCCGACTGATGTTAATCAAAGAACTTGAAAAAAAGAAACCATTCAAAGTTTCAAAGCACCAGAGATGAATTATGATTCCTTGATATTCACAAAGCAGGGGTTTAAGCAACCCATGTTTCATTTGTTCATTTGATTTTAAATGTACTAATTAATACAAACAATGACTAAGTTTTTTTTAACATTTTTGCGTTTAAAAAGCAAAATGAAAAAAGTCTAAGCTAATGTTTTTAATCTTTCTGTTGAAGAATTTTGAGCTAATGTGACATATTGTTTTTAATTTTTTCCTGTGGTAAAGTTTTTGTAATCTAGGTGAGAGAAGTCTACATTCAGGTTGGAAGCATCCGCAGAGAGCAATAGAAATATGTTACAGTGGAGAAGATTTTCACTGAAAAACCTCTTGTCTGTGTAGTTTTCAAAATACTGAGGCAGGGAAAGTGATTCTTTCAATCTGCTGCCTCTGAACCGAACTCTTCGTGTCCATCACTTTTTTATTTTATTTTGAGGATGTGTTAAATACTAACACTTCTTGCAGTCATTATGGAGCTTCTCTCGATCTCATAAGCCCTATCTCTTAGAAACAGTGGTTTGATCAGTGAATACATTTTAAAATATTTTTTTTTATCCTTTAACTAAGTAAGACAAGAGGAAAAAATGAAATTGAAAAGGAAATGAAAATGAATAATGAAAGCTCATAATTTGTTTTTGCATTTTCTTTGCTTGAACACTGAATCAAATGTTGAAAAACAAGTCACGTTACATTTACACACGTTACAAGAAATGTTTAAAAAAATTGCATAAGCAGTTTTTTTGTAGGAAATGTTAATTGAAAATCATAACGATAATAGTTTTTTTTAAAACCTTCATATTAGGAGGTAGCAGGAACCTTAATTTAAAGTGCAGATACATAAATACATCAGTATAAATTTTTTTTTTGACCAAATGTAACCATTATCATATATGACATTTTTCAATAAATCATTTCTTCAGAATGTTACAATATTTATGGAATGTTTATTATATAACCTTGATGCTCACTGTTGGAATATTATTACTATAAATTAAGTCAGATATTTTTTCAAGAAGATGAAAACTGCTTTCTTGATATAATAGCGAAATGTTACAAATGTTCCCTTTCACTTGTATTAAACCATGGTTATTAGAAATGCAGTTCCGTTTTTATTTAAAAAATCTCACTTTTTTTTTTTGTGTGAAGATTTTTGTGACCATAAATTAAACTCATAGCTTAGCAATCAATTTCCCAATTGTAAGAAACTTACACCTCATATTTATCTGATTAAATACTCAATCTACACAAACAACAAACTGAAACGTATATGTACATACGTTCAGTAAACGCAGGGGCGTTTGCTGTGACAGATGCACCATATCATTAGCTATTTATACCCCATCATCATTCCCTCCCTTCCTCCCGCTCACTGCGTGTGGCTCTTCAACCCTCTCACGTGAAAATAGTCTTGCATTGAACATCTCATTTTAACATGACTGCCACACTGAAACGAAATACTTTCATTTGCTCACAAGTGCCATAAGGTTCAACATTACTCCAGGAAAGAGAGGGCGACTTTAAACCGCGAGAGATTCCAGAGAGGGAGCAATGTGTGGAGGAGGTTGCCATATTGAAATCAGAGATGTGTGATTATGTGTGGGATGCTTATTGGCTCATAAGAAACATTAAAGGTGGATCCATGTGTTGGTGACTGCTAATATTTGTCTGTGTGGTGAAAACTCGAGCATATTATATACACATCTGTCATCTCTCCAACAAGACTGACTCACATTCAGAAACAAATGAGTCATGTGGAGAGTTTCACAGATCCAGGTGCCAAAGCTGTCATACGCCGATCAGAAAAATCTGCTACTCATTTATTATTGAGCCATATTTTTCAAAGAGCAGAGTCTGGGTATTCTGTTAGGATTGCTTAAGTAATTTCCCATGATTCTCTGTTGGAGTTATTGATTGATGCTGATGATAGCCCTTGGGGCTGAACTAATTAGTGTTTCTCTTTCTGTCTCTTTTATTCATGCTGCTTGTGAAGTTAGAGCTGACAGGATTTGTCCAGTGGGAACTGTTGTGATGTTTGGTGTACTGTTTCATCTCTTTTCTTGCTGTCTCTGATTCTGACGCTGGTGCCTGTGAATTAAGTGAGCAATTAGTGTGTATTTTTTTGTGTTTGAATGAAGGAGGTCTTAAGCTGTTCATACACATTGGAAGACTTTTGCTGTCTTTCCACAGAGCTGACTCGCCTTGATTTGTTAAGCATTTTGGCCTTTTCCACCAAGTTCTGTGCCTGGTACAGGTACTTTTTTACCTTAACCATTGATTTTAGGTTCCTTTTCTCTCCATTAACATTTAGCAATGAGTCCTTCCCCTTTCCTTTGACAAACAGTGCTAAGGGGAAGGGATGAAAATTGTATGAATTGGGACACCTCTGTGAAACTACATGTAAACATGCGTTATACACCAGTCTGTGTAACGCTAATTTTAATAGTTAAATCATTATAGTTGATATTAGTAATAATGAGTAATGAGTATCATTGTTAGTATTTTATGGCTTGTGTTGAATATGTGTTGATTTTGTGGGGGCGAGGGGTGAAGAAGGCAGAGTCTCGGGGTGGATGCGTATCAACCTTTGAGGGAGTATAAAGCTGCCAGCCCAATGAGTTTTCTTTCTCTTTTATCACTTTCGCTATCACTGCACAGTTCAACAAAATGTTATGTCTCATAAGCAAATGTATTGTGTAACATTTCTGTTATATGGCTGCAATATACTTGTGTATCTACAAATTTATTTTAGTAAAATATATTACTATATTACTTGTACTTTAAATGTGAAAATTAACATAAAGTTATTGTTTTTGAAATATGTAAAAGGGACAATAAAAATTTTCCCTGTATTGTCAGCCACTTTGAATAAGTAAAGCTGTTCCTGCATCGCATGTTGCATGCTGGGAAATCTTTCTCAAGCCCTCAGTGTGTAAATGTAGCTCTGGCCACCCTTTGGCTGAAGTGGTTTTTATCACTTCAGTAATGCCATTCCCCTAGGTTCAATAGAGAATTGGGACACCGCTAGACTACTAAGGTAAATATCCTATAGATAAAAACAAAAATGACTAAAATAAAAAGCAATTTGTTACACGTTTCTTGATAAAAAAAAAACATGTAAATTATTTTTTTTTCGTCAGCTCTTGATAGGGAAAGTTAATTAATAGGAATATTTTAAATCTGTAGATGAAATGTGCCGTAATGAAGTGAAACAACTGTACCAGCTGTCAGTAGTTACTGACCTACTTACTCATATGAGTGGTTTGATTTAGAATTTTGTGGTACAATTTAAAACAGGTGTAAATAAACTTCATCCAGTTTCAAAAGTTGAAAGTTTCTGCTGTTGAGATGGGTTTGAAAGGATCATTCTACCCTCGAGGAACAGTGAGGGAGAACGTTCTGGAGAGACAGGCTTTTCCGTAAAGGTTGCTCAAAGAATTGATCATGCACTGAAGACAGCTTTGTATTATCTTCAGATAATTCATTCGTTTTCACTGTTCCTTCTATATTGCACCACTTTCTTCTTGTTCAATCTTTCACATTTATCTACATCTCGCCATCTTCTCTTTCATCCTTCAGGTCCCCCACATGCATCCTTCTACTTGAGTAAAAAAGCTCATCAGATTCCGTGGGTGGCACTGAAATACAAAACAACTAATTACATTTACACAGCATGCTTGGCACTATTCCCCAACCCCTTTGTCCTCATCTTTTATGCTCTCTTCATCTCCATTCAGCTCTTTTATTCACATTTCTATCAGCCATATGCCCCCTTTTTTGTCAGCCACATGCTTTTTCCATGTGTCAATCTTTCATTTCGGCCTTCACACCACACAACATTTTGAGAAAAATCACTCATAGGCAGAGAAAGCTCTTTACACCTGAGGCTGGTGTCAGCTTAGCAGGTGACATTAAGAGGCTCATAGTAGTGCGCACTGGGCCTGTCACTTCTTAAACCGAAAGAGAACAGAGTGTAACAGATGGAATCTGGAGAAGTTAGACATTATCCACTATCGAAATTGAGCTGCATGAGCTGCAATTGCATTTCCATATTCCTGGGTGAAGGAATGAGTTATTATTTATCATCCTCATATAGCAAGAGTCTTGAAGAAAAATTACACAATTTTTAAAAAAAAATCTCTCTATCACTCTATCTAGTTTTCTATCAAAAACATGCCATAGAACAGTGATGGATAACTTGTGAAGATTTGTTCCTACAGAAGTTATTGGGCATTGTATGCAAAAAAATCACATTGTCCATATATACAAAAAAACTTTTCATATTTCTGTCAAAATTAGTTTTGTAGTACAACCAGGAAGTGAACTCAGATTTTTTAACACAATCATGATTGTAGAGTGATTCTGACAAAGACCTTTGACAGGTTTATGATAAATACAGATATTAGAAATATGGACATTTTCCTGGCTCTATTTTCTACTAATAATAAGGAATGATACACTTGAACAATACTGTAAGGCGCCTTTCAAGCTACTCAAGGTCACCGTACAAAAACAATGAGCCACAGCAACTACTGAAACTATAGGTAGTTTTATGAATTAATCTTTTAAGGGTTGGCCTTTTGCACACACTCCCTTGAACTTCTACTCCCTAATGTTTGAGCATAGCTGCGAATTTCCCTGAAAGTATCAATATTTAGACTAAAACAGCTTTGTAGCTTGTTACCTACATTATAAAAATCACAAAGAGCTCTCGTTTGTTTATCATTAACTATTTTTATCAAGCTTGGAAAAGTAAATCTTTGAGTCTGCAGCTTACTACTGAAGTGAGGAATCCAAAGGCATAAAAAAACGTAGAAATAAAACATATTAAATAAAATTGTAAAAAAAATAATAATTTAGAGCTTGTAAATCTAAACGTTTGTGTGGGTTTTATATGGAGGACTATTAGAGTTATATCTGTGAAATTGATAAAATGCTTACTATAGTTCCCATTTTAATTTAAATACAATTCTTTTAACAGTTTTTTTTTTTTACTTGAATAGCCATATGATCAGTACCCAACCTCTAATTCACAGGTTCTGAAGTAGAGTTCAGCTCAAAACATTTGCCTGCAATTTTCAAGTGGGTCTGAAGATCTTGATTGGCTGGTTCAAGGGTAATTAATTAGCAGTGGAGGACCCTTGGGAAATAGCTGCTTATGTCATCTCATCTCTTAATAACATAATAAAAAAATTCATTGAAGAGTTTATGTCCTAGTAATATTCTTTCTGAGCTTTAGGTTTTGTGCTACATTAGCAGAGCACTTTATTTTAACCAATATATGTGACTTGCTCATCATATATTTCCCACCAATTTCACTATTTTACCAAATCTTATGAACCTCTTGGACCCTCTTGATGGAATCTAACATATAAAAACAGATGAGAAAATTATTTAATATTTTATATATAAAAGTTCAGAAAATTGAGAGTTGTCCTTCTGTTTTGAGCCTGTAATTCACATGGTTTGCCATTAGCTTGGATAACCAATAAACTGTTAAATATTAGCATGGGTAAACAAAGCCAGGTGCTCAAATATAAAAAGGGGCTAATAAATTATTTTGCCTCTCTTGTGAAGTTTGATCATTCAGAGACCAAACTGTTCAAATAGTACCCAGATAGACCTTATGAAATGTAAGTTATATTTTGAAATTTGTTTAAAAATAAAAGTATAAATAAAAAATGTTTCATAAAACAACCTCTTTATTACAATATGTTTTCAATAAATGCACCAATTTTTAAATACCAAATAATTTTTTTTAAATGTACAAGTTAAAAAAATTGTGAATGCAAGTGAGCTGCTAACAATTATTGTGAACAGAATGCATTTTATTGTATTTATTTACTTTAGATTTGTTTAATGTTAACGACAGTTTTATATCAAGATGATCACATGATAGCAATATTTGGAAATTCCACATCTCTTACATTTTATATTGATAAGTAAAATGATCACTTGGCTGATCGACAAGCTAAGGTGCTGTTTCTAAACAGTTTTCTGATGCTGTGAGCTTTTTTAACGAAGAAGAATATACTCTTTTGGGCACACAAGGAACTAATTATGTAAATATATTTATTTATAACTACTAAATATTTCATATTCAGAAGGTGGTCTTCTTCAGTCATTCAAATGTCATTTCAATTGATGCACGTTTTCATTCAGCTCACATTCTTGTTGTAACCTTTGACTAATTTATGACTTTTTATTTTAATTTTATTTTTTAACTTTTTCCCATGCTTAGTGTTTAAAGTGCTTAATATTGCCCATAATGGCTTCCTGGTAAACCTGTTCAGTAGTTCTTTTGAGGGAAAAACACTGTTGTTTATGTGACTTGTCCTCACCTCCACTGCTTGCGCAGGGCCTACATTTCCCAGCAAGCTCAGCATTAGATGACTGAAAAGCTCTGCTGCTACTGGCGGTTAAACAAGAGACCACAAAATGTAAATATCGTGATCAAAACTGTGTTTTAAAATCTTTAATTACTATAACAAATATTTATAACCAGCATGATATAAATATAATAATTATATTATAAAGGATTTCATTTACTTTAATTTTAAGAGTGATCCATAAGGGCACTTTGGACATCAAGACCCCCCTCTGATTGGTGCACAAAGAAATTAATAACCAGGAAAGTGCAAACACCTTCCAAAGCTTACATTTTATATAATAGGCATCCTTTATTTTTAGAGAATGGAAATGATTCCTATTTGGACTTCTCTGATTTCTTTTTGTGTTTGGATTGACAAAATTTACTTATGTGTGTATGTATGTTTGCTTATTTGCAGAGCAGCTCTTGCATTTGGAGAGTATCTTCACACCCATCCTGAGAACTGCAACGGATCAGGTTAGAAAAGTCCCCTCTGTTTTTTTATTGGATTGGGCAAGTATGAGTTTCCAATGATAGGTCAGGCCTGAGTAAAAATACCACAGCCCTTGATTTTTGGACCCTCTGGGAACTTGTATGTTTGTCTTTCAAAGTCAATGTGTTTCTGGTTTTCTTCATGCTTTTCCTCTTTCTTTCTCTGTGAATGTTCAAATGTTTCTCCTCAAGCTCTTTCACTCTCTGACAATTCTCTAGCCAGTGTTTGCACTCAGAACAACATCCACCTCGAGTACTCCACCATCAGCACCAACCCCAGCCTGATCATCCCCAACCTGGGTCTCGAACCACCCACTTCAGCGACATCCACCAAGAGCCAGCTGTCGTTAGAGCGCAGCTTCTCTGCAGAGGAGGACCAACTGAAGAGTGTGAAGTGTGGCCTGCAGCCTGCTCGTGTTTACACCATCACTGGAGAGAACAGTATGCTGGGAACCAGCAGAGGAAGCAAGGAAAATCTGGAGCTTGAGCTCCTGAAAGGGGCGCAGGGAGCATGTCACACCCAAGCGCTTGCACAGCCGTCTACATCTTCCAACTCCTCGTCTCCAACTCAGCACCACCATCGACATGGAGGTGGAAGCGGAAACCATCATCATCATGGCAACCACCATCATGGTGGTGGAACAAACTACGGTGCAGGAGCCTCACACCAGCACCTTTCCCAGCCACTTCAGAGTTCGGTCAGCGCTCATAACATCCGTGGCTGGGGGGAGGGAAAGGACTGCGGTCTGGCCTGCGATTCCTGTCCCGGAGCTCCATCGCGGAGTCAAGGCTCCCTGGATCTGGAGAGCAGCACCCGAGAGGCAGGCAAGCAGCGCCGGCCACCTCTAGAGCGGATGTGCAGTGTGGACCGCGTGACTGGGCTGGACCGAGGTGAGAGGGGGAGAGCTGCAGGGGAGAAGATGAGAGAGAGGCTCTGGCCAAAGGGGAAGGGGTGGGGTTCAGGCAAGAAGGGGTCGTCGATGTGTTCGATGTGCCGTGGTCTGTATTTTTCCCAATCTCCTGTGTCTCTCTCCTCTCTCCTTTGTGTCTCTTTTGTGCTCTCTCCCTCTGTGGAGTGAACCGTGTGTGTGTGTGTTGTTACTCTATGAAGTGGATCTGCACACTCTGACCACAGAAAGTGTTTGGACTCAAACTAGGATTGATGTTTAGGTAAAAACTAGTGGTGGGCGTTTATGTGCAAGACTTTTATTAGACGATAAATTTGCCGTTAATCTCAAAGTTGGGTTGGGAGCTGGGTCTATACTACACAGTTTGATGTTTGGCGTGGATGTATACAGAGTCTCCGTACCTGTGAGTATACCAACTGTGAAGTTACCCTATCAAACGGGAGGTCAGCAGATTTATGGAGCTTGCAGCACTTCTGCTTTCATGCAGATTATGTTTCCAGACTGTGAACAGTCAGACGGAGTGACCACCAATGTGTAAAGTGCAATTCTCAATACATATCTAAATTAAATATGTACATGGCTTTGTACGTAAGCTTTAACATACTTCATAGTCTTTTTATGATTCATTTTAGCTAAAATTTTTCATTCATTACTTATTATAGCATTTTATGAGCAGTGTTGATTTAAAAGTCTGGTGGGACACATAAAATATTTTTGCCCTTTAAAAATGTAGATACAATTGGTAATGTTATTGTTAAAAACAAATCAGCATATAAACATGTAGATCACTTTATATTTGATATGCAATGCTCTCATTACTATGATGATATCATTAAAAACACTTAAATGAACAGTTAATTCATCAATATCTACAAAAACATCCAGCAACATCTGTTGTCATTTTATGTAAAATTGACTTGCAGTTTCCTTGAGCTCTCATTAACAGATAAAAACACAAATAGCTCCCTTCAGCACCAACAGCCTCAACGACCCTATATATAACCAGATCAATGTATAACTAAAAGTACTTTATCATACCTAAAACATTAATAAAAAATTGCTCATACACTTTTGCTTAACCAGTTAAAATAGCAAGTCGTTATTTTGAATGCATATTCTGAATGTCTTTGGTAGAATTGAAATGAGGTGTTTTAATCTAGATTAATGTAGTTTATTTAGATTAATCTAGATTAATTTGAATATTACAATGAAAACCTATTGCCCACTTCTAGTAAAAACATAAAATCCACATTGTGTAGTGACTTGAAATGCTTAATTTTAATCATTCAGCACTGGATTTGTGTTTTCATGGGTTATTTCTTTTTATTTAGAAAATGAAACCTGGTTCAGTATAGAGCTGTAGGCTGAGACATTGAAACTGAAACCGCTCGTAGATGTGCTGCTCATTTGGATTTAGATGTTTAAATTATTAAAGCCTATATCCACTATTAGTTGGTATTTTAATTAAACTTTCCTGAGGTTTTACGGGGTGGACACAGTGACGTTTCAGAGATCCAACATTTTTCTCATGGCTGTGCAATTAAGAAAAAAAAGACGATATGAGAAGATCCTAATAAAAGTCTTTATTAATTCAGAATGGCTGCACATTCCACAATACAACAACAGGCCAACAATAAGTTAAAAAGTAGCATATAATGTACATTAGAATCACACAAAGTAGATATAAATACAATAAAACCATATAAATAGAAAAGTGAAACCAAGCTACTAAAACTATTAAAAAAAACCAATACTAATAGTTTATATTTAATGTTGTGATTGTACAATATGTACGAACGTAAACGTTTTAACTGTTTATTTCATGAAAGATCCCTGTTTAAAGTGGAAGTATTATAGAGTTTGATTGCTACAGAAATAAATGATGTCCTGTGTCGTTCAGTTTTTTGACTTTGGAAGTCTCCGTCTGTTACTGAACAAACTTTGGTTAGACATGACTGGTTCTTGAAGTGGCCATATTGTCTATGATACAGAGCCATTTCTTCACCTTCCTCCGCTCAGATACATCCAAAATGAATCAAAATTTGGTGATGGTTTTTGGTCTTACGATTAAAAAAAGTTATAATCAAGAAAACACGATTTTCATTTGCTTTATGTCTGCACAAGTTTACCAAAGCACCTTTGTGTGATGCTGATTTTAGGGTTACTACTTTATATTTTTCTACTATAACAGTAGATAGATTTATCTAGGTTTGAAATAGTTATTGGTTATAATGTGTAATAGGTAGCGGAGATGATCATTACATAAAGAAAACTAACAAACCTTATACGCAGTAAAGGTTTCACTATTTTAGAACGTTCAGTGACCATTTACACAGGATGTTTCCATGAGAATGTTCACACAACATAAACATTTATTTCCTGATGATAAAGGTTTGTTAAGCTCAGAAAGGTCTCTACACAAATAAAACACTCTACACAGGTGTTAATTATCAGAAGACTTGTATATTTTGCTCTGTCAGCTTACAAGTAGATGAGATTTTGCGCTGTATGAACGATATAACTAAATCCTTTTAATATTTCATTCTTTTTAATGAAAGATAGTCTAAAGAACAAATCCTTGTATTGTCTTTGTGAGCTTTGTGGAACAAGCCTTGATGTTTGGAGCTTCTCAAAGTTCAGATTGCCCTCTTTTTCAATTTCTTCTCCCGCTATTCATCTGGTTGGTCTTTGTCACTGTTTCCTGGCATGAAGTTGGTACAAGTGCATCCAGCTGCTCTTTTATGTCCCACTCCATGTTTTTTATGTCCACTGTTTGCTTTCATTGGTCGTTCTCTTTGCGAAAAACTAAGCCCATATGACAGAGCCAAACATTTTTTTCATTTGCGCTCATCGTTTGGCCGGATGTGTGAGCTGGCATTGGCGCCATAGTTCATAATTTCGGTATGGACCAAACTTCAGATTGAAAATTCGGATAGTTGTGTGGTAACCTTAAACTGTGTGATGCAGTGGCAGGTTAGTGTTAGCTGCTAACATTAGCATCTTCTAACTAAGCGAGAGAGAAAACTCCCATGAAGCAAAAACAAATTAAAAAGTGCAATAAATATTTTGCCAAGAGAAAAATTATGTCTAACATCTGGAAACACCATACTGTAGTCTTCTTGATAATAAAAACTATTTTCCTGTCTGTAACTCTTACTTTATATATTACTTATTTAATTAGTGTATTGAGAGTTTCCTTCTTTTCACTTTGAGGGGTTGCCTTGAACTACAGATTTTTCGTCACCACATGAGGTCACGGTGAAGGTCTGAGGATTTTAGCCAAGGGTTTTTTGGTCAACACCCGCCCATGAGGTTGTTTAATTGATATTGCAATTAACCAATCCCATGCCTTTTCAAATAGTGTCATGTATCAGGCCGTGAAAAGTTAACCCCGGACAAAAGTCACAGAAGATGAGAGATAATGCCAAGTTACAAGAATAAAACAACTATCTTCTGTAATCGAATCTAGGGGGTCACACAGCTTATAAAATCATCTTTTCTCGATCATACGGCTGAAATAAGTTCTATGGGCGTTAGGTCAACATGTTTTTCTTATCGTTTCAGTTTTGTTCCTGGACAGTCTAATGATAACTCGAGTAACAATCCTGTTAAGTTAAACATTCAGACTTGTTAACTTTGACTTCCTGACTTTAAATTTGATCAAATATTATTTAAAACTAAATATTTGCATAATTTCTCTTGTCATTTGTAATAATTACAGTGATTGTTTATCAAAGTTGTTTTACAAATTCCACTTATTTTATGTATGAAATTATATTGATCCGCTGCCAATACTACAATGTGCAGATGGAGAACATTTAAAACACTAAGAAATGTTATCCATACTGTAATAGCATGCAGTAAGTCAGTATGCACTCTTCAGTCTTTGAATTATCATGCAGCTTGATGAGCTTAAAACAATGCAGTGGAGATGCAAGCAGAGCCGGAATAGTAGGATTTGATGTAATGTATGCCATAATAATAGCTAGTCAATTTTGGCAAAATGCCAGTCTTCATTTACCCTGTGTGAGTCTACTGCATGAAAATCAATAAATAAAGTTAATCTAGGAAGACTAGAGCTTAACACGGCACTGCCAGTGTTTCACACTTCTAAATAACTACATTTGGATCATTTTAGCATCAAGTTGAGTTTGACACCAAGTCAGATAACAGCAAAGCTCTCCATGTTGTGTATTTATTTGTAAAATCTAACAACTGAACAGCAGGCAAACATTCCATCAGAGCTCAACAACCTGTCTATGTTGATATACTCAATCCTCAGATATATGTAACGAATGGATACAGTCTCATCTAGCAAAACAACATCATACCACAAAGCCATGTAGATATTTTTAGATCTACTAAACTTGTCCAATAAGCTTGAACAAGAAAATTATTTAAGGGGCTCTACTCCAATTACTATCCATCCATCCATCCATCTTCATGTCGGCTTTATTCCCTTTCGGGGTCGCCACAGCGGAATGAACCGCCAACTCACTGGCATATGTTTTACGCAGCGGATGCCCTTCCCTGCCGCAACCCATCGCTGGGAAACATTCACACACACATTCACACTTTAACACTATGGGCAATTGTTCTTATTCAATTCACTTATTCCGCATGTCTTTGGACTTGTGGGGAAACCGGAGCACCCAGAGAAAACCCACACGATCACGGGGAGAACATGCAAACTCCACACAGAAATGCCACCTGCCCCAGCCGAGCCTAGAACCAGTGACCTTCTTGCTGTGAGACGACCGTGCTACCCACTGCGCCACCGTGACGCTCCAATTACTATCCTCTGTTAAAGATTTCAACTTCCCAGTCATCCATCTGGATTAGTTTTTTGTGAGGATAGGCTTGCCCATGTCAAGGATGCTTTGGGCTCAGTCTTCGGGCCACTGTATTTGTCATCAAAAAGTAAATTAATACACAATCTAGTAATTATTCTTAAAAAAACACATTATATTAAATGTTTTTTGGATCAGACGACAATACTTGAATGAACAAGTTTGGAAGTATTTTTGTAGGTCTCAATTCCTCATGTTTGAAGTCCAAATAACTTTCTACACCAATAAATCACCAGTGTTCAGTTTAATGCAACAACACAAACATTCAAAAACGAGTGCTACCTGCACTATACTAACAATGGCTTTATGTTTGTTCCCAACTAGATGACAACAGTTGGTTCCCAAAAGAGAGCATGTTCTCCTTTCAGACTGCTACAACAACTATGCAGGCGTGAGTATTTAATTTGTGCATATTTATGCAGCAAATATGAGTTAGATTCCATTCTAGAATGTGAGCTTCATTTGAAATGGTACATTTTTTAATTGAAATAAGAATTTGCTGTAGATGCCATGTAGTTTAAAGAAAAACGATACAGCGTAATTAAGGTGTTTTAAAGTTTGCTCTTTACATTATAACTAATGACTTTTTATAGTGAATGCTAGGACTTTGTGTACTTACAATATATTAATATAAGCAAATAAAGATGAAACAGTTCCTCTGTGCCCTCAAATCTTTCAAGAAGTTTTGCAAACACATGCACTTTATTTGGGTTACGCTTAAATGAAATAACCTAAAAGAGGACCATACCTGGTGTTTACTTTGGCATCATAGGAAACGATGTTACTCTAAAGAACATTTTCTAAAACATTGTACTATTCAGAGATTGAGATTGCACAACACATCTTCTCTCTCTCGCAGTAACCAGCAATGACCTCAAGTGCAGATGGTACAACAGGTGTCTTAGTGCCAACACACTTTCATTGAGTGACACTTAGTGCCAAACTGACTCACAAACTAACAAGTACAGGATGACCAGTGTTTCTTCTGTGCTCTAAGCTTTCTATCTTTCTCTCTTTTTCTCTCTGCCTCGTCTCTTGGCTCGACAGAATTTCGTGAGTACCCCTCTTTTGTAATCTTTAAATGTCACAAAATGGCATTGTGTGAAGTCAACCGCACAAAGGCTCGGCCCACGATATTTCAGTCTCAACCATTGAGGTTTATGCACAGCATTGTGTGCATGAAATACATGAGAAGAAAAACAGTAGTTTTCTAGTTAATCCAAGTTAAAACATCTAACACCATGAAACAACCGATTTGGTTAAGGTGAGATTTGACGTCAGGATGATGAAACGGAACAAACATTGTTTGAAGGGATCACGGTGTGCTAGGTTTAATACTCTAAGGGGAAGATTGATGATTCTGCTTCAGTTCTGTGTAATGCAGCAATGCTTTGTGCTTTAGGAAGTAGCTTGAACACAAATGTGACAGGCTGCTCTGGATAATTCTGATGAGCTCAGCTAAAGACACTGCTGTCAAAGTCTTGGATGCTTTAGAAGTGCTGACAGATTCTGATCCTTTTCCTGATGGTGCTGTTTGCCTTGAAATGTTCCTTGGATTGAATTTGTTCAACTTGGTGAAAACTTCATTTGAGAGTTTTCTCTTATTATGCTTACTTTTATTGGTTATATTTAATTTTTATGGCGAAATTCATATTTCAACTGTATGTTTAAAAAACAAGGATTAGCAATGTGCGTTAGCAACAGCAAGCAGCTGTTGTTTTCAGGCCTCTCAAGTTCAGAGTGAGATGGGGATTGGTCATGACCTCGGATGCTAATTTAACACTTTTGAGTTATTTTATTTCTTTAGGCTATGTGTGTAAGGTCTGTAACAATCTAAAATTATTTTTCAGAGTGGTTTTGAAAAAAATTTTTTTTACCTCAACAAAACCTCTTCCAGCAAAAGCACTCTGTTATTGTTAATGTTGAAACTTTTCTCAAATGGCTCCGATCACCCCATCTCATTCTCTCCAAGGTGTCGGGTTTAGCTGTCTGGTGTTTTTTAACGCACTTTTGCTGGAAGCATGTGAGAGCAATATAATAATATTACAAAGTAAAAATCTGCAATATATATTTTTCTTTATAAGGAATTCACAGCAGATTCAAGTTTTGAGTAGTGTTGGTGCAAAGAGTTTGCCAACTTTATTAAGATTGCTATTGTGAGATCCTTTTGTTAGATATTTAATTATTTATTTTAAAATAATACACGTTTTAGTCTCAACTTCACTGTAAATCCTGCTTTGTACTGACCCCTATTCAAAAAAGGTAAAGGCTTGTTCTCAGAGGGTATACAGCATTTGTTGTGATTAAAATAAAACCTCTGGATGATTTTTTAAGGGCGATTTGGACACATAAATGGCCCACATTTCTCACAATATACCCACAATATTCAATCTCACCAATCTCTCTAAATATTATATATCTTTGCTAAAATGTTTTAATGCATTGACTAAACTCTATTTCTATAATTTTTTAACATCCATAAGCAGTTAATTATGTGTAGTTTTTTATGTTTGTTTTGAGATGAGGACCAGATTAAATGTCTCCCCAACCAGTTACACTCTGGAATTATTATTATTATTGTTATTATTATAGTTATTTTAGGTGACATAGATGTTTTAGATGAATATTAGATGTTTTAAAGCATACAACAGATGTCAGATGTCATTTGTTTGTTTAAAATATGCTGGGCTCTTTCATAATTCTGCTTTTAGTTTACAATATTAATCAAGAAGGGCTTTTCAATGTTCGCTTTTTGATAATCATTTGGTTTAATGTTCAGAATTTGTGCAGACAGCTTAGAATGTTTTCATAGTTTTGCCTAAATTCATCACACTTTTGCTAATTAATCTACACCAGATTATGACACACTTTAACAAAAGCACAGAGCAAAATAGTTTGTCTTTCCTTTATACAAGCAGCGTCTACTTATATGGTTTTCAGTGAAGGAGCAATGAGTGACTGGAGTGTTAAATCAGCTCATTATTATTCATATTCCATGTTAATTCGGTTTATAATCCCCTCTGTACTCTTGCACTTTTTTCATTTCTAAGCCTCTGACTTTCTCCTCCACCTACACAGGAAATTGTCAGCTGACTCTTCATATAATTGGATGGGCTGTTTGTTTCCTTGATGGTTTGACCTTTTTTCTGACCAGAAACGCTCGTAGTTATCTCTCTGTACTTTTGAGGTGTGATTGAAACAGCAGCAGATGGTCACAGCAGCAGCAGATGATGATTCAGGAGGGTATTGTTAGAAAGCGCTTTTGTGATGTTTTCCTGGAAAGTCAACCTCTTCACTTTCATTCAGGAGGTAAAGCAAGGGCATAGAGGGGCAATGAAAGAGAGGAAAGAATTTAAATGAGATGAAGAAAAGGCTTAGAGGCAGTTACGTAATCAGAGCTGTGGACAGATGAGATCTGGGAAGATCTAGAGCAGCCAGAAAGTTGTTGTCGTACACTAATGCGCAGCTGAATAAGAGAAATGTGTTTTTTCCTGTTTGTGTTTATCATTCCTCAAATTAATGTTTGTTAACGAACAAGATTCAGGAGTAACACGTTAGATACTTAGAGTGTTTTCACATCTCTAGTTTGTTTAATCTGGTGCAGACCAAGAGAAACAACTGATTATCTGCTGTTTTAGTCATCGTTCACATCAAAGTTGATGCTCTGGTTTGCAGTAGTTCAAGAGAATAAATACAGAGCCATGTGACATAATACAGGCCACTCATTGGTCACATACATTTTAATGAGTTTGAGAACAGAGAAAAGATCGCCAGACAACGCGCTCAAAATGGACAGACTTTGTTGTTTGATTTTGACCATTGCCTTCTTTTACTACATCATTTTTGTTAATTGCTTAACACAAATGATGCACGTTCCAATTGATGATTAGAATCATATACAAAGCAATGTTTTGTGTATTTGAAAAGGTGAAGAAGCATCACACAACAGTTCAGAAGGATGAATATAAAAAGATGTAAAAAGCCAATGACAATATAGCCCTGAGCTAATGTTCTCCACACTTTTTGTTTAAATTTAAACCTAAAGTGTTTAGCAGATATGTTATAACATGTTCTATTTTATTGACTTTATGTATGCTTTATTTTACAATCTAAAATATGTATGGATAAATATTTATATTAGCATTCATTTTCTAGCTGTTTTAACAACATTAAGAAAATATTGTAGAGAATATATTTAGAGAGAGTATTCCCCGTTTAAATCAGTGCATCCGGGCGGACGAACGCACTGTTGATGGAGCTTCCTTTGCCTTAACACGGCACTGTTCCATAAATCTATGAGATGCTTGCGAAATGCTGAGAGAATTGCTGTGTTATTGTGGGTTTTGAGCAACTGAGAAGAAATGTGATCATCAGACCAAATTTCTTTAAACGTATACACCTCCTCACTACTCCGTGTTTGACCGCGAGCCGCCATAACAGCCGCTGCTTTATAAACAGATGCAGACAAACCCATAATGCCACGAGCATTGTTTTGTCATCTTCATCTGTTTTATAGTTTGGAGCAGTTATTAGATAGTTCGATTATGTTCTCACCACAAACTAACAGCTCTGGAGTTCGTTTGGTACCGGCCCGCAACCACCTCTGCTTTTTAGTCTGCTTTGATGCAATCTAGAGTTTGGTGGTTGCTTTCAATTGACATAACAAACTGAACTAAAAGAAAAAGAGAACTCTTATTCGATTTAATCAAACTAAGCAAGTCAGATGTGAAAACACTCTTAGCCTGACATACAGTACCCAGAAGAAACTTGCTCAAGCTCCCTTGAGAGGTGGGCTTCTCGTTCATTTCAAGGATTCATTCTTTTCACTCTCATTTACTAAAAAGAGTGTATCATTTGAATGATTCATTTATATTGTTCATCCGGGAAGAAACCCCTCCTCTACCTGCATACTGTTATGAAAAATACCCCAAAATAGAGAAAAGCACAAGAATCTGAGTAAATATAAGAATCTTGATTAACACTACACACCCAACAACTTTTCTTATACTTCCTTTTTCTTATGCTTCTTTTTTTAGTGTCCACAATGTTGCTGCTACAGTTGTACAGTAAAAAACTTTATAATCGACTTAAGCGAGACACATGAACAAAATATGTAAAAAAAAAAACCTGTAATGTATGTAGTCTTGGACGTTTTGTGTGTTTTCACATAAATTATATTATTTATATGTTTGTTTAAAAATACAGTAAAGAAAGTATTTTAAAAAATAATTTAATTGGTGGGCTTCTCAGGGCTCAGGACTGGGAGGCCATCCTCAGACAGCCTGCTTGAGACACTTTATCATACTCTTGATAATGGTTTATGTTTAAATAAATGTGAATTGACATTTTAAACGTGGAAGTTATTGGCCGTTTTATGCATTTTTCTCTATCGATCCCCATATCACTTGTCTTGGTTTATGCAAACAAAGTCTCTTCACACAATAAAGAACAATAATAAAATACATTACTATATTAACTTGAATACTTTGACTAAAGTGCTAGTTTGTGTTATCTAAAACAAAAAGAATGACATTTTGCTTACAACAAAAAAGTAATTATTTAAATGCATTTTTTTCCTTCTGTGATTCACTTAAGGAATTGAATGAAAAAGAAACCTGGAAACCGATGAGATGAATATCATAATTTTTTTTTTATGATTTACTTTTAGTTTGAAAAGAGGTTTAAATGAGAACAGAATTATTCAACAGTGTGAGAGGTCAGTGATTGAATGGAGCGATGCAGGGATTGCAGAAACAGGCTGGAGAGAGAAGAGTGAGACAATGGAAGCCTGTGACTCATGCTCAGCTGAGGGGGCGAGGGAGGTTTCTCTCTCGTTATATTGCTTGTGGGTGTAAACAAGCAGTAAGGTGGGCAGCAAAGGGACATTTCTCAACACATTCTTCCTCTGCACTGCTCAGTCACATGTGTAAACAGAGACTTTTCTCTCTCTTCCATTATCTTGTCTTCCAATTAGTCATGATCTGAAATAAAATAGTCACAAAACAGGCCTGTTGTCAAAGGAAAACATTGAAACAGACTCAATGATTTAATGAAGTAAAAGCTGAATTGACTGACTAATGAGGGTCTGTTTCCCCGGAGTGCTGGGGCTGTGTAGTGCTGCAGTTTTGTAAGGCTGTTGTTTCCACTAAACAAGGGCATGCAAGGCATGAAGTATTGATTAGTGCATAACCCCACCTGTTTGAGTTTGTGAGGGAACCATGGTGTGCTAGACGTGGTATTAAGTTGTACATGTTACGCCCCAGGATTGCTGTGCTGATGTGTATTAGCATGAAATCCATTTGCAGTCAATTTTTTTATGCTAGGGTGTTTATGTTAAATGAGCAGTCGAATTTCATATTTTATATTAATAAGGTTGGCATAGAGTATATTAACATTATTGTGTAATACTGACAAGTGTTTTATGAGCTGTTTATCTATGTTCACTAATTATTGACTTAAATATTTATCCAGATACATTTTAGGATAAGTTTTCCAGGATAAGATTTACCCTGATGGTTTCACTGAGGGAATATGTTGAACGGCAGGTGACCAAAACAGGAAACAGGATGAATCCCTTCCCTTAGTCTCAGCTTTTAGTGTGTTATATTATAAATTACCAAATTTTCATTTTTGTTTTATCTTGTGGAAATGGGTGAAAGCTCAAATTTAACTGCCCAGACATTGTACGCAGAGGTATGCACCAAAAACCACTGATTGTATTTTACTTCTTTTGGCGTTTTATGACTTTTGACATCTTATTAATATTCAGAAATTTACATTCAAAATAAAAACTTAGCAAAATGCAAAAAATATAATTAATTGTCACTTGACACACAACCAGTTATGTAAGCATTTGAAAGAAATGATCTGTTTGTGAATCGGGAAGTGAAAATCAATGTCAATTGATATATCAATTTGACACAATGTCAATATCCCCAAATAGTTAAAATAACTGATAGTGATAAAATTACCAAATTTTAAAGATCACTGGAGCTCCCCTATTCCCCCTTGAAGAACCGTACAACTCCAGAATGAGAAAGAGGACTCAAAAAATCCATCGGGATGCATGTGTGTGTGTGTGTGTGTGTGTGTGCGTGTGCGTGCGTGCGTGTGTGTGCACACATGCACACTTAGTAATAAAAATCTTTCAGGTTCTTCCTCATGGCCCCATGAGGTTCTTCATTGAGGAAGAGTTTTTATTTTCAGAAAACCTCTGGTTTAATTGTTTGTTACGATTTTCGGAGTGGTTAAACCGTTACTATCATTGGTTTTTCAAGATGACCACTCATGTGGTGTTAAACTTTTTTTTTTATCAAATAATTTCCTTTAATATGTAAGAGTCGACTTGAGTTACTGAACCGAAACCTAGTTCAAAGCATGAGGGTTATGGTTATGCAAGCCTTTTACAGAGATTGAATGTTCTAGTTTAGCTGCGTTTGATTGCTGGAGAATGAATATTTATGAATTTAGTATAAGGAACTGGACCCTGGTGAGCTCAACTCAAACTTCGACAATTTGATGTTGTGTTGATTCTACTTTATTGGTTGTTATTTCTGTCAACACGATTTCTCTAAATACGAAACTGGGCCAGATAGATTTCAATCAGCAGCTCCATAAACTGCTCCGTCTAATATGAAACTGTTACTTAATGTACCTCCTACCTCTCTGACAAGAGTCAGTTTGTTCATGTAAATGGAGACTCATCAGACACAATAGCAGTAGAGTATGGAGTTCCTTAAGGATCTGTTCTGGGACCCATTCTATTGTCAATCTACATGCAGCCCCTAGGCAAAATAAAAAAAACATGGGGTTCATTTGCATTGCTATGCAGACGACACCCAGCTCTATATCTCAGCAAAACCAAACAACCTTTTAAAGCTAAATTAGATCTCAGAATGTATCGCTGATATCAATGATTGGATCAATGAAATTTTCCTTGTGCTAGATCCTGATAAAACAGAAATATTACTTATTGGCTCTAAAAATTACAGAATCTCTCAGTTTTAAATATGGAGCTGGGGGGACACAGATTATTTCTCCACTACTGTTAAAAATCTTGGTGTTATTATAGATAGTTAACTGACGTTTAAGAACCATATATCTTAGTTACTAAGACCGCCTTCTTTCACCTCAGGAACATGTTGTCTAATTAGTTCATGCTTTCATGGCCTCTAGAATGGATTATTGTAACGCTCTGTTAGCTGGCTGTTCAGCCGCCATGCTACAAAAATTACAGTTAGTCCAGAATGCAGCAGCTAGAGTTCTCACAAGAACAAAGAAATATGACCACATTACACCGGTTCTGTGCTCTCTTCATTGGCTTCCTGTAAAATATCGCATTGACTATAAGATACTGCTCCTTGCCTTCAAGGTGCTGAAAGGCTTGGCTCCCGCCTACCTGAGCAGTCTCCTATCACGATATATTCCAGCTCGCTCTCTCTGATCACAAGAAGCAGGACTACTGATTATTCCAAAGATTAGTAAATCCACCAGAGGGGGAAGAGCGTTCTCATATAGAGCCCCGTAGCTCTGGAACAAACTCCCAGATGTTGTCCGGAACTCAACTACGCTGACAGAGTTCAAAACTAAATTAAAAACATATCTGTTTAATTAAGCATTCGAATAAATGGCTCCTTGTAGTAGTGCAAAAGAATATAATGTCGAGCACTATAAACATTCAAACTGTTGAAAAAACAATGTGATTCAATGTGCCTATCTAACCTATCCCCATCCTTTATCACTCATCACGCAGCTGATGCTGATCACCTGTTTGTTGTCTGTTACATTTCTCTAACCATAGTTTTTCATTTGTTAGTTACTGTTTTGTCTTCGTTTGAATCTTAAGTTTGCATATTCTTTAAGCTGGGGCGGTGACTAGCACCTGCGTCAGTCAGCGAGGCTCCCAGGGGCCTCACAGAGGCAATTCCTATTAACCCTACCTGATACACACTAGGAGCTGCTATGAAAGCAACTGCTAAAAAAGTGCTATATAAAAACTTGATTGATTGATTGATGTTGAGGAGGAGTTTGTTATTAACGAAACAAAACATTTATGAATCACCACCAAATTCAGTAATGGTTATCATAAGAAAAATAATGCTTTTTTTTCAACATTGCATGTTTGTCATCTGTTGTATGAATAGCAATGGCACGAGGGCTTGTTTGGAACTAATCAGGCCCTCAATGATCCATTTGATGACCTGTCGGCGAGATCAAATACTGACTATATCTACCTTTATGGCTTAAACTAGTTGAAGGTGTTTTAACTCATGTTAACTAAGTCTGGCACTGCATGCAATTACTTGAATTTATGAATCTAACCTGCACTTATTCGTTGTTCTGTCTCATCTCTCTTGCTTTGTTCACCTCTGTTCACCCCTCACTAGACATCATAATGAAGCTTTTACTCTTTATGGAAATATGAAGTGGTGTTGAAGTGCACCAGATCCCGCAGAATCGTTTCTTTCTTTCTATGGAGGGATGCCAAATGACTCAAAGAAAGCCACATTAGCTGTTTCAACACTGCACACACACCTGCAAGGACGTCTGCTGCTGTCTAGCCTTACGTGCTTCTAATATTTATCAGGATTCTAGAGTAAACAGGCCATTGAGTTCCATCTTTGCGCTTTGGAATAGCTAAGGGAATCTCTGCTCACCTCCAAGCATGTGTGTAAAGATGTTTGCCGAGATGAGCGAAGGGTTTTTTGCTGTAAGGTCACACACATGCTGTTTCCTTGATGCTCTATCCATTTTTTCTTCTGATTTACAGAAATTTCCGGAAGCATTTAAGGATGGTGGGCAGCAGGCGAATGAAAGCACAAAGTGAGTATAGACGGCTGATCCAGTGAACTCCACCCGTGTTTGCCGTGAGTGTGATCCATCAGAAGGAATGTTAGCATGCGCATGGTCACACGGAGCATGACTGGCTGTTTTACAGGTAGCTGAAGATTAATTTGTTTCTGTGTTTCAACTGTAGCATTGAAACAAATCAAATGATTTTAGAGTTGTGGTTGCTGCGGCGTTGGGGGTGTGTGTAAGTGTGTGTGTGACCATCTCTCCACTTGACCAGCATTTGCAGAGCGCAGGGCGAAGAGTTTCAACCGATCCTGGAGTGATCCAACCCCTGTCAAACAAGACTCTCTAACCGACTCAAAAGACAGTGAGTCCATCTGTAAGCACACACATTCCTTACACACACACATTCACTCACAATCAGTTAGTGACCCCTAGAGAGTGAAGGAACAGATTGAGAGGGTTGTTAAACCTTTCATTAAAGGGGTCATGAACTGGTTTTTATCGGTTAGCTGCACTGTTCATAAATCTACAGATTTGTTGCACTTTTAACATCCAAAATATTATATTTATTGTAGAATTCTTATTATATATTATGTATAGTAAATATTTGAAGAAATATACATTTTATCTTGGCTTACATGTTTAGAAAACAGCAGGTTAAGGCTTGTAATTTGGTATTTGGAAGCCCTTGCATACTCTGATTAACCAACAGATTTTGCATATTCATCAAGGAGTCCACTTCTTGAATAAACAGCTGTGTAATATTTAGAACAAGTGTGAAAATAAGCTAATTTCCACTGTGAAATACAAAATGTTTTAACAAATGCTGCAGCACTAACGAATACAATAGGAGTAAAATACTTTGCTTACAGAAGTATTTATGAACAACTTTCAATCAATCTATATTTTCTTACTTCTCACAAGACTGTCAAAATACATTCATACTATTAGTAGTATAGATGGCACAACTTTTTGAACCTCCTCTTGATATTTTCTAACTTTGCAGTCAACCATGTGTATATCATCATTCATTTTTAATTATTTCCACATGAATGAGCCCCACATTTAAACTGAAAGTTCACAAAGAATAGGTCTATGGCGTCTGCTCATATTAATATAAATATGAGTACATGAGCTTAGTATTAGTGCACAAACTTTAACTTTCACTAAAGAAGTGTTCAAAAACTTCTGCTGGGTCACAGAGTTTACATTTTTTAACAAATGTTTTTCCAGAGCTGGCTGATTTACTTGTTGATTTACTTTTTCTGGTGTGTTTTTTTCCATGAGCTAAACAACTTGTTAAAATAGTTCATGACCCCTTTAATAGAATTCACTCGCTGTTTAAACAAAAAAATCTGAATCAGCTTTGTTATCACATGTCAACTAAAAAAAAAACCCAAACTTTTTTTTTAGCTTTTCTTATTAAGAGAAAAAAATCTATTTCCCATTTCTGATCATTTCTTAAAGGTTTGAGTTTTTTCTGTCTTAGTTTAATTAATGTCAATTCATTGTTTTTATTGTGGAAAGAAATTTAAATTCATATATCAAGATGACACATTTTGATTTCTTAGTCCATGACTCCTTTAACTTTTATAAGATTTATTTGTTTGTCACACAAATCAATTTTTAATAAAAGCAGAATTAACCAAACATTTCTGGAACTGGAGGGTAGTGTAGTGTCTTCCTTATTGTGAAAAGAGTTTTATTATTCCCTTTTCTTAAATCATACTCTCTTAAATACATCTCTCAAACACGGTCACACACTGGTGCTGATGCTGTCTGTCTGTCTCCCTCTGAGCCCAGCTCTGTCTCAAATACTGTGTGTGCCCACCCTCCCTCTCTTTCTGTGAGTATCTGTCCTGCCCAGAGGCTCTGCTCTCTGGAGACACGTGTGGATGAGCTAGCGTGTGCACTCCTCAATCCTGCGTCTGCATTTGTAGTTTGTTTTTGGATTACTGTCGTCGTCGTCATCTTTGTTCTTTGCCTCGTGTTTGTGTGAGGGACCTCTCTGAACGATTGTGAATGTTTGACGTTCAGTAACAGTAATGTGTGTTGTTCTCTCTCTCTCTCCATGCCTGCCTGGTTTTCTCCTCTGTACCTTTTGTCTACATGACTTTTACTATCTGCAACATTTCAGATTTTTTATCTTTATCTGGGCTGCAGTCAGACTAATGAAAAAAGTCTTGATTGATATGTTACGCTGTATTTTGCTGTATTAAGAATGGGATTCACACGTGTCAGTTAAGGCTCGGTTCCCCCAAAAATGAGTTCACCTTCCTGCCTTTCAAACCCCTGTTGTTTTTAAGTGGAAATATATTTAGTTGTTTGAAACAAAACAATAAATCCTGTTTGTGGTCCAAGTCTGTCATATCAATATGCAGAGATGGTATTACGCTTTTGTTGTGTTTTAAATATTTTATATAATGGGTGCATTCTTTTTTATATTTTTTTCTCTGATATTTCATATATTTATTAAATTTAAATGTAGCTTCACATTTTTGCTTTGTGTACATGAGAAAAAAAATCTTATTTTAGGCTGTTTTTGAGGAGATTACAGTGTAGGTTTTAGTTGATATAAAAAAAATCAGACCAATCAGAGAAATTAATTCTTATATATAATAAAACACAGACTTAATAATACTTTTTGACTGAAAAACATTGAGTTTTTCTTCAAATCTATCTATCTATCTATCTATCTATCTATCTATCTATCGACTAGCTATCTATCATCTATCTATCGATCTATCTATCTATCTATCTATCTATCTATCTATCTATCTATCTATCTATCTATCTATCTATCTATCTATCTATCTATCTATCTATCTATATATATATATATATTAAGTAATTACTACAGCTGTTGTAAGATGAACGTTATACCGGTTTGGGTTTATATTTAACATTGAGTTTGTAATATAAATTTGGCTAATTTAAAGCAGAATATAATTTATATTTTGCAGCATTGTTGTAAGAGTTAATCTTAATCTGTAATGTTTCATCTAAACATTTTCTTGTTAATATTTTAATAAAAATGTAATCGCAAAAAATACTTTACTTTATTCCCTTTGGTTTTCCACCAAAAAACAGCGGCACAAAGGTTTGGAATAACATTTTTGGCGAGCCTCCTTTTTACTGGAATAAAAAGTCAAAGTTTTACCACTGCAGTCCACAAGATCCTCCGTCTGTCTCTCTCTCCCTTGCTGAGCTGTCATCGGTTTTAAACACATTCCTGTTCTTTCTCTGCAGGCGGAGATGTGCAGGGTGCATCTTCCCCTCCGGACGAGGCCAAGTGTGAAGACCTGGACTGGGAAGAGGAGAGAGAGATGGAGCGAGTGGCTTGTGACGCTGATGACTTCATTCCTCCTAAAATTATTGTACAGTATTTTTGCTTTGGGATAAGGGCTTAGTCAGACATTTATTAATTTAGTGAAAATAAAGCTACAAGAAAAAGTAGTTTGTTTCATGTTTAGAGTTGCCTTTTGAAACGATTGGTTTAAATCTTTTTTCCTTTAGCTGATCTCCTCTAAAGTTCCCAAAGCAGAATATCTTCCCAACATTATTCGAAGAGAGGATAACTCCATCATCCCCATACTCTATGTAAGTCGAGACATAATCTCGGTTGCACAAGATCAAATGTGTGATTATTTAGATATAGCTGACTTAAAGAAGCCTTCTGTCGTGTCTCTTTGGGTAGTTTTAATGATTTTAGTTTGAACCCAAGACTGAACAGAGATATATACAGAGAAAAGAATTTAAAACCAGTGCCCCTGAGGAAATTATTCGACAGCTTGGTTTTGCTTGTAATTTTTATGATTGAGAACAACCTAGTAAGATAGAACAAAGGCCATTTTAACAAAGGGCAAATAAAGCATTTAGAATTTAGAAATTAAATATATTGTTTCATTTTTTTAAGCTAAATTAAATACTGCTAAAACACGCGACAGGTTTCAAATATTTAATACTATTCACAGTGAATGGCTGTCTTACAAAAATGCAAAACCTTTACATATATCATGTATGAAAGCAGAAATTACAAGTTTAATTTGGACAATTTGGTATCTGTCCTATGATTTTGAATCTAAATCTGTGTTTGAGGGTTGATTTTTTTGTTTTTCTTTTACATCTACAGGATCATGAGCATGCCACATTCGATGATATTCTGGGTAGGTTTGTGCGTATTAAAACTTGTGTGTCCATCTGGTTCAGCTATTCCCTGATCATGTAGTTTTGGTGTGTACATTTTTTAGCCTTCATTCATGAGAAAAGACACTAGATCAAAGAATTACATCATATATAATTGAAAGGATGGAGATTAAATTTCAAACACACTTTAAAGTCAGTATTTTTTTTTAATAGAAATTAATTAATTATTAAAACTTTTTACTACAAAATAGGCAATTAACAAAAAAAATGCTACTTAAACATCATGTTGGTTAAACCACTGAACAAACTCAAACAAACACATTTTGGTAACATTTTTGCACAGCTAACCTGGACTGATTGGTGTAGCTTAAGACTTTTAAACATTTTATGATTTTATCCCATTAGACCATGCGTTGTGGAACACATATCAGCACTTGTTTTATATTTCCCGCAAGTTACATGTTTTTCCTGAAATTATATTTTTCACATGCATTAAATCCTCTGAAAATCTACAAAATGATCATTTTTAACACATATATTTTTCAAAAAGAGAACAACTTTTTTGTTACACATTTTTGCAAAGAAGGGATGTCAACAATATTTTTTATTGCCAATGTCATTATTTACTTATGCAAGACTTAAGAACAAGAAAAATTTCATCTAAGATTTGTCTGATACCAAGAAATCAATTCTGGTCAAAGGGGTTAAAACTCTACTTTATCCTGATTTTCATTCTGTAAAATAATATTAGTGAACACCCTGAACAATATACCAATCAATCACAAACACTTTAATTTTTTGTGTAGAGGAGATTGAGAAAAGACTGACAGCTTACAGAAGAGGCTCCAAGATCTGGCGCCTGCTGATCTTCTGTCAGGTGAGAGAACACACACGGACCGACAGGGAGTGAGTCTGTAAGTGCCCTACAGCAGTGTCTGTTCTGTTCTCCATTCTCTTCAGTTTGTTGATTTGTGTTTGATGTGTTCCGAGGGACAGAAATACTCTGTCCTCTTTTTCTCGGTTCAGAGGGCAGTTGCAAGACCTAATGCTCTTGGGGTTTGATGTTATGTAAGGCTGTTATTTTCTGTATCAGGGAGGCCCTGGACACCTCTACCTGTTGAAGAATAAAGTGGCCACTTTTGCGAAGGTCGAAAAAGAGGAAGACATGAGTCAGTGAGTGAGATTCACACATTGTATTCTTTCACTGTATTTCTTTAGAGAGGTTTTTTTTTTACCAGATTAAAAGTCTGTACATGGTAGACTCTCTCCTTGTCTCATTTTGATCAAAAGTGTGTTAAAACTCCAACATAATTTTTTTAAACACATTTTTGACATGTTTCTAGAATTAAATTATATATGAACAAGAAGAGAAAAATCATAATTAATTATTTGTGAAGAAAAGTAAAGAACAGATATATGACATACACAAAAGAAACCTAAAATCCATTACATATGTCATATTCTTAAAGTAACTTGCTTTTATAATTTTTATGTATATGCAGATTTTGGAAACGCTTAAGTCGATTCATGAGTAAAATAAATCCAGAGCCAAACCTGATCCACATCATGGGCTGCTACGTCCTGGGCAATCCCAATGGAGAGAAGGTACAGTATACAGTTATGTAGTATGTAATAGACCTGTAATCTTGGCACAAGAAGCCAGCGCAAAGCCTCAACTAAACTAAATTCACAGACACTCAGTCAAATGGCCAAAACATGTCAATAAATGAAAACCCTCCAGCCATAGAGATCAAAACCAGCATAGACTTTGTTGATGACCAAAAGATAACCTGAAAGAACAGTAGAGTTCAGGAAACACAACAAAAGACAAACCACAATATTATATACAGTTAGGCAGTATGTAATACCTGTTCTGTACAGATGGCAAAAGAAACCAGAACAAAGCCATGTGTTCAACAAAACAAGTGTCATGAACAAAAGTCACAGAAACTCATAAAACACAAGAAAATTATTTAAAACATCTACCTCTACTTGTCTTCACTTCTCTTTAAATATGATAGCCATGACTGAATTCAGAATCTACCTCTCGATTCACCCACATTTTAATGGCGTCACGAACAGGATGTCAAGAGGGTTTGTTCAACGTCCGACTAGTTGCAGCAGAGCACAGCACAATGGCAACTCAGGTAGAGAAGAGAAAGCTGAGAGAACCGTAGCAACAGAAAGCAAGGGTATCATAAAATAAATAAAATCAGAGACAAACCGGATTCACATCATTGGCTGCTATGTCCTGAGCAATCCCAGTGGAGAGAAAGTTCAGTATAAATACAGTATATACAGTTATGCAGTTTTCATGAAAGGGCCCATCCTGTACCTTGAGTTTCTGCTTTATATTTAGAAAGAGTCTCTTGGGCCTCTGTCATGGCCATATTCTCTGCTCATCTGTCTAGACATAAACAAGCACTGACTCCATCTCGGTTTCCATATAACGCCTCTCTGTCTGTCACCGTCCTGCCTGACAGACCTTGTCCCCAGTTATGCAACCTAAAATAACTCCTTCCTGTATATCCTCCTCTATATCTACTTCATTCCACTATATTAAAAAGGAATCCAATATATTCAGGTGCCTCAGGCCTCTGTCATTGCTAATAATGATCATAATAAATAAATGGCTGAAATAAAATGCTACATAAACTCTAGGAGATTAATTATGAGAACATCGTTAAATATTATAAAATAAAACCTTTGAAGATGTTTTAGAGTTACATAAACTGCTAAATGATGGACATCTTTAAAAACATTTAAATAAACGTAAAAAGTGTTTATTTAGTTTAGCTCACAGACACAACAGCAGTTTTGTGGTTGTTAAATTGTGTAATATTTTTTTCAGACATGGATCTGTGGATGAAGCCATTTAACTTAACTTACAGATCATTTTTAATCTTATACTTGAGGACATTTTAATCAATCATTTTCATCAATGATTCTGGGCCAAGAGTCCAAACACTCCAACACTCATGAAACCTTTGTCAGGACTATGTATTCATATTTATTTAGCACGTATTTTAAATCAATAAAACAAAATGTGCTTGCTCTTGCGCTATAAAAAGTGAAACTTGGGTTTATTGATTTAAATAAATTATAAATTGATAACAAATGTAAGCACATTTTACATAAAAAAGTGCAGCTATTTTCAAACCTAGTTGAGGTTAAAGGTTCAGTTTAACATTTTTCACAGGTGCAAGTCAGAACCAAAACTTGCAGCCAATCAGCAGGAGCTATCAAACCCAAGATGAGGCACTAACACCACACAAGAGAAATAGAAAAAGAGGCAATGAGGGTAGACAGATAAACTGATGAGCATATAATGAGAAGTGTAATCTCCTAATGGTATACAGGAAAGCACATGGTGCACACAAAAACAGAGCAAAGACATGCTCTCAACAGTCTTGAACAAATCCACAGTAACTGAAAACAAGTAAATAAATGAAAACTCTCACCAGCCACAGAGAGAAGGAACAGCACTTGGTTGCCAAGCCATTGCCAAGGTGAGGAAACACCCACTGCTTAGAGATAAGACCCAGAGCATGATTGTGAATCACAAAAGAAACCCAGAACTCTTAACAGGTTGCCAACACTGAGCTCCACCACAATTTAAAATGTTTTCAAATTGAAATTACAAATGAAAAAACTACAATTTCTTTACTCTTCCAATAAGATTTTTCTGACTTTGTATTTGCTACCCATGCAAGTATCATCTGACCTAAACCACCAGATTAGTGAACTGTTAGATCTGAGGTTTGAACACACGTCTACTTCTGTCCTGTCAGCTTGGCTTAGACTTTAAGCCCATTACATCTGTCCAGAAGCTTGATGAGACTTTTATGAGAAGATCCCTGAGATTACACCCCAAGGACATGTTCATGTTGCCCTTGGCTCCTAATGTTCAAACATGTTTCTATGGAGACCCGTTTGGAGTAAATCTCACTTGCTCATCTTAGTTTTGTGACTGACAAACAGATGAGTGGCTTGAACTCATGCTGGGTTATCTGCAGGCAGAATCTGGCCTTTACAAGTTGTCTTCTCTGACTGTAGAGCTCAATGCAGATGCTCCATGAATATTTCAGCATTCATTTGTGGTGTCCTGCTTAGCGTCACAGTCACGTTCTCATCTTTATCCACTCTGTAGGGCTCTGTATGTCTATAAACTCGCTTTTAATCTCTATCTGAGTTCTGATTGCTCTTGGAGAGGATCTCCAAAGAGCCATCCGAATTTATCCAGGGCCACAGAGACGGAGGATGTCATTAACGCCGAATAACCTCTACGAGTCATTGCAAGAGTGAGGGGGTGAACAAAATGAGGAATTTTAATGTATGCGCTTATCATGTGCCAACAGCTGTTCCAGAAACTGAAGAACCTGATGAGGCCTTACTCTGTCACATTTGAGTCGCCGCTGGAGCTCTCAGCTCAGGGTGAGACTGTCTCAAGTACTCCCGAATCTAGCTAATTCTCTCACTCCTAAAGCCCCACCACTCTGCATGTGAGCTTGCCTCTGATCTTAGGGTCTCTCATAGATGTTGCTGGAGCTGTGTTTTAATTCAAGTGGTTGAAAACATGTCTGTGCAAATAGTTACAAAAATAGGATCAGAAAATGTATACACTGGTGTTAAAAAAGTAACGCGTTTTTTACGTTTCGTTTATTTTGTCACACAATACTCAGAGGAAGAGTAAAGCAACTCAGAAAGTTCTATGAGCAGAGAAGAGAGGTGTAGCTCCAACTCTTGCTGCTCTCACTCCTCACATTTAATTTAGAACAAACACTCAAAGCAAACTATATTCGAAGAAGACATAAGAAGTTCTATTTACATCTATAACCATAAATGTTTAATGATTGCAAGAATAACAAATGTAAAGCATAAGCTTTTCCACGTCATAGATGTTCCAGAAGAATACATCATCGCTTATTCTCAACTTTTACCACAGAGTGAAACAGAAGAGTCCCATATGTCTCATCCTCAGAGGTTATTCACAACTTGAGGCAAAGGACCTGCTAATTTTGATTGGAAAAAAACAGCTTTTTATTCCACCAATAAGCTTCCACAAATAAGCTTGCCTTGTCTTGCCTTGCGTTTCCCAATGGCCCGGAGATAGTAGCTCGACGGCACGGCTCGGGTGAAAAATTTAAACCTTTATCTGTGAATAAGCTTCAACGTCTTATATAATGCTTTCAAACACTGTCATGGACTAATAGATTTACACTTATGACTGTACTAAAACAACTAAACAATGAAAGGGGAGTGGAAAAAGTCTTTCTACCTATCTGACGTGTTACTCTGAAATCTATGAGGAGAGTATCCTAGAGCTGTTGCTTTATTTTGACTAAAATGTAATGGAGAAAATGTATACATCAGTTAAAGGTTTGTTATCAGGTTGGCATCACACCAACGCTTTTTGGGTCTCGAGTCTCAACTCTACTTAACCCTTGTATGGTGTTCGAGTCTGTAAGATCCGTTTTCATCAAATAAAATTATACAAGCAATTATTATTTTAAACTAAAATTCACTGGTCTTTGTTCATTTTCTGTGAAAACCATTTATCAGGACAGATTTTTTATGACCCCACACGTACACCCCCCTACACATTTATATTACACACAAGGCGTTCGGGTCTACTGAACCCGGGACATGTTAAAGTGTGAAAATTGTAGATTATGTACCTTTATTCTTTCTTCCGGACAAACATAAATCACACAAAACATATACTTTTACATTTCTGTTTAAAATGGTATGATTGTGTGAAGTAAAAGGCCCAAAATGCAATGGGTGTAGCATACCCCGCCAACTTTGTCAATAATGAGAACACCACACATGGTTCAAATTCTAAACGTGAAGTAATAAGGTCAAAGAACAATAAAAAAAATCAATTTGTTGTTTATATCAATTGTTTCTTGGCTAAAATAAATGTCTTTTAAGTGTTTTAAAAAAATATTTTGGGTGAATTAAAATACCCAAAAGGCAAAGGGTCAACCAGACCCACAAACACTGACTAAGTAACAATAATATGAACACCACTCAAGAGTTAAATAAATCTGACTAGTTAATTTAGCAAAATGGCTTTGATTGGAAAGATGTTTCTTACAAACAAAACAAATTACCAAACAATCTTTTTTGCAGCAATAACTTACTTCCAGACCTAAAAATAATCTGAAAAAATTGATAAATGTTCCAGTATTTCCATGAACTCTTTCTTTGTACCATATGCTCAATCCATTCCTTAAAGTGCACAATGGGGTTCAGATCCAGACGATGGCCTCTAGTGCAAAAGAACCCCTGCAGACCCAAACACGGATTCTATATCTGGATCAGAATTTGTTCTGGGTCATGAACACTTAATCTTTGACATCTCTGATTGTTTAGTATTTTTATTGGTTATTCATAATTTTAGTGTTTAATATTAGTTTCATGTATGTTTTTAATCCCCTTTGACATTTCAAACCAACTAAAGGATCATTCAATCAATATTGTAATCAAACTTTCAGAGCTGTTTGGTTCTGTCTGCAGTTTTACATGATCTACACTGGCCCTTTTCACATTCTTGTCTCTATGTTGTTTCCTTGCTTCTCTTTATTATTTTCACTTTTATAACTGGAAGCTGCAGCTCTTACTGGAAATCAATTCATTGTTCTGATTAACACCTTCGGACCTTATTTCATTTATTGTACTAATAAAAGGAGATGTTGTGTGTCTGTAAGTGAAGTAAAATTGTGCGACAGTATGACCTAGGATTTAAAAATGCTTATAAGTATAAAACAGTTTAAATTTAAGTATACAAATGTGGTGTGTGTGTAGTTACAAATGTTACAAATAACAAATGGATAATGGATGCAGATCTGAAGGGGTTCAACTATTTGTAAAATCTCATTTTAAACCAAAATAATATTAGTCTGAGTCATTAATCCCTGTTTTGTTTTCATCAATTTAATGGAAGTATTCATGTTTTTTTGTTGTTGTTGTACAGTACTTTCCCACATTTCTTGTCCCTTTCACTCAATTATTTCTCCGCTACCTACATCCCATCATGCTGTTTTTCTATTATCACCTGAGCAAATCTAAGAGAATCTTTCTGTTCTTAACAGAGTACAAATGAATTCCTCGAATATAACCCAGTCACATTCTCTTCCCTTTAGGCAAAGAGATGATCGAATTGTACTTTGACTTCCGCCTGTTTCGACTCTGGAAAACCCGGCAGCACTCAAAGCTTCTAGACTATGAAGATATTTAGTGACACCTTTCAGGAGACTGTGTAACATCGTGGGCAGGACGTCCCAGTGTAAAGCGCCATTCCACCAGCTTTCATTCCAGAGTGCAGGAGGAAGTGGAAAACCCCAGTCTCGAGCACTACAGGATCTCGGACCCTTCTGAACGGTAACGAGAAACAACTTGCAACTGGTTCAAGGTGATTATAAATGGAGAAACCAATCCCGTTTTTCTGCTCTAGTAGAAAGTTTTCAGACTACTCTTGAATTAAATCAACATATCTTCAATAGATGTTAACCACAAGCCGAGACAATTGTGCTTACGGAAGAGTCCTGTGTGCAATATCTTGCTCAAACATCCATCGGTGTACACACAGGAGAAACATTTCACGAGTATATAAAGTAGCTGTAGACATGCAAATAACCTAAATGTTACTGGTGAACATTTTCCTTTTTCAATGTGGGTTGTTGTCTTTCTAAAGAACTGTTCAGAATATCTCAGGTTTTAGCCTTTACAAATGTTAAATATTCCCTCTCCTATACAAGTCATATAAATGGAAAGAATGTAATGTCCGTTGTGCCAACATGCTTATCGATGATCCTTCAGAGGTTTTGTGATACTTCATGTCTACTGATTCATGACGCAACTTATGAAGCCACACTGAAAACACCATCACAGACTGTGAGTTTGTGACTTTCAGGTGCATAATAATAATAATAATAGAAACAGTGACCTCGATAGAGCCAGACATCTAGAGCAGGTGGACCTGAAGCGTCAGCAGGAGCACACTCTCCTCACAGCGAGAAGCCACAGAATAGCTCAAATCAGCTCTTTTGTAAAAGTTCAAAAAAGCTTCTAATCGCTTTTGTCTCAAGTGAAATGAGGAGAGTTAGAAAAGGTAGGTATTTGTGTCTTATATTGAGTTTTAATAATGCACAAACAAATATTAAAAAAATGATTTTGTGTACAGTGAACTCTCTTATTTGTACACGGAAACCCAGTTATTTTATAAAACGGCATTGAATTACAATGAAATACACAAGTACTCTCTAATAATGAACTGTTAATGAAGAAAAAAATACTCCGGTGTGAGATGGGATGCCAGATCCCTATTACAGGGATCTTCTATGATGAGCTGTTGATCATGTTTTTGACATATCAACAAAGCTAATTAGCATAATTCATCAATTAACAATCCTATTGTTGCTGTTACCATTTACAAACTATTAACACATTTATAAATGTGACTCTGATGAAAACAAGCTAAAGAAATGTATGTAAGAGCATGACATCTTGACATTTTTGTTTTATTTCTAGCAAGGTTTTTAGGTTTCGTTCAGTCAGAAATATCAGTCAGAACAGGTTGCAGTTTTTTGGGACAAAACTATTGTCAGTGACAACTATTCTAAACTTTCTGATTGGAGGAAGGGACTGATTTCTTTGTGTCTTCTGAAACATTCTTTTATCAGTAATTGTGTTAAATTCTACACCTATATTGTGAATATAGCACTTTTCTTTGCACTCAATGCACTTTCGAAATTTGAAGGGGGTTCCCTAATCCAATATTATATTTACATTTACATTTATGCATTTGGCAGACGCTTTTGTCCAAAGCGACTTACATTAGGGAGAGACAATATGCAATTTGTTACACCGTCAAAGTCTATCTCAACTTCTCACAATAGAAATTTTATCAACAGATCAAAAAAACCAAAGCAGTAGGGGAAGAAGATAAAGACAGAGGAAGGAAAAAGAAGGTAGTAGTTTTTTTTTTCATAGTAGGTGTTCTCTGAAGAGAAGAGTTTTCAGTTGCTTTTTGAAAGCTGTTAGTGTTGCTGCTTTCCTGACTGGATCAGGGAGTTTGTTCCACCAACCAGGGACAGTGAAAGAGAAGGTTCTGCTGAGAGATCTTCTGCCCTTGTGGGATGGAAACCACAAGTTGCTGTTCCTTCTCTGAGCGCAGGCTTCTGGAGGGCATGTAGGAGCGTATGAGATCATGGAGGTAGACAGGGGCTGATCTGGAGATAGTTTTGTATGCCAGCATTAGCGATTTGAATTTAACCCGAGCTGCAATGGGGAGCCAATGAAGAGTGATGAAGAGGGGAGTAACATGAGCTCGTTTCGGTTCCTTGAAGATAAGACGAGCTGCAGAATTCTGGATCATCTGCAGAGGTTTGAGCGTAGTTAATGGAAGTCCTGCTAGGAGAGCGTTGCAGTAGTCCAGACGTGAGAGGACCAGAGCCTGAACCAGGAGTTGAGTTGCATGCTCAGTTAAGAAGGGCCTGATCTTTCGAATGTTGTGCAGTGCAAATCTACACGCTCGAGTTGTCTTTGTGATGTGGTCTTTGAAGGACAGCTGTTCATCCAAAAGCACTCCAAGATTCCTGACTGTAGGAGAAGGGGTGACTGTAGAGGATTGCAGCTGGATGGTGAGGTCGTGATGCACAGAGGGATGAGCTGGGATTACCAAAAGTTCCGTCTTGGCCATGTTGAGCTGTAGGTGATGGTTCTTCATCCAAGTAGAGATGTCGTTCAGGCAGTCCGTTATGCGGGTAGTTACTGACAGGTCATCAGGGTGGAACGACAGATAGAGTTGAGTGTCGTCAGCGTAGCAGTGGTAGGAGAATCCGTGTCTGAGGATGATAGGGCCCAGGGAGGTGGTGTAGACGGAGAAGAGAAGTGGGCCAAGGACTGAACCCTGGGGAACCCCGGTGAGTAGGTTATGAGTGTTTGAGACCTCACCCCTCCACCCGACACTGAAAGATCTACCAGTGAGATAGGACTCAAGCCAATCGAGTACAGTTCCAGTGATGCCCATCGCAGAAAGAGTGGAGAGAAGGATCTGATGGTTGACTGTGTCAAACGCTGCAGAGAGGTCTAGTAGGATGAGGGCAGATGATCTGTGGTTAGCCCTGGCCCCTCGTAGCGCTTCCGTTACAGACAACAAAGCTGTTTCAGTTGAGTGTCCGTTCTTGAAGCCTGATTGATTGTCATCAAGTTTGTTGTTCTGAGTCAGGAAGGTAGAGAGTTGATTGAAGACGACTCGCTCGATGAGTTTTGCAGTGAAGGGCAGCAAAGAGACCGGTCTGTAATTTTCCACCAATAATGTTGCGAGTGTGGGTTTCTTGAGAAGCGGGGTGACTCTGGCCACCTTGAAGGTGTTGGGGAAAATGCCGGTAGTGATGGAGGAGTTGATGATGTGAGTGAGGGCAGGCGTGATGGTAGGTGAGATGGTTTGTAGAAGGTGAGAGGGGATGGGATCGAGGGGGCAGGTGGTCGGATGCGCTGAGAGAAGAAGTTTGGACACCTGATCTTCTGTGAGTGGAGTGAATGCGGACATGAAAGGTGTCGGAGATTGTGGCTGAAATTGGGTGCAAGGTAGTGCAAACTGCCGGCTGATGGTGAGGGTTTTGTCTATGAAGTGATCAGCGAAGTCATCTGCAGTGAGAGAGGTCGACGGGGGAGGTTGGGGTGGACAGAGGAGTGAGTTGAAAGTCCTGAAGAGCTTTCGGCTGTCTTTGGCATGTTCAATCTTGTCGTGGTAGTATGTAGTCTTCGCGTCTTGTACCTTGCTCGAGAAGGTTGAGAGTGCAGTTTGGTACGCTTCGAGATCTGCCATGCTCTTTGATTTCTTCCATTTGCGCTCTGCCGATCTGAGGGTGGACCTCTGTTCCCGGAGAGCGTGCGATAGCCAGGGGTTTGATGGTGTTATTCTGGCTGGCCTGGAAGAGAGAGGGCATAGTTGATCGAGGCATGTAGCGAGTGTGGAGCAGAAACGGTTAGTTGCATCGTGAGTGTTTAAAGAGGAAAAGTTTCCAGGTGTTAAAAGAGAAGAGGACACTGCTGAAGAAAAGAGAGAGGAATCAAGGGATTTAAGGTTACGTCGGAAGGTGACAGGGGGTGGTGTTGAGTGTGAGCTTGTGTGGCTGTGGTAGGGACAAGAGACATGTGAAAGGAGGACATGAGTGAGTGGAAGTCGGTAGCATTTGGTTTGTGAAGATGTATATTAAAGTCCCCAAATACAATGAGTGGGCTGCTATCATCTTCTGGAAAAGAGGAGAGCAGACCATCAAGCTCCTCCAGGAAAGTGGAGAGCTGTTCTCCAGGTGGGCGGTATATGGTGAGGATGTGCATTACAAGAGGGGAAGTGATAGTGAGAGCATGATATTCAAATGAGCATGTTTTACCAAAAGATGTGAAGGTAGAGAATCTGAAGGTCTGAGAGATGAGAAGTCCAACACCCCCACCCCGTCCCGCCTCGCGAGAAGTGTGGGAGAGGAGAAAGTTGTTGGAGAGGGCTGCAGGTGTTGCGGTGTCCTCTGGGCGGATCCATGTCTCAGTCAGGCCGACAATGTCCAGTGAAGACTGAAGAGCAAAAGCAGGGATGAAGTCAGCTTTGTTGACAGCAGACTGACAGTTCCAAAGTCCCTCAGAGAGGGAGCATGGTTCTGGTGAGGCAAGATGAAGTGAGCGAAGGTTTGAAGAGTTGGAGTGTGTTCCACGAGGACGGTAGTAGCGACGTGCAGCTGAGAGAATGACTGGAATGTACTGGAAGCACATGGTAGCAGACGTATGAGGAAAGTAGCAAGGAAAACAAAGTATAGGAGTAAAAGAGAAACAGATACAAGAATATAGCTTACTGGGCGTCTCTGTGGCGTTGCTCGGTGGAGTCGCGCAGGTAGAGTTGAACGTCTTTACGCGATTAGTCGCGCAGGTAGAGTTGAACGTCTTTACGCGATTAGTCGCGCAGGTAGAGTTGAACGTCTTTACGCGATTGGTCTTCACGCGAGGAGGCTGAACGCTTCCGCTGACGCTTCCGCGACAGCAACCCTGCACTACTTTATAGGTCCTACACTATCAGCAGCAGCTGAGCGATCGTTATCGGCTCGTCCCAGCACACCCGAAACCGAAACCTGTCTAAATCACTCTCGCTAACGGCCCGAGATAATCGCTCGACGACGCGGCTCGGCTGTAAGCTTTAACCTTTATCTTCTAGACGTCTCTGCTGGCTGAAGTTCGCGTTGAACAATCTCTGTAGAGCTTTCTGGACAGACTTCCCGTGATGTTAACTCGTTGCACATTGTGCAGCATTGGCCTGATCACTGGTTTACTGGTTGAGATGAAGTAAAGTTTATTTAGCATTTAGTATTATTATACTTATTTGAAAACCTTTGAGGGTTTAAGTGACCAGAAGTTTAAATTAGGTTGGTTGCCGGGGTACACACATAATGGTTTCTAAGCAACAACTGAAGGATTTGTATGACCACGGAGAAACAGAACCTCCGCTTGGTGTCTTTATCACTCTGTTGAGGTGCCAGGCCCTGCATCGATCACATGATGAGTCCCATTATGTTACCAACCGGGTTCAGCCCTGCTTAGCAGTTAGCTCCAGGGTATTGGGCTGGCGCAATTACAATGGTCTCTATATTTCTGCACCTTTGCTGCAAAGGTTTTAATTTACAAAGGAGACTTATAGTTTAGGTTAAGCTTCTTTGGATTCAAGGGAATTTCAATGGACTTCATAGGGCTAAATAAAAGGAATATATAAATTGCTTATTGTGTGTGTCAGTTAAACAAACTGACAGGTTCTAAAACTACTGTATCCATGAGTAGAGAATTAAGTTTTTAAAGGATATTCAAGTGACAGTAGGATTATCTTAAGTTGAATTAAACTCAGTTTAAATGTTTGATATTTAAAAATTGTCTTTGGGTGCAATTTAGTAATGTGTCAGTCAGTCAGTCACATATTAAATGGCTCTTTGAAGTGAAGATCAAGAACCAGCACACTGGATCAGGGAGCAGGTTCTCATTCTTTTGCTCTCATGTGAATCAAGGTACCTCTTTCTCAACACACAGGTTGGTAAAGTATCTATTGTTTAAAGATATTGAGTCTTTATCGCCTATGGGCTTCCAGCACACAGGACACGAAACAGAGACCGGAAGCTCAGACTGGACTCGGAAGTAACACTCACAGGGGCAATATGAAAATTCTTTAGATAAATGTTACTGAGAATGTGGGCAAAGGGAGCAGCAGCCAAAGTTTACGTTAAATATGTAAAAAAAAAGTCATATTGAGCAGGTAGCAGACTCCCCAAATAATGAACGTTACCAAAAGCATATCCAACTGGGAGATCTTGGGAAACATTATTTTATAGTTGCCTAAAAAAACAACCCTTTGGGAATTTTCTGGGACTGCTATTTTTAGGGTGTGGAAAAAGATATAACTATTGTGGGTATTGGCAAATAAATTACTTTTAAATATATTTATTTAATGTACTAATTATGTGTTGATTCATGAAACCCTCACTTCGCTTTTTCTCTGGAGCAATCCTGTCACAGCAAAATGTCATTATGTCTTGGTCGACTAGAGCCAAACTGTACTGAAAAGATACCATGAATTTTAGAATGTAACTCTTGGTTCACGAACACTATAAGGTAACATCTGTGCCTGTTGGGTTGTCAGTTATACTGTTTTGATTTCATAATATAAAGTAAATAAACTTTTACTCTTTATCAACACACATGAGGTAGTGTTTCATACGTATTCATCTGGGTGATAATTAGACAAAATGGCCATTTGGGAGCCAGAAGAGGCTCTTCATTGTGAGATGAATCGAGAAAAGCCAATCACTAGTACAACTACAGTAATTGAACAAGTCCAATTAACACCACTCATTATAAACGTCCACCCAACACATGGGGACTGTTTAAAAATGTGTTTCCAATATAAATTAAACAAAAGACAACATAATTGAGGGTTCACTGTACACCTTAAAATGTCAGACATAATGTACAAAATAATATTTACAAAGAAATGTTTCTGCTTTAGGTTACTATATTCTAATAATCAAATAAAATCAGATTCTGCATTGTGAATGACTCTAAAAAAACCTTCGTTTTAGGTGTATGGGTTAAGAAACACCCAATCAAGTTTATAAAGGGGGAAAATCCAAAGTATTCCCTTACGTTTAGTCTGAGGCAATTGTGATGGTGGGTCAAGAACAGCCATTATTCTGAAGGTCACTGTTTCCTTGTGTGGCAGTGCTTTTAATAGTCATACAAAAGGCCTATGAGCATTCGATGTCAGCTTGCAGCTCTGAACTCTATGCATTCATCTTCTTCTTCTGCTTCCTTGTGTAGCTTTCAAAATTTTTCTGAAGTTAATGTACTCTTCTAATAAGCCATGAACTCTTTGATTCGAATGACTCTGGAAGAACTTGTTTAATTACTAATATCCTTTTACAGTTTTGATTTTGGATCCATTCTGATTGGTTGATCTGCTTGCTATTGTTTGTGTTGACTTTTCTATGGCGCCTTGCCATAGAAGACATAAACACATACTCCTTGCTAAGATGTGCACTTTGGGGACTCCTCACATATGTATGATTTTGAGCCAGTTTGATGTATTTATTTATTTAGTAAAAGCCTCTATCAGAATCATTCAAAAGATCCAAAAGCTCTCGCCTGTAGTAAACTCTCAAAACAAGTTGTCACAGTTTCCACCTTGAACTTTAGTATACATCTCAAGCAGAAGTGTCTTTCTAAATATGGTTTTAGAGGAATCGTATACTTTCCTCCTCGGTGGCAGTCAATGCTGCTCTTTCACAAACCTGTTCTATAACAGTACAATTCTGACTTGCATTTTGCGGTTTTCCGCCAGGGTCTGTTTCAGGGACTCATACTTTTTTCATAACCATTATAAAATGTTTCTAAAAGTGAGCTGAAAATCCAAATTAACTTTTATGATTGGAAAGAAAAGTGTAACATCCATGATTGCTGATTGGTCAAACACAGAGAGCTTACTGATTCCACAAAGCCACTTGGGTACAGTACGGTTTTCAGCAGTTCTCTATCCTTCTCCTGTCATCTGTCTTTTAAACAAAACCTCTCTTTTGAGCATTTACAGTCACCACAAACACAGCATGGAGAACACCACTCCTTCGATATACAACTATATATGATAAAAAACCGAGTCATGCCTTTACTAAAATCTGGTGGAAACGCTGCACTAGATGTTTCCGTCATCTCTATCAAAGCATGATCTTTTTTGCAGACAAAATTAATAACATTGCTAAGCAATTGATAGTGTGTGGGCTTTAAATATGACAATGAAGAGGATGGAGAATTGTAAATTATTGATATTAAACAATTCAAATGTTAAAGCAGGATTTAACAAAGTTTGACTAAATTTCTAACTAAATATTTACACAATATAACATTTTGCAACTGAATGAAATACTCTCATTCTACTAATGTTCATCTTAGCAAGAAACATGTTCTCAAAGTTTTTGGGGTGACTGTGATTGAGTCAAGAATTTGATGGTCATACAGTATGTCTTCCCTCATGAGCTGAAAGCAGGCTGCTAATGAATCGGAGTAAACCTGGAGCAATTGCAGTCATTATGGGCCCATCTGTGACTCTCAGTTGGTGTCAGAGATCCTGGCAAAAGAGTCACATTCACTAGACAGCAAACTCGTCAACACCACGCTAGCAGGAACATCGTGTGGTGAAATGCTCGTCTCTGCTGATTCAGTTGGAGCCAGAAGCAGCAAACTGCAGCTCTCTTAAAGTCACTTATTAAACATCTCTTATTTTCAATTCAGCTAGCTTTTTTAAGAGCTTGTCAGTGTTCTGTAGCAATATACTTATTTACCTCTTGTCAATGTTGCTGGGAGCATTTTTGTGCCATTTATTTTGTCATTGTGCTGGACATTAATGGCTGTTTGTATCAAGCTTTCCGTCTTTAAATGATGGAAGCTCTCTTGAAGAAGAACTTCTGGGAGTTTTTGAAGAGTTCTTCAACTGTTCAGCTTGAACTAATTGTGAAAAAACTTGTATTAAATGTGTGGTGCTGATACGCATTTTAGAAATATGATTGATTTCTTCAAATTGCATATTTTATTACACTGTTGACAAGAGTTATTATTTTATTCCCAGGTAGCCTTTATTAGGCATCATGGTAAAAAGGTCTTTATATCTGCCTATTTTTCTTCATAGATCCCAGAAACGACAGTTTCAAGTTGAATTCATTGATCATTTTGTGAGGATGCAGACAGAACACAACTTGATCATGACCGCTGCTGTAGCTAAACCAGGGCCTTCTTAAATCTGTTTCTTCTACATTGTTTCATTTAACCCTTGTATGGTGTTTGGGTAGATGGGCCCTGTTTTTAGTTTTTTTTCACCCCCTCCAAAAAAAAAAATGAAAACACAAATGATACAAGCAATTATTATTTCTAAATGAGATTCACTGTCCTTGGCTTATTTTGGATCATTTGCAATGATCACGCACGGTATACCCACCTACACATTTATATTAAATACAAGGTGTTCGGGTCTACTGGTCCCTGAACGTATAAAAGTGTGAACATTGTAGGTTCTGAACATTTATTCTTCCTACATGAACATAAATCACACATAAACATACAATTAAAAACTATGGGTTTAGGAGATCCATAAACACTCTCGAAGTGAGTAATGACAACACTAATAATAATAACATTAATGACACCACCACACAATAATTAAATTATAAGTGATAATAAAGTATGTTAAAGAACACTAAATAAATTATAAATGCTGTTTGTATAACTTGCTTCTTGGGTAAAGTAAATATCTTGTGAAGTTTTAATATCTAATTTCTTGATTGGGTTACTTACATTTCCTAAAAGTCAATGGGTCCATCAAACCTGCAAACACTGTCTTGGTAACAATAATATGAACACCACACTAGGGCTGATCTAAAGGTTTTTGCTCACCAAGTCATGCGTTTTGTGTTTTGTTTTTCATATGGGCTGAGAAATCACCATTTTTTGAAACCATGCGTATTCATTTGCATCTACCCTATTGATTGGCTGAACAATATATTGGGTAAAATTTTCCACTTTTGTTGATTATTGGTACCGGCCACCTGATGTGTAATCTGACTGATTCTAATGCATTTGCTTTTGTGCCTAATGGCAGAATGCTACCAACGAACAAGTGTGTGTGAATTTCTCAAATACATCACCTCCTTTAAGCTTCATTCACACCATCAAGCCAAAAAGTGGGAATGCCAGATGTTTTACACTTTAAGTCAATGAGAAGACATGATCAGGCTGGAGATTGAGTAGCGGTACAGATAATGTTTTGTTGTGACGTTTAGCATGCTGTCTTAGTAAAATAAGAGATATGGTTCTTAAATGTCAGTTCACTATCTATAATAATCCCAAGATATTTAATTGTAGTGGAGAGTGGAACAGTGTGTCCCCCCATTTCTGTTTTATCAGGATTTAGCATAAGGAAATTTTCATTCATCCAATCATTGATATCAGCTACACATTCTGAGATCTTATTTAGCTTTAATGGGTCGTTAGGTTTTGTTGAGATATAGAGCTGGGTGTCGTCTGCATAGCAATGGAAACTAACCCCATGTCTTCTAATATTAAGATTGAGAACAAGATGGGTCCCAGACCAGATCCTTGAGGAACTCCAAGATACTGAGGGAGAACGGAGATCGAAGCTGCCGCCTGTTTTGGTGGACAATCTGGGCAGATTTTTGAGAGCAGTTGAAAGGATTCTGTGGTCATCTAGGCATGGAAATAACAGATAAAACTGCTTTTGTGCTTGTTGGTGGGAATAAAGTGTAAAGTGTTCATATAAAAGTCTTCTCAGACAATCACCTGAATATAAAAGTTCAGGAAGGAAAGGATGGAATGTTGGTGTTCATCAGAAACTGCACACTGAGATTTGTTTTATGGACAATCTATTTCAAAGACTATTTCATCTTTTTTTAAGAACTTGGTGCTTTGTTAAATATCTAATTGAAAAATGTACAATTCAAACTCCTCAACTAAAACGTTGGCAAACAAGTGAAATTTACTTCAATCAGTCTAAATTCCTGAATTTTTGGACGATATTTGATATAATTAATTACCAATATTTTGCATAACTTAATACATAAATAATTTAATTGTTGATTGTGGCTTTTAAGCTTGCTCTGATTTGTCTGTCCCCAACAGTTTTCATGTTTTCATACATGCTTGTTCACATCCATTGAGCAATATCTTTATGATTTGCGCTGAAACATTCATTAATGAATAGCTTCAATAATTTTATTCACCAAGTGTTTCCAATAAGAGCACAGCAAAAAGATTTAAATCAAATATATGCTTTGTCCCCTTGTAACATAAATAAATACTTTCCCAGTAAACAATCCCTGGATCCATTCCATACTATTCTATTCCAGAGCAAGCACTCAGTTTACTCAGACATCCTCGGGTCCCAAAAACCTCTCAATCTCAAGTTTCCTCTCTCGGTGTCTGACAGTAGAAAACAAGCAGGGGCCCTGGAGCTCATTATCTTTGAGAGCGCTGATGGATAGACTACTTTGCAGGACATTACACTCCAGCCCTCTCCACACCAGAGATTGGGTTTTATAATTGAAGAGTATGAATATTCAACAAAAATACACACATGTAAAGAGTGTCCTCTTTAGAGCTGGAGTGGATGAGGATTCAATGTTTTGTTTTTGAGGTGTTGTAGATATGAATTACATACAAATATACCTGATGTTGGTCATATGGAGATATATTCATCTGCAGATCTGTGTCTTGTGTGTTCCATGGTGGATCTGAATCGCTGTGCTGGAGATGGAGCTCATGTGAAGTGTGCGGTCGGTTGCTAAACATATTTATCACATATTTACACCAAGCTGCCGCTGAACTGGGGCAGTGTTTCTTATGCTTTCTTTTTGTAATAAATTTTTTGTTTCCATACTGACTGGTGGTTACTCTGTGGAAAGAGTTCTTCTTTCTTCAATAATGAAGAAAATGTGTTTTCTTTTGATTAGCAGCAGACTTATTTTTAAAAAGGCAGATCTGATTTTGCTTTACAATGCAGTTGCTCTTAAATGTATTCCTTTTCCTATTTTTTCCATTAGAACTAGAACATGGTGTATTTATTTGAAGACTGAACTGTTTGTATTCTAAAAATCTGTTCTTTTCTTATTTCCGTTTTGCTTAATGCATGGTTTTTTTGAAGTGTAGGGAAAAAAATGTCAAAAGTATTTATTTTTGGTTTTTTTGTTTTTATCATTTAAGATTTTGTCACTTAAATGAATTTAGGCAGTATATTTTTATTCATTAATTAAATGTAGACTGTATAGAAAAAAATAATTACAACAAAAAAGGCCAAAAGAGGTTATTTCACGAATCGGAAACGTGGAACTTCAACGCATGATAAGTGGCTCTCACTCAATTAACCCAGCACTTTATTATTTAAAAATGTAAAGATTAGCACAACTTAACGAAAGGAATAATAAAACATTAACCCACCTCAGATTGTCATGAAGCGCAAAACTAGCGATAGGAATTTAAAAACCTTGAGGCTTTAAACATTTTTTCCAGCTGTAAAGTTGGCCTTTTTTTTTAAATGGAGATTACAGTTTTTCTCAAATGCCAAAACACAAAAGCCAATCCTCTAAACCAGGGGTGTCCAAAGTCAGTCCTGGAGAGCCACTGTCCTGCACATTTTAGTTGCAACTCTGCTGTAGTATGCATACTACTCAACTTAAGACAATCAGAGGACCATAATTAGTGCCACAGGTGTGTTTCATGATGGTTGAACAAAAAATGTGCAGGGCTCCGGCTCTCCAGGACCGACTTTGGACACCCCTACTCTAAACCAAATGATCAGCTATCTGAACACATTTACTAAATCTAGCAATCATTTTCCAATACCATAAACACATTTCACATTCACATTTTTCATTGCTAAAACACAAGTTGAAAAAGAACTTGATCATATTCTCAAATGAAAGCTCATGTGATGCAAAATGCTTGCCACAGTCAACACAATGAACACACCAGACGTCGTTCATTACACACAACGACTCAAAATGGAAGACACTTCTTTCTAATGCTGTGACCACATGTATAAAAGCAAGTTCAGATTGCACACTTTGTTGAATACTCCAACATGGATGAAGTCAGGGGAAGAGAAATTCGAGTCTGGGGAGGAAGAAGAGCTGGCCATGGAAGAAGAGAGGAGCAGGTCCAGGAGGGAGAGTAAGACAACCTCGTACCATCATTATGGACAAGATGCAAGCAGCAGTCATTGACCACGTCTATTTCATGACAATGGCTGAAGCAGAACTAAGAGTCTGTCCAAACATGAGTAGGTTCACTGTGGCCACCATTGGGATAGAATTCAGGTATTACTTTATTGCTTTCTTTGTCACAATATAGTTTTACAAGCCTGTGAAAGTATTTTATTGGTTTCAAATCAGTTGTTATTGTAAAATATGTTTCTTTCTTTTGAGTTGAAAGAATGACAAATGGAGGGAAGAGGGTTGCCATACTTACAGCGGCACAAGAAACCCTCTTCATGGATAAGGTTTGAGAGAACACCCTCATCAAACTCCGGGAGATCAGAGACAAAGTCATTGCCGATAATATCAACTTTGAGGGCATTGATGATGTCAGCTTTGCCACAATAGCACCAAAAGATTTGAATGAAACCAGTCTGTAGGGTTTCCTTTGAGCACAACTCTCCGCAACACAAAGACCTACATTATGAGTATATGCAATTAGGTATTTATCCACCAGTCCAGAGTTTTCCCATGGTGCCTGGCAAGAGCTAACATAGCCTGTGACGTGGATAAGGTGATGTGGCTCGATGCAGCTCAGCGACATGATGCTGCACAGTAAATGTGGTGTGTGAATATATATGATGTGAGTATATAAAATAAAACTTCACACCCTGATCATGTTTTCTAGAGTGCTGTTGCACTCTATAAAATAAAACTTCACACCCTGATCATGTTTTCTAAAGTGCTGTTGCGTGCAATAAGTTCTGTTTTTGCATTGAGTTGTGTTACAGTATTGTAAATGTAGTATTTTAAAAAAAATGTATACTCTCCACATGAAACTCATGAATCTAATCCAAATCTAAATGCTCAATCCTCTGCAGAGCTCTAAGCTCTGTTACTGTAAATATGGATCTGCAGTTACGAAACAACCTTCTCAAAAATCGAGCATTGTGTTTTCAATTGTTTTGCAGTAGTGTGTAAAGATGTGTGTAGTGCTTACATTTTTGAAAGCTTCAAGCTGCTCTTTGGGTGTGAAAGATTGAGTTTTGAAGTGAGAAGGCGTGGTTGTGTTTATGTAGCTTTAGAAAAGGGTGCTGTGTTTAGACATTGGGAAACATGGAGGAAACGTTTGTGAAATGTGTTTTAACATTTGAGGAAAAAATTTAATGAAAATCTTCTCACTTCCGGCCTCAGCCTCCAGTGATTAGTTGAGGAATATATATCTTGCTATCAGATATTATTTATCAGGCCTTTGAGGAGTGACCAATGTAATATTTCATCTGCTGAATGTGCGTTGTCCTTAACTAGATGGTTTGTCCACTATTGTGTGCCTAAATTCTAAGAAAATGTGACTACTGAAAATGTTAATTACAGAGTATGACTTACTCCAAGCCAAGCCTCTTTTTTTCCGTAAAAGTTCGCGCTGTAAAACTGAAAAGGCATGAGGTCACGTGACTATCCTTGAGAAAGGAGAAGCGGACGGCATTAATCCGCGCAGCCAGTAAACCTTCAGCTAAGACAGTTAGTGGTGTTATATGTGTTTTCTTTTCCATCATTCACTGACCTAGATGAGACTCTGCTGTATTTATGATCTCGTTTCGCTTGGCTCCGAATGAATTGAATCTGACTGTAGGTTTGACGTTACTGCCACCCAATGGACGCGAGGAGCGTTACAGCTTTCAGACTGTAAATAAAAGCCTCGTTTAAACCATGAATTGCTAGTTAATTGTGTTAGTATGGCATGCTAAGTGTATTCCAATAAGCTTTACTTGGAGGACAGAAACAGTTATATGTTAAAGGAAACATAACAATCCAAACATTCAACTATATTTCTGGAAAACATGCACTAACAGAGGGGAGTGAATTTTACTATGATAGCAATTATGGATGAATTAATTAAGCCCCTCCCACTTTTCCACAGAAATTTTAGTCAAATACGTAAAAAATATTTTATTTTTTTCCCTACTCTAAAGAGGTTTTAACCAAAATACTATACTACATCACTTAAGACCATATCAGCTACAAACTATAAATTTAATCAAGCTAAAATGCTTTCAGATATCAAACTACTCAAAGTTTTCTCAAATAAAAAAAAGGTCTGTTGTTCAAACTTTAAAATCCAGATTTGCTGCTAATGTTTCTCAATGTTGTTGTTTTTTCTCTCCATGCATTTTCTAAAGAAATAGTTGAGATGATAAAAAAAGCTTTAGTTCTTCCAGGATTTAAATGTTGTTTTGATTGAAAAAACAAAACTGTTCAAATAGTTTTCTGCATTATTTTTAGATTTTCTTATATTTTGAACGTTATTAAAGTAACAACATAGAGCTTATGTACAACTTAAAGTAGGCTGATAATGCTGTGGATTCATAGTGAAATTAAATCTACATTTGCACATGCAGAGAAAACCAAACATACATACATAAATATTCATTTTCTCAGCACTGCCATGTAAAGAAAACACAATCTTCAAAGTGTTTGTTAGAGGTTAAATGACATTATCATTGTTAAACTCAGACCAGTACATCTCTGAGGTATACAAACTAAATTGAAAATCAACCTGAAATAAATGTATTTTCCAAAAATATAGAAATTATTATTTTTACACATTGTGTTACTGGCTGCAGGAGAAAGACTTGCTGAACCCTTTTGCTTCCCAGTTTTCTCAGATCTCTCGGTGCTGCTCTTTTATCACGGGAGCTGCTCAGATTCTATTTTAATCCATCAAACAATTCACTTCACAGGCGCCCTTTTCGGTTCACTGCTCGTGACTGCAGGAGCTCGAGCTCTCAGCTGCCCTCAGTCTACCCTCGAAAACTGCTGATGGAAACATCAGTCCAATAGTTCGTTTATTGCAGTGTTCAAGCAGCTCATTTTAATTCCCTAAGGCCTCTAAAACACAAATAGCACGTTTAAAAATGCAGACTAACAAAACAATGTTCTCTGATGCTTCACTATTTTTAATTAAAAAACAGAAAACATATCCTAGTGAGCTTAGGGTCTAGTTTTGGAAATTGTTCTGAATTGTTTCTGTTTTATCTCTGCTTGCTTCAAAAACAAATCTGAATCTGTCCCTGCCCCAGAGTTCTCACAATTTTCCGGAACATATTTTTGTAAATATTTACTGTTGTTTTATTAATCTTCATGTTCGGCGAGGAGAAAGGTCCAGTGTTTTATAAACAGAAAGAAAGCCTTCATTGATTCTTGTTTGCACTGGTGTTTTGTTTTATTCAGGTCAATAGCTGTTTGTATCACAACACATCTGTAGATCAGGTCTTCCAGAGCTTTGACGGCACCAACTAGACAAAAAAAATGAATAAATAAAAAAAAACATCCTCAGCTATTAGAATATTTCTCTTATGGGCAGTTGTGGTCTGGTGGAAAAGGAGATTGACTTGTGATCAGAAGCTCACAGGTTCGATCCCTAGATCCACAGAGTTGAAGGTGGCGAAAGTAATGAAACACTTGGTCTGCAAACCCAGCTCACAGTAGACATGAGTACTCATGTTTCTGTCATTTCTGTAGAATAGCAGTCCAATTAAAGACAGTGTTTGAGACTTTGAACCTATATTATCTATTCAAATGATTAGAAAACGTTGCACCTGTGCAAGTCTTCCCTAGAAATAAAAAAATAAGTAACATTTTAAAGTTTGGATTCACTTTGATTGGTATTTTTACATAAAAATTGCATGAAAAGATTTTGGGATTTGCTGGATTTGACCAGATGTCTGCTGAAACTAATTAAAAATATATATACATTGTTTTACAATTGTGAATCTGTTACCTAACAAAAAAAGGTGACAAAATGAAAAGTTTTGCAGAATTTTTTCAAAGAATTCAGGACTGAAATAGCTAAAATTACTATTATTTTTGTATTTTGTACTTTTTTTGTTTAGAATGTTCTGTTGTGTTACCAGCGATTAGACATTGAATGTCCTTGAACCACACCATATTTTCTCGTTTCTCTGGCAGTAAGCAGTTTCCTCACAAATCAAACAATCAGAAAGCGCTCGTTTAACATTCCCATAGCTTCCAAATGGATTTTGTCCTACTTATTTTTTCTGATCATAATTTAACGTCACCCAGACCTTGTCTCTAACAGGATCGGCCCAGTGCGGATTGAATTTGTAAAGCACTCTCTTCTGTCAGAACCATAAATTCATGTCCTCAAAGTCACCTCGAGTGTGTGGAAGCTTGCATTAAACAAGCCAAGCAGGACCCTGAACTGCTTCTGAATACTGATTAGGGGAAAAAAATGTAATTTCTCCATAGTGTATGCTAAAATCAGACCCAAGCAGAGGTATTTATTAACAGGTTCACATCAGAACACATAGTCTAATAAAAGACATAAAAACAAAACCAAAAGGTTTAAAAAGATTTTGGTAAATATTTTATTAGATTAAGTAAAGAATGATATACCTTATATAACTGTACACATTTATCAAAGCTTATAAAACAAAAACTAATGACAAACTGCAGTAAAAATACAGTAGCATATATAAGAGTCTGGAATAAAACAAAAAGATCAATTACAGTCCGTTAACAAAATATACTCTAGTTTTGACATTTACAAAGAGCAAATTAATACAAGATTCATATTTTTAAATGCCATGTAAATGCATACCGTAGTTCATCTCCAGCACTTACAGAACATTTCAGTTTTGCTTGCATTTCTAACCTCATTTTTAACAGAACTTTGACAGAAGACTTCATATCCACTTTCTTCATTTTCCAAAACGTTTTCTGCATTTTTTAAAGTGCACGAGTAGTCCTCATGACACATTTAATCTTACACATTTGTTCTTGTTCAGTCTAAAGTTTTATTTTCATAGCTTACGAGAAGCTTATGTTCACTTTATCAGTTTAGTTTTATCAGTATAAAAACTGTTGGTCTGTGTCTATTTGGTCTACATGTGTAAGATTGACAATTGGTCCTTAACATACATTCTCCGTAAGAAGAAAAGCAAGATGAAATTCAACATTTTACTTTCACTCTCAAGAGTTCATCGTAAATAGTGAACTCATCATTGCATATTGAGTCAAATCCAACCCACTGGTTTTATCCTCAATCAGCCATTGAGCTGCTCTTGACTTCTAGTCTCAGTCCTTCTAATAAGACGGAGAGGAATTTTCTGCTCATCCTGTGGTGGGGTTATTGTCCGGCGGATCTAGAGTCTCCACAATGTCTTCAAGTTCTTCCAGAAGATCAGAGAAAGATGGTCTTCGGAAAGCATCCATCTGACAAAGAAACAGTCCTTGATCTTTTCAATCCTCTTGTCTAAACATTGTTACAGTTGGAGGAGCATGGAATCATTGGACCAGTTCACCAGAACACTTTACAATGGGATTGTGGTTTAAAAAAAGACAACTTGCGTGACATACAGAGTTTATGCAGAGTGTTAAAAAGTCTTAAAAAGTCTAACATTTAAAAGCTTAAATGTTAGGCTTTAAAAAGTTACAATTAAAATAGTTTTCGCATGTCTTGTTTTTTGAATGTCTATGTAAAGCTTATTTGATTTTTGATGTGGTCTTGGGGTTGCCAGCGATTGAGAAAATGCTCCTAAATGCTAAATAACATTAAAAAAAAAATTATTGTTAGGGTTGCCATAGTCTGAGAAAGCATGCATAAATGCTCAAAAGCATAAAAGTGAATGTCGGGGTTGCCAGAGGTTGAGAAATTGCTCCTAAATGTTTCAAAAAAAAATGTAAAAATGATTGCTGGGGTTGCCAAAATATGAGAAAATGCTCATAAATGCTCAAATTTTTAATGTTCTAGTTTTCCTAACCATGGTTAGGGTTGCCAGAGTTAGAGTGTGTAAATTTTCAAAAACATAAAAGTGATGGTTACGGATTGAAAAACGTATTTGAAGCACATTGTTAATTGTGCAAAACAGTTTTGTATGTGTTCTTTATGTTATGACATAGGTCTTAAATTTGAAAATTAGCAAACTTAAAACGTTTGATATCAGACCTTATGAAACCCTGATATGTTGGAAACCACTCCCAGACTCGTTAGTTGAGAGTAAACCATCAGAATCTTAAGTTCAGAAAATATTTCAGGCTGACAATGGTATATTTTCTATTAATCCTAACATCAGCAGTATTTTCATAGAATTGAAATATTGGAATTAAAAAAGATAAAAACGTAAAACACTTAAGACGGCGTTTTTTGCTCCAATATTTAATAAAAAATGATTTAAAGAGTGGGTAAACTAAAAGATTAAAATAATTTTCATGTTGAAATCAAGAAGTAAGCATTTTCACCTTCAAAGTGTAACTTATAGACTTATGATACGTTGCAAAGTGTAACTTATCTCTGCGTTTCTTTATCTTTTTTTTATCTTGTTTTGTAATTTTTTTGTAAATCAAAATTCTCTGGTAACCCCTAGCAACAACGCACATATCAGATGAGCTTTACATGGACTTCAATTCACTATTATAGGTCTTATTTTTCTGAAGACTTTTTAAGGCCTTAAATTAAAGTCAATTTCTTTAAAAACTTAAAAAAATATTTGACTTTTTAAGACCCAGAGGAAACCCAACTTTTAACTCAATAAGGCTTTATGAGAAATGTAGGGTAGCTAAACGTCAGGGTTTGGATCAGAAAAGCTAAAGAGACAATATTTCCTCTAATTGGTTATTTTAAATGTATTTGTAATGTTTATTATTTATTTTATTACTGCAACACTGAATATATGATTTGACCTGTACACCATAGGGTTGTGTATTGGAAAGGGCCCTCGCGATATGATACATACCATAGTATATGGCTCACGATACAATAGATCATGATATATTGCGATAAAATAAATATTGTGATATTTTGCAATAGTTTGTATTTGTATTTGTGTCACATTATATCGGCAACTTGATAAAGTCGACAGACAATTCATTTCCCATCCATTCCAATTCATTAGAACTCCACAGTGTTATTGATCAGAGAACTCACTGAAATGTATTAAGAGCATATTGTTATTAAACACTTAACTAAAATGTATATACCCCTGAAGTAACGTAAATTAAATAAACCATGCTCACTTTTATATTTTCCACCATGCTCACTCTTGCTTACTTCTGATACTGTACTGCTTAGCATTTCTTGATGGCGAGTTAGCGACATCTACTGGAGTGGAGGTGGTTATTTGGCACAACTTGTATCGATACTTGAGGTTGGATAGTTAGATTTATCATGATAGTTAGATGTATCAGTATTTTTTCACAGCCCTACACCATATGTACTGTTTGACACAGTGTGTATGTTTAATAAAATCCACCAGGGATTAATACCTGGCAACAGATGGCAGATATTTCCAGAAGGCGTTCGGGGCATCCCTGCACCAGTGCTCTGAACGACTCCACATCCAGCCCCATAGTCCTGTCAGCACAATAAACACTCAGATCACAGTCTCTTCACATTTACATTTGTCATAATTTTCCCAGATATTCTAATGGTGTATTGTGTATATGTTTGAATAACATATTTTTTTTATTCCAAAAAAATTATCACGTGATTACACTATTAACCAGCTTGGTGTGGAACCAAGGCAGTGGGTGGCAGCAACGAGCTATGTGTGAGAAACCTCCTAGAGAGGCTCAGGAAGAAGAGTGCCTCTGATTTCATCCAAGGGGCAACCCATAGACTGCATATAACAAGGACGCAATGTTTAGAGTGAACGGGAGAGCAGTAAAAAATGGGCGTATCCAGCCTTCCCCAGAATGGAATTGCATCACTATCTGGTAACCATAAATGGGTCCAGAGAGGCGCGACATGGGGATAGCGAAGACATCTGATTGGCGGAATGTTTAAATTTAATAAATCTTAAACAAATTAATTAAAAATACTTCACCCCCCTTTGAGTTTTCATGAAAGTCAAAACTAATGAACAAAAAAAAAAATATTACAGCATCAGGGGTGTAAACATGTTTTTTCAGCTCCAAAATTGGGCAGTTTTAACATTGGAGTGAATGACAACCTGCTCACTTCTACCCCACCCCCTTGCAGCAGGTCTAGGTACTACAGTTCAGCACTTCCTATTGTGCAGGGAGAAATCTTTCTCTCTTGAAGTGTAATATGAAGTGACTGAACTGCAGAGCAGAGTGTCACGGTGGCGCAGTGGGTAGCACGGTCGTCTCACAGCAAGAAGGTCGCTGGTTCGAGCCTCAGCTAGGTTGGTTGGCATTTCTGTGTGGAGTTTGCATGTTCTCCCTGTGATCACGTGGGTTTTCTCCGGGTGCTCCGGTTTCCCCACAAGTCCAAAGACACGCAGTATAAGTGAATTGAGTAAGAACAATTGTCCATAGTGTTAAAGTGTGAATGAGTGTGTGTGAATGTTTCCCAGCGATGGGTTGCGGCTGGAAGGGCATCCGCTGTGTAAAACATATGCAATAGAGTTGGTGGTTCATTCCGCTGTGGCGACCCCGAAAGGGAAGAAAGCCGATATGAAGATGAATGAATGAATGAACTGCAGAGCAGCTGCTTGAGACTGACTCCAAAAGGGACTTCATGCTCTTCAATATTAAAACTGGACAACTTTGGGGCTTGCAAAAAAAAAAAACATGTTTCCACCCCTGGCTCCATTAGGTTTGTTAATTCAGATCGCTAATTTTGATCTTCATGAACACTCTGAGGGGGGTGAATTATTAATATTTGTTTAAGATATGCAAAAATTAAACCTTCTGCCAATCAGACGCCTTCATTACAGCCATGCCCCACCTCTAAGGACATGCTTTCGAGCACTGGCTATGCACATTTTGAGGTTTATTTGATTTTGCCAAGAAACCTATGGCTAACGCCATAATAAGAAAACGCAAGCGTATGTGGTGAGATTAGGGTAAACATACTGGAACATACTGGAAGAGCAAAATACATCTTGTTTGCTTCTGCTAAAATGTTTATACTTTGAGCAATTGATAAAGATGGATTGTGGAAACAGCAATCTCTGTGTGTTTTTATTGACAATCTCAAGTTTGGGCAGGCAGGGGTCCCAAACCTAAGAGAACTTGATAATATGAATTAAGGGAAAGAAAGTGAAAGTGACCAGTTGGACAGATATGGAGTGGCCCAATACTCGGTGTTCTACCTCAGTGGTCCCCAACCCTCAGGTCGCAGACCTGTAGCGGTCAGTGGGTCATTTGGTATAGGGCTGCTCAGAAAGAATTAATAACTTACATTACTTACGTTTTATTTATTTCGGAATCTGAACATTGAAAATTGTGAAATTTAGAAAATTGACCCGACTCTCAGTTACATCCATCAGTGTCACTCTTGACGCAGGTCAAGGCGCTCTTCTCAGGTCATGTGATAGGTTACTGCTGAAATAAAGCCTAGGAGCTAGCCTATGAGTAAAAAAAGTTTATTTGGGATAGGGGAAAAAGCCCAGCGAGCAAGAGCCTACAATTTCAAAGAAAAAGAAAGTTACATATAACAGACAATATCAAGAATCCTACTTAAAATATGGATTTATATTGGATTTACGGTGCGCGCATTACTGACCTACTTATAAAAATGACTCTTTAATCAAACAACAATGACAAGCCAAAGAGAACAAGATAAATCTGACTTTTTATAAGTAGCTTAATATCTTTGTTGGAAGAGACTTGACTGAGCGTTAAAGGAACAGAATTGACTGACAGACACGCGTCCAATCACAGCTGACTTCCTGGAAATGAGGGTCCTGTCCCATCTTGGACAAAAATCAATCTCGTGCTCGCAGAAATTAGTCGCGCCAGCAGGTTAAGATTGAGATTGAGAGCGAACAAGGGAGGGAGATTTAAGAGAGAGTGAGCACGTAAGCCCCTCCCCTCGCTCGTCAGAGTGTTTTGCTCTCAGGTTCAGCGACGCGCGTGGGTTGAAAAAAGCTTGGAATTTGTGATTTTGCGCGCGTGGATTTGTTTTTGCTTGCACAAATTTTAATATCGCGCGCACGCGATACTCAAAAATAAAAACTTGAATAATGGTACAGATTAGCCGCCATATAGATAACTCTTCACTGATCGATATGCAGCTAATCTGCAATGAATAAATACAATTTCATTGTGCATCAAAGCACTCTCACGGTTATCTGGTTGCAGAATAAAATTAGGCTAAACAACTTATTTGTTAATAAATGTAGAATGGTCATTCTTTAAAAGCATTAATATTGATGTCTTGGTCTTACTGCATGAAAAACATGATACATTTTTAAAATAAAAGTTTGAATTTGTCTTCTGTATGTTAGTATAATTATAAGATGCATTATGAATCTTTGGAACTGAAAATACTGTTTTTCCCCCTATTGTACTTATTCATCTGAATAAATGTATAGCATTTTGAAAACTCTCTCTCAAAATATGTAATTTTGTAACCCTTGTGATGGTGCAACAGAGAACTGTTATGGACAAACCTGTGTCCTGGGCAACACCTCAGGGTCGGCAGGGAGTCTAGCTAAGATCTCACACAACATGATCCCGAAAGAGAAGACATCCACCTGCGATTAAACCAGGAAAAACAACCTCGGTCAGCAGAGGCTTGAGTTCAAACACTCCCCACAGCTGTCCTCACACACAGACTGTCTTTCTGAGTGTGTAACATGAGTGTTAAACATCTTAAAATCCTTTGTTAGTCTAGAACAATGTTTTTCGTTAACTGGTGAAGAATATTTGGTCAGTTGATCAACATTTTTATTGTCAAAACTGAGAAACTGAACATTTTAACACTTTAAATCCAGATGTATAGCTTTTATATGATTATTAAAGCATAACATTTTAATTAAGCCTGTAGTAAAACACAAGTCCTGTTCTGTGTTCTCTATTGAATGTATGACTTGTGACAATAACGATTGGATCTTTGGCTAAAATCATTAAAACAAGCTATATAAAACAAGCTAATTTACGATGAACCATATTCTTTGGCAAATAAAGAGCTATAGCTAACTAATTCAGTGAAAACTTAGATCATACATAAAACAATTATACTAAAATTATAATTTAGAATAATTTACATTATTGTATGGGGTTTTTTTTTACCTTGCGATCGTAAGGCTCTCCTCTAAGCATTTCCGGAGCCATCCAGAAAGCAGAACCCACCAGAGAGAGCTTCCTGTCAGGTTCATCTGCTGGCAGGTCCCCCACCTCTCTGGCCAAACCAAAATCAGTAACCACAGCCTCCCTGCCCCGCCAGGTCACACGAATCAGACAGTTCTGCATTCACACAAACACAACACAACACAAGTTGAGTGAGGTAAACTGCCTTGACTTCTACAGTGTTTTTCTTTCTCTCAGGTATCAAGGTTAAGTGGGAGAAAGTTTAAAGCCAATTAATCAGGCCAACAACTACTTTATTGATAAGCACAAAAACAACACAAAAGTGCAAAGCAGCTGTGTATCACAAGATGGCAGTACTGCTCAAAGATGTAGCATTGCAGTCTTTCCTCTACGGTTCTCATCATAAAATTAATTTTTTTGAAAATTAAAATTAAAAGACACAAATTCAAACAATAAATTTGACACTGAAATGATTCAATTGGATTTTATTTTTGCCATTAGGATTATTTAAACCTAAATTTTGAAAGCCATTAAGGCTTTGACGAGTATCATAATGTGTTTTTAGACAGGGATACTGTTCCCATAATTGAACGGCAAATTTCCTAAATATTTTAATAAAGGTACACCCATTATTGGAGATAACTCTGAGGGCACTTCTCCAAAATTAAACATTTGAAATTAACTGTTAAATTAGGATTCCTTGACTTCCTAAGATTTCTTTACAAAATCTCAATCACATTAGGGAATCAAGGAAATAGATGCATCTGATACTGAAAATCCCCAAAGAGACTCGTCTCCTCTACTCTAGCCTAACCTAAATCAAACGGTGACATACAGCTGTCTTTCAGCAGAGCCTCTTCAGGTCAGGGGCTAAGCTTCAATAAGTCATCGGGCCATCAATGAGTGTTAAAGTAGATCCTGTGTGCCAGTAACACAATCGCTCAGTTTTCAACACACCCACGGACACGAAGACGCTACGCCACACAAGCACATGTCACTGCAGGAAAGAAACCCGAGCCCAAAGTTACACAAGCAAAACATGTAGCGCATGAGAAGAAAAAACATGATCTGGGATATTATATTTGATCTTTTTTTATCAAATCATGTTATTTTTCATGATCTATTTTATATTTCTGTTTAATGTTTAATGTCAGTTGATCTACTCTTTTAAGCTTAGAACAGAGAAACTAAACACGTCGATTAAAGGGTACAGGGGTTGTGGGGTTTTTTTATTACTGAAACCAGTTCAGTATAGAACAAACCTATAATAAAAAGTCCTGGTCTGGTTTCTATAATTGTTACTCTTTTGAGATTCTTATCATTTTTAGTGTTTTGAACATTACTAAAAGTAACAAAACAGGCTGTCAAGATCGTAAAGAATGTTCCTTTTTATTTTTTTTATGTTGACACACAAAAAATATTTAATGGTGGCTTTAAGTTAAAGAACATCTATGTCTGAATCAGTAAGCAATGTGAAAAAAATGTTTGAGTAACTGTCAAGATTTTGCTCCAGGCAAACAAGACTGAGACACAAATGTGACAAACGACACATGCCAGAGGTTTGAGATGATAAAAACACATTATGTAAAACTTCAAACTATAAATCATAAGTACTTAAAAATGGTCTTCAATGGATTGGGATTGATCACTTTTGGCGTGAACATTTAATCAACTTACAGCAATTGTGCAAATTCAAAATTAATGGCTTCTCTATTTCCCAAAAAATATACTTCTAAGTAGATTTTTTGCATATGATAAAAATTGTGCTGTTGGTCAATTCAAAATTCCATGAATTAAATGAGAAGGTCCTCCAAAGATGTATTGTGATGAATCAAAATGTAATGAAAATGTTTTACATGGGTTTGATAATTCAAATTAGATAAAATTAGATATTCGGACATGAAGTGTCTAAATAACATGCATATCAGTATTAACTACTCTTAAAAATCTTTGATTTTAAAACTGAGGTACCTATTTCTAGTGACTATTCTATATAACTGTGTTAAAATGAGAATTATCCCTGAATTTCAAACCAAGAAAACAAGTTTGTTAAGATTATCTGTGAGAGTATGGCTCTTTTCCTTTGTACGAAGTGACCTAAACAGTAACAAGCTCTCAAGGCATTGTGGATAGGGGTTGATGAATCTGTGTATAGCCTGACGTCATCAGCTTCAAATGTTTTAATGCCAAAGGATTTATTAAAGGATTTCTGCAGGTTTCAAAAGGTCATATTTAAGACTTTTAAGACCATTCAGATGCAAATTGATGACCTATTTTGTAGCAAAAAAATAACACAACGCTTTTGCCTAACAAATAGCAAGCTTCTGTAATAGAATATTTAATCATTGTAAGTAATTCTCAAATAAGATTGAATTTGTATTTGGGAGGGAACAGGAAGTGACGTAGAGAGGCGGGATTTATACTGAAGGGACTCTCAAGGGTCTCTCTGGCTCTCTCTCTCTCTACCCTAGCGAGTGGACGTGTTTGCGTTGCTCGTGTCTTTCTTTTCTCTTCTTTCTTCTCTTTCCTCTTTCCCTCTTCTTTCTCCCTTCATGGTGCTTGCAATGTGATCACATTCTTCATTGATATCAAGGTATGAGCTTAATTCATGTTTGGAACAACTAATAAATGACTGTTTGCGATTGTGTTCATAAATCATGTCTCATGAGTATTAAAACTCTATTATACTTCAAATACATTTTTTGCAACCCTAACAACCACGTTTATGTTTTTAAGCATTTAAAGTTATCTCAAACTTTGGCGACACTGACAGTAATTTTTAATTTTTCTGGAAATTTAGGAGCATTTTCTCAATCTCTTATTTATTTATTTATTTATTTAAATGTATCACTCTTAGGTCAATATCTGGCAACCCCAAAAATCCCTTTAAAAACTCACCCCATCATGTTTGCCTGCTATGTTTTGTTGTAATGACCCGTTAAAATACTGTATGAGGTCCACACCAAATAAAACACCACCATAGTGCATGTTTTCAGTAGCGTGACAGGATAAAAGTTCTACATTTGCAAAAAGTCAGAGAGCAATTTAGTCTGAGTCAGAGTTATTGCAGGAAGGAATGGAAAAATAAAAGTTTGTGGGACACTAAATAAGAGCTTCACCGTTTGCTAAAACCGACCCCTGACTTCTGGTTCAAACCCACAGACGCTTCCATGCACAGACTGGCAACATGCACCAGTCTGCCCAGAGCATCAACGTCGGTGTCTGAGGTTTACAGAGGAACTTTAGTCTATTTCAGAAAAATAGGTCAAGTTATCACTAGCAGGAAAAAAGATCTGTATATAAAAAATATTGTGAGTATTAATCTGACATTTTAAATAATCTAAAGACTACATTAACAATCTATTTGAAGCCTAAACTTTGCCATACTGGAAAACCTATTTTACCACTTAAATTAAGATTGAAAGAAATTCTGCATTCTAACCATTGGACATATATAATGACCTCCTTTACAAATTAAAGCAAATTAACAAATAATTAGGACAAAAAATATCTTGAAAAGCATTAGTCATCAGCAAAAATCTTCATAGCATTGTCTGTTGTGTTAAAACAAAGTGGTTTAACATTTAAGGGTTTTAAAACTGAGTGCAGTTCATGAATGGTATTCTCTGATGCGATACACAGGATTAAGGAAATCACAAGAACTAAAAGTAAAATATTTCCTGGTGTTAATCCTGTTTAACCACATGCATCTCTTTGTTAGAACGCAATGTTCTTTGCTAAAAAAAATGTCGAACTACCTTGCACCCTGGTGTTAAAAATTTGGGAGGAATGTGGTACAGCTTTACACATTCCATGCGTTTCAGTCTCTCCAGTGAATTTGATGTTTTTAACTGCTGCCAATACACTGTAAATGTAAATATAAAACAGGAGCCTTTCAGAGTGTGGCACATTGAAAAAACTGTGACATGATATTATTTTTAGCAATGTTGCAAAAGACACTGTGAAAAAAACTTTTATCTTAATTGAGCTGAGATCTGAGCGCTTGCATTTATTAATATAAACTCATTAGCTACTGTACCCTGTTTGATAAAATATGGTAAAATGTATTTTTTGCAAATGATCAATATTTTAAAACAGCATAAAAAAAACAGCATTTTGATGTTTAATTGTGATTAAGCCACAGAAACCTGTATTAATTAGGTTACAAATTGTAATCCACATTGACATTTTAACAGAACAAATATATATTTTCTTTTATTTATTTATTTATATATAAATATATATATATATATATATATATATATATATATATATATATATATATATATATATATATATATATATATATATATATATACACACATTAGCATTAGCTCATTCAGTCACTTTAGTTTTCCAGAACTCATTGCAGCAGTTCCAGTCACAGTTAAAGCATTAAAAACATGTTGCTCAGCAGTTATTTAACTGTTATTTTTGTAGATTTAAAAAGTATTGCAAATACATATAGGTTCACTGTGTAAATGTGCTAATCCTCCGCTCAAGATAATCTGAGATAAACTGACAGTTATCTTAACTGATGTCAGAGTACAAACTCCACCAAAACAACTAGAAAACTTGATGAATCCATGATGAACAAGACATACGTAAGCAGAGAGTGAAACAAAGCAACCTGTGGTTTATTCTACATACTTGATGCCTGCAGAATCTTGCATAACGGATATTGGGCTATTAGAAAATTAAATCTTAACCAAAAGTGGAAAATTGTTTGGAACTAGTTTGAAACAACTGAAAAATCTGTCATCATCTATAAATGCAAGGCGTGTCTAGTTGGCACAAAGTGAGGTGAAATTTCATAATGAACTGTATCAAAGCCATGGTATGTTAACTTTGATCCCTAAAGTCTGCCAAAGAGACAAGCTTTCTGACCTTCGAGTTTAGATCCCGGTGGTATATGTTCTTGTAGTGCAGATAGGCCATTCCTCTGCTGATATCACAGCCCAGCGAGATCTTCTCCCTCCAGCAGAGATTGACATCAGCCCTAGCCAGCAGCTCCTCTAGACAGCCTCCACTCACATACTGGATGGGTGGATGAGAGAGACAGATGAGAGGCTGTGAAACATATTCCAGATCTTCTTTAAACCCATTCACACAAAGTTCACTTGGTAGCTTTTTATGCTCATGACACAGTATAGGAACTGTATTCACTGGACGTTTTGATACGTGGTACTTGGCTGGGTAGCTCTGTTGAATTTTTTTTTATCTCCCATGTTTGATTCCATGCTCTCCGTTTGGATGTTATATTTAAAAGTGAGTGAAGCTGGAATATTCTAAGGTGTGTGACGTTAACCCAATTTGAGCTGGAATAGCCAAAATCCCAGAAGCACAAATTAAGAATATGTGGGTGCAGAGCAATATGTTAAGGAACTGAAGAAAAAAAAAAGTGTTCATACCTCAAGAATTGGGTACAGCTTGTTCTCTTTAACGCAGATCCCCAGATACCTACAGAAAAACAGGAAAAATATTGAAGAAAAACTCTGAGTAAAATATCTTTACCTATTTAAACCTTTACGTTAATGGATAAGGAAAATCTGAGATTGAAGGCCTTTGCACAATGCTTGAATAACTCAAAAAAACTAAAATGTTTATCTTAACAATTATATAATGCAATTGTTAATCCACGTTATGTCTAACGTTACAAATATGGCATGGCGAGGTGGCAGGAAGGTCGTTAAGTGTTCGAGGCACGAGCTTGCGCTCAGTGTATGCCGTGAAACAAGAATATGAGGTCCATAAAGTCAGATTGAGGAGTTTAACATAAGGCATCTGCACTTTTATTTAAATTTTTCTCAAATAAAGCACTCCTCTCTCTTGTCCATAGGGACAATGATGGGATAAATGGTGAAGGAGGGAATCCACATGTTCAGAGCCCCAGGTGCAGCATAAGTGGCAAGCCGATGACTCGCTACAGACCGGGGGTTCAAAGGGATTCAAAACGTCAAAGGAAGGGTCCTGTAATCACTTGTCTCTCTACAATTACTTCAGTCCATAAGTTTATAACCGTTTGGGCTAAGCAGTTAAGCTTACATTCATTTTATTACTTGCCTGCCAAACGAGTCTGTGCCTCGTGTAAATCACGTGTTGCTTGAGTTTGTTATTTAGAACTTAAATTTCTCGTGTAAACAAGCGGAGCATGGCATTTACTGCTGCTAAAAGACCAATCATCTTGATCAACTGTAACGAAGTTCCTGCCTCTTGGATTAGATCACATGTTGACATGTGGTATAAGTGAATTGAGTAAGAACAATTGTCCATAGTGTTAAATGAGTGAATAAATAGTGTGAATGAGTGTGTGTGAATGTTTCCCAGAGATAGGTTGCGGCTGGAAGGGCATCTGCTGCGTAAAACATATGCCAGAGAGACCCCGAAAGGGAAGAAAGCCGAATCTGATTGTTTGAATCAGATTCAGTCAATGAATGAATGAATCTGATTCAAACAAACTGTATCTGCTATCTACACATGCTCCAAGACAGTAGGTGTTCAGTAGGTATTCAGTGAGTGAATAATGATGAGCACGGGGCGGCTCACCTCACAATGTTTGGATGAGAAAGCTTCTGGAGTAGACTGATCTCCCTCACAATGCTGTTCTGATCCACGTCATTCTTATACACCTTCACCACCATCACCTTCTTTGTTGTTCCGTGTATCACCTGAATGAGAGGACATCCTTTTTTATTCATGAACAGTGTAACAATAGGGAACAATAGAGAACTGATTTCATTCAATGAGATAGAACTTTCCTGTACACACATTCAGAACTATAAAGGCATGTTTTTGTCCTTTCAGTTAAATGCAGGGTTTCAGTTAAATGCAGTGGCTTTTTAAGGACTAAACTACAGATAAAAAAAACTTGCCCCGTTTAGGATTGTATAAAATTTCTGGCTGAAATGGACAAAGAAAAAGTCACCAGTAAAAGCCTTGTGGGTTTAATTACTTTCTGACTGTATTGAATGATTTATTATAATAGTGCATTATAATAATTATATAATTTAACATTTACCATCTGAATTTTTTCATTGTTCTGTATTAATGCTAGATATAAAAAGGTGAAACTGAAATGATGGAATCATTTTATTTTATACAATTGCTTCTCATTTAAAAAGTTTTTTGGACTGACTGACTTTCATTTCTTAAAGTAATGATGGCCACTTGTTTGTCTTTACTTAGCTGCGTTTTTCTTTCCATAATACAAATTCTAACAATCTATTCAGTGGGACTCTCAACTGTGTATCCAACTGACTTCTGCACAACACAACTGATGGTCCCGACCCCGTTTATAAGGCAAGAAATTTTGACAGGGCTCTACTGTGAAGTGAAGACCATTTCAGGAGACTACCTCTTGAAGATCATCAAGAGAATGCCAAAAGTGAGCAAAGCATCAAAGCAAAAGGTGGCTACTTTGAAGAAGCTAGAATGATTTCAGGTGTTTCCCACTTTTTTTTTTGTTATGTATACAATTCCACGTGTTAATTCATAGTTTTGATGGCTTCAGTGTGAATCTACCATTTTCAATTTTCATAGTGATGAAAATTAAGAAACTTTTTGAATGAGAAGGTGTGTCCAAACTTTTGGTCTGTACTGTGTATATCACAGAAATAAATAATAATTTACATAATACAACTTTGTTTCATAAACATATCTTTAAAATCACATCTCTGTCTGAAGAAGAGAGAGATGCCAAGTAAATATTTATTGCTTACTTTGAAGTAAATAATAATAGTTTTAAAAGAAATGTAAACTAGTGTAACTTCATAAGCTCAATTTTGGGAGGATCAAATTATTAGCAAACAATTAACAGGTTATTTCTGCCCTGATTCTATGTAAGCAAACTCATGAATTTCATTACAAAAATGTACATAATATTTCTAGTGACGTAAAACTGAAAACATCACCATGAAAAACTAAAACATTTTCATAATTCTGATTGGATCAAGGGATAAGCTGGCACGTTTTCCACACGAATGCAGTTTTTTAATCAGTGCGTTATTATTTTCTTCTTTGTCAAGGCTTTCAAAAGCATTTAAGCTTGCTCTGGCAGTGACATGTATCTGATGATAAATGCTTATTCTATTTCAACAGAGTCTGCAGGATGTAGCTTGTTTTTAGTAGACTGCACATACGTCATGTCTGACAAGTTCTGTTTTGATGAATAACAGCCCTGTTACTCCAAGACAAAAACATTATATTTAGAGATTAACTCGTTTTTGGCGGCAGAATGCCAGGTGCATAAATAACAAAATCCCATATTTTATCTAGTGATATGGAATAAAAGAAGGAAATCTTAAAGTTGAAGATCTAACAAGCTTGTTTTCACAGATATTTTGATCAGCAGATCATCTAATCAAAATATCAGATGCTCAGTATCAGTTGAAAAGTTAAAATTTTCAACATATTTTTTGACGTAAAAGTCTCACCTTGTAGACTTTGGAGAAAAATCCAGTACCGATGAGTTCTGCACTGAAATCTTCCCAGAATTCCAGCTTCCGGACCGTTGTGCGAAGAGGGTGCCAAGGGTCATTGGGGCAGTAGGTGTCTGTGGACTCTCGGAGCAGCGTGGGACTGACTGGTTCTGGAGCCTCTTCCACCTCACACATTTGGGAGATTTCATCTGCAGGAGAAAAAGTGTTGTTTTTATTGTGCACTACATAAAATGGAGCATCTAAGAATAATCTTTTGCAGTTAAAAAAAAAATCATTCACATGCTTAACCATCTGACGTAACACCAGTAAAGCCAACAGAACATTGAGATGAATGCATGGCATGCAGGATAATCCACAGATGCATGAAAAATGTTCCAATTCAATATACTATGATGATGTAAAATTAACCCTAGTTCTGAACTTTGGGATCAAATTATTTATTTGTGCATATATTACGTTCCTTGAAAATATAAGTTCAGACAATTCAAGAGCATATAAAAAAAATTATACAGATAACTAACAAAACATTCCAGGATCAAAATCTAAATAATGAACTAAAATTCATAGATAAATTCATAAAAGTGACTCATAACCTGTTCACAAGTGCCTTGGAGTAGCTCAAATATTAATTAGAAATATTTATAGAAGAATAGCATGCAGAATAATCAAGAAAGATTCGCAAATGTTCTCAACAAAATGAAACAAGTTCTGCTTCTTGCAATGTAGTCCAGATATAATGAACTAAGAGGCAAGGTAGGGTTATTAACTCAAAGAGATATAGAAACGACAATAAATTAGATGATGATGTTACAATCAAATGCCAGCAGTTCTATAAAAAAAGAAGACATATTGCTGCATAAAAATATTAAGTTACTAAGAGTACGTCATACCCCTTTGTATGCAAGCATAACAAAAAATGCACTTTTTTTTACATAAACAACTCTGAATGATATCATCACCAGGAGATTACATCATTGCTCAACTCAAAGCATGATGGTGCCGGGAGCACTACTGCTGTCCTTCACGTTTTACACCAGCTTCTGACACTCTCCCAAAGCATCACACGCTCCCATCCTGTGTTGCTAACCCTCAAACACTCCAAGCTCTAGCCTTTAGTTTCATTAATCCTGAAAGTGATGACGTAAGGATGTTGCAGTGGAAAGGTCTGGAAAGACCATTATATCAGTGTTAGCTTGGGATAAACAGCTGCTTAGATCACTAGCTGAGACCACATACAGAGAAAAGACTGTAATCATTCTCAGGGATTACTGGGTGGAGAGATAAAACAACTAGGTTAGAACACTCCTCTGCTGTTTATTTGTCTCTCATACCATTCTTCCAAAAAAAAATTTCTCATGGTATTCTTACAAACGCTGTAAAGCATTAAAAGTGTTTTTTTGTTATTTGTGTCTTGTTGAGATTGTCACAAATAAAATATTATTAGTTTTTGTCAATGAATATTTAAAATCTTTGTATTATAACTCAAATGTAATATACAAGGCCTGCCTCACGTCCACCAGTACATGTGAGCTTGTGGCCCTTTCCCAGCTCCACTTCCTTTTACACTCTCACTCGCTTCCAGTCAAGAAACTATCCAAAAAAAAAAAAAAAAAAGCTCAAAATCAATCTTTAAAAACAATCATATGGTTTTCACTCGAGTCCTGTACAAACAAGAGGTGGAAGAAGAATATCCCTGAAAAATCTACAATTCATTACAATGCCACACATGCATTTTAACAGACCAATTCCCTGGAAAGTTCCCTTGCAAAGGAAGTATAACAATTATTACCCTTAAAGAGTTATAAAAAAAGTCAACTGTTGGAAGTTGTAATAAATGTGTTCATGAAAGGTGTGAACACACTACTGTTAGAGTTGTAACAAATCATTTTTATAAAGTTAGTCAAAGGAAAATGGCATTGCAATTCCACTGGTTTTCAGACCAAGTAAATGGTTTAAGGTGTGTAAGCGATATGAGGTATGAAAGTCCCCACCTACCAATGTTGTCTAAATATACGTATAATGGTTTGAAATAAAAATGTAGGATTTGTGTTTTTAAATGTAAAATTCCTGAATAAACATTGTGTTTATCTAAGCTTAGCTCTCAGGTCTGAGCAGCAATCCAATATTGGATCTACTAAAAGACTACTTCTGAATCATGAATTTTATACAACAATCCGTTATTTTCATTCAGAAAGTTTTACACTTTGTCCCTAAAAGTGTTGGTTTAGGTCTTCATGTTTACCGTGTTACTGATAGTGTGGCGAGATACTCACACTATTTCAGAAATATATAATTTACGTTTACAATTCAATTCACATTCTTACTAACACAATTGGAACTGTATTTAGATTTTGTATAATTACTCGCTAAAAACGGTCATTTTAAGGAGTGTGAATGGACTCAGAAGTTTGAGTCCCAGTCCAGAAAGGGAATACCGCTGAATGCTTTGAAAATATAGCCAGCTGTTTCTAAACGTAAATATGTGACCTGATTAACGTAAGTAAAATTTAAATATAGGAATAATTGTATTCTAACGAATTACAACTATATTTAAACCAGTTATAAATACATTAAGAGACATATGAAATTGTGAGAAAGTGAATTAGGGATTTCTAAATATATTTTGTATATTTTCTGAAATAGTATAAGTGGCGTCACGGTGGCGCAGTGGGTAGCACGGTCGTCTCACAGCAAGAAGGTCGCTGGTTCTAGGCTCGGCTGGGGCAGGTGGCATTTCTGTGTGGAGTTTGCATGTTCTCCCCGTGATCGCGTGGGTTTTCTCCGGGTGCTCCGGTTTCCCCACAAGTCCAAAGACATGCGGAATAAGTGAATTGAATAAGAACAATTGCCCATAGTGTTAAAGTGTGAATGTGTGTGTGAATGTTTCCCAGCGATGGGTTGCGGCAGGGAAGGGCATCCGCTGCGTAAAACATATGCCAGTGAGTTGGCGGTTCATTCCGCTGTGGCGACCCCGAAAGGGAATAAAGCCGACATGAAGATGGATGGATGGATGAAATAGTATAATAGTGCTACACTGCCAGTATCGCTTTCAAAGTGATGACCTAGACACAATTCTAAGGACAGAAAGTCTAAAACTATTACACTTCCGACAAAAAAATTGTTTAACCACAGACCTTTTCCAACTTCATCTCCATTTTCAGAAATATTTAATATTTACTAAACTTACTCGGGAGTCAAATGAAAAAGAACAGATATTAATAAATGCATTATAAGCTCAAAAAACATTGATGGTATTTCACATATCGGTGCCAACACAAGCAACAAGCACAAAGCACTAAAAGCTTCTACAGAAAATGCATTTGAGCTGGCAAGTGTGATAAAACCACAATTTTTCCTCTCCCTAAATGAATACCTGCAGATAACACGGTGATGAAAACTAGGTAATATGATCCCACCAGAGTCAAATACCTCTGAATCATCTAACCATCAAAACACCTAAGATTTGAAGACATAAGAAAAAATAATCCATATGAAAACATAGCTGTTAAGACACAAATGAGTGCCAGATAATGCTTAAGATGGAGGATGATACCTAAATCTGCTTTCGACAGATGCGCCTCGGTACCCTCACATGTTTTCACAATTAGAAAAGCATGAAGGACTGACATGGATTTTGAATAAAGAGCAATGGTGTTATTTTCAGTGTCTCCAGGGATGAGGGCGTAACTGAGACATGGACTGAGAACAAATAGGCTTTCGGGAGGGAATGGATTCAGGTGTGTTGTGACGCACTACATTGGTTTGATCTATGCTGGAGAGAAGAAACAGGGAAATTGGACAATTAGTCAAGTCCACATACTACTCTACTGAAACTGGTGAAAATCTCTTGGAAAATGTTTGAAAGCATGCAACACTTTGTGGGGAATTAAAGGCTTAAAGGGGTTTAATCCCAGCCAGGCAAAAGAAAGCTTGCTGTATTACTACTTTTTGGAAGAAAGCTCATTAAAAGAAGTATTGTGATTGTGATTTAAAATGCTGTTATTTTAAAGCAGTCTATAGCAGCAGTGAAAACCTACTTTCAACTCCTCAGAGACTTTCTGTTCACATTTTATATGTAGCTACAGTATGGTGACTATGGTAAAACATTTTTTTTATTAAAAGACTGAAATTAGGATTGATCAACTTACTATGGAGCCCCATGTCTTTCATGTTCCATTCTATAAATTGAGTTATTTCTATGGAATACTATCCCGGATACTATGGGACTTGTGTTCAAATGGAGATATGCAAACAAGTATTTAAGTAAGTGATGTCTGTCTGGTGGTATTTTGCTTATTTCAGGTTTTTTTAATCTCTAGTTTGTCTCTCAAGACAACTGTTTGAAGAGACAGCCATACACAAGCTTTAAGGGAAAATTCTTAGGGTTTTGGTCATCTCTGCTTTATCCCTATCTTAGCTTAAAGCCGGTCTTTTTGGCTTCAAAACACTTCAGATTTCTGAGTGACACCATGGCAACCATGTTGGCAACCAAACATTGTAGTCATCGGAGTCTAAGCAAATGTACCATAGTTCTTGGAAACTAATAAGCTGTTGCAAAGACATACCTCAAAGACAGCTTTAACCATAAAAAAGCTCAGCAGTTAATTCTGGACATGGAATATATCGCATTACATGCTTAATTGGTGGAAAAATATTTGCAGAGGGTTATGTAGAGAATGTTAGATGTTCAGGAGTATATTGTTATACGTGGAAGGAAAAAGTTCTCCAACTCGTGCTGAACTTTTGAAAAACTGTCATATGATCTATACCAATATGCAAACTAAAAATAAACAAAGCAAAATTTTAATCATCATGGTTTTTTTAGGGTTTTTTTGGACCAGTTTGCCATGAACACTTAGTAGATTAGAACTAACTAAATGAAACTGTACAAAACACAGCATCAAGTGTCAGAAGCAAACTAGTCATAAAAAGTGTGATTTTTGTGTGACTATTGTTGCATTATTTAACAGTAATATATATTTCAAACCAGAGAATAAAGTAATGTGACATCTAATATCTAACATTTCAACCAGTTACTAATAAAGATAAATTATGGATGCAATGTTTTTTTTCCTCACAATAGTGCAAGTGAAACCCTAAACTTCACAGTCTGCAAAAGCAGAAGGTTGTGCCTGCGTGTGTGCGTGTGTGTGCGTGTGCACGCACAGGAAAGCAGTGAAGGGTTAAAACAGCTCCTTTCCATTCTAAATTATTCAGTGTAAAGCTATAGCGCTTCCAAGTGTCTGTTGGAGATCTATCGAGTGTCATTCTGTCTGTTGGGTACCTGAAGCTTTGCATGGGTTAAGTCCCCTCTGCTTTGAATGAGGTCATGTGTATGGGACAATAAAACTATAAAAGGTTTTTTTTAGGTCACACTCAACCCAAAGCATCACATAATGAAAATGCAGCACAATCATATCTCACAGATGGCTACTGAATCCACAAGCTGTGGAAACTAATTTCATTTAGCATTGTTAGTGGTTTAAATTGGCTGTTAATAACCCTGACGCCATGCGTGGGTTAATCTGGGCTCAGTCATCGGAGGTATTGCAGATCGCACATGTATAATTTACCTCACTGCACAGAATGGTCTAATATTAAGACTGCTAATGGACATTAGAAAAAGAGCTTTTAAAATGTGTATTATAAAAGGTCAACCTTGTGAAGATGCTTGGCCATAAATGTGTGCATGAATGGTGTGTGCACACTCAGGTTAGATTGGTTGAAAGTCCTCATCAATTTTCTACATTTAGTCAAAATAAAAAATCCCCAAAAATAAAACCCAGCGGACATGATCTCCACTAATGTGAGTGACATGCACAAGCAGACAATTCTTACAAATCTGAATGTTTAAGAAGTTTTTTTAGCATGTTTAATTAGTAAACCACTTTCTAATAAAATCTGTGTTTATATGAAGAGTTTTTAAGATAATTATTTTAATCAGGTGTGTGGTATATGCAGTTCAGGCCTTGTGTGGTTATTAGGGGGGGAAATTGCATCGTTTATTTATAGTATCAGCAAATCCAAACTTTATTTTAAGTGCTTGAATCAACACAGTTGAGTTTTTAAGACAACAGATTGTAATGGAATTGTAACTGCATCATTGCTTAGAAAATGCCGGTCAGATCTCCAATTCTGCTTTACTCAGTGGAGTAGGTTTTACATTTAACATCCTCATAAAGGAAGCAGTTTAAATAATTACGATATGATATGATTAGCTACAGTTCCCGTTCCCCAGAAGAACACATCTCGTTAAAACATAGCACATCAAGACACACTTCCAAAATTAGACTTTTTTATTTCAATATTATAATCTTAAGATTTGAAGTGTATTTGGAAAACTTAACTTAGGAAGTTCAGGATTTATACTTCAATTTATATTGATAATGGAAAGATAAATAATTCAATTGCAATTATATGAAACTATCACAAATGTTTTTTTGGATCTACGTGTGAAAAAATGTGAATGTAAAATCTCACATCCCTCGAGCAGCCTGCAAGAGCCAAAGACAGGCCTAACATTTGATATCTATAAACATGATTCACTTTTCTCTCCTGCTTATCTATATTGCTTTTTCATTACTTGGTATAACATTGTATTATTTCTTAGCCACTGTAATTGTAAAACTACAGTAAAATCTACAAAATATTTCTCAGTGAAATAAACTGGCTTGCGCTGGAATGCTGCAACAAGAGAATTAATGTTAGAACAACAGAGCAGAGTTTAACAATAGTTTCTTTTATGGTTTGAGGATATTGCCTGCAGGAGGAACCGCTAAATTGAAGTAAAAGGTTGTGATTTGTTGCAAACCATCAGTTTTAGAGAGATTTTTGAGCAGCGATGTTGAAACGTCTATGGAATTCTCAATCTTTTTTTTTTAAGTATGTGACTAAAAAATGCAAATAACTAAACCGAGAATGTCCAAGCTCCAATCTAATACTTCAGATTTTTTTTTTTTGCCAAATTGGCACGTGTACCTTACATTAGCACTTTCTTTAAGAAAAACATTATATGAAATGCTTATATTATATTGGGGAAGATTAAATCTAGGCCTGGTGGGTAACTGAGTTGAGAATAAAAGGCTATTTTTTGGCTCGTTATTAAAAATGTTTGTTTCAAAGCTACACATTCTTTTAACCCTTGTAGACCATGTGGTCATTAAAATGGACATCACATTCAATCAATGAAAAAGCGTTTATAAAGCATTTTTTGTTTGCAGATTCTAAAGCAGCTTTACAAAGGCCTAATGTGTATTAATATATAAAAACAGCCCTTAGTTTACATTCTGGATAAATGAAAGTCACTTAGTTACACCTTTTTTCTGTGACAGTGAATGTATTTAATGCAGTATTTGTTAATAAAATGCATCCATATTGAAAGATTAAAAACTAAAACTAGAATTGTTCAAATACAAAATTATATGTTTCAGTGTATATTTATATTATTATTGATATTAGATTCTGTAAGTCCTCAGAAGAAGAAAACTGGTACATTTTGCTAATGCATAATATAATGAAAAAAAATTATTCAGCTCTGAAGAGGTTAAAAAACTTTCTAACCCATTTACGCTCTTTGCTCAAGCCATTTTTGTGAAAAGGTTTAGAAAAGTTAACATCAATGTTCTATTCATCTGTACTTATGAGTTCAGTTGATTGACCACTAATTATTCAGAATATATATTTTAATCATACAATAACATTCTTTCAACTATTAAGTGCAACACCTTCACAACATATGTTTAAAACACATAGACAGATAAATTGAATGGCGCAGAAAGAGAGAAAATGTCAGTAATCCTAAAATGTTTAACTTGTAGGATACTGTTAAAACCAACCATACATTGAACGCAGATTGTTAGATAACAACATTCTGTGAAATTCCACACTTTTTCAAGCATCAAAAGCTTCTGACGTGGAAAACATTTCCTGGTATCATCGATCTAGAACCCAACATCAACATACCACAGACAAAGCAAATCAGTCCCAATAAATGATGTCTGAATTAATGCCTTGTGCTTGTATGACATTTACCCTCATTAGCCTAGAAACACAAATTTGTTTTCTTTTAAAGAAGACCTCTTGATGTTTAGCAACACGTGGTTGAAAGCTTTAGTTTTCCTTTAATTATCTAAGCTATTTCTGCAAGGACTACTAAAAATCAATGTTAAGACCTATGTCAGAACATCAAAAACAAAACACTTTAGGCTGTTGATGCACATTTTCTCAGTCTAGCAACCCTAAGAGTAATTTACATTTGGAAGAATTTTCTCAATCTCAGGCAACCCCAACTACCACTTTTATGCTTTTGAGCATTTATGCTTAAATTTTCAATCTCTGGCAACACTTACCATGCCATTCACATTATTTTTTGTATTTATGAGTCATGTCATTCTCTAGCAAAAATAAGACATGTGAAAAACTATTGAAGACCTACAACAGTGAATTTAAGACTTTTTAAAGCCTAAAATTTGGGATTTTCAATTTTTTACTTTTTAAGATCCTGCGGAAACCCTGTATAAAATGAACTTAGTTTATGTATTAATGTATAGGTTTATAGATTTAGTTGTTAATGCAGCCCCTTATCGGCCAATGGTCTTGCATGAAACACCTAGCCAATCAGAAGGTCATCTCTCACACAGATAACTTTCATATTTGATAGATAATTTTTATCAAAAAGTGTGAAAAACATCAACCACAATAAAAATAAATAAATCGCAGGAAACATGACAGATAGTCTACTACCAAGAACTGTGAGAAAATATTAATCTTTTCCATTACTCAAGGTTTTGAATCACCTGATCTTCATCAGCAAGTGTTTGGGCTCAACCAAATATTTACTGGCTTCACTCGGTAAGATGCAAAACGTGAGGGAAAAGAATTTCCTTTGCTTTGATTACATCAAGAAATAGAGATTAGTTCTTGTTGGAGATTATTAGAAGGAAACGTGCTGCTGATTTGCCCAATTACAACAACAAGCTAACTCATTGTGATCCCCTGATCTCTTTGTTTACTCAAATGACGGTGTTTCACCTTCTTAAGAAAACGTTTGTAATAAATGTGTTGTCCAATGATGAATGGGAACTTTCCTTTTGCTGATTATCATGTAAAGTACAGTAACAATGTATCTGCGGTCAGCTTCTAAATTCCCGACCCTGATTGCTGCATGCCCCGATAAAGGTCCCTAGTTCAGCTCTGAATGGTCTCTAGACTCCCTAAAACCCTTACAAACACATCGAAATCTCAACGGCCGACTGCCTGTGTCACCCTGACAACTTCTGGGCCGTCACAACAAGGTAAATATGAGTATTTTTATCCACAAATCAATCACCAAGATATCACAGTCCTAAAGAAAACAACATCAAAAGAAAATCATGATACTTTGATGTCAGATGAACATTAGTACCTTTAATAATTCCATTTCAACTTAAAGAAAGACATAGACAGATTCAGACATCGTCCTGATGTCATTCTAAGATTCAATCATAAATAAAAACTAAAGCTATATTTAAAAAAAATCACACATACCTCATCAAACAAAGCTTTCCGCAACATGATACTTTAATAACAACCAACACGTGTCTTGAAATCACCATTTTTGTAAGCTCATTCTTCGGTTTCTGTTTGTGCCAAGCTGAGCGTGCCGTCAGACACACGGCTGCGTGTTGCACCACAAGATATAAATATCTTATTTATTGCAGAGACTTCCATTTGTACTCTCTGAACTCTCAACAACTCTTCACACTGACACACACAGATAACATCAATTCTCATAGCTCACATAACCAAGCTAGAAGAGAAAAAAACTCAAATAAAACAGAACTGGGGATACATAAACGTATACATACAAGCGTAAACAACTCCAGGAAAAGATTTCATATAATTCAGTAATAACTTGCCAGACGATCAGACTAACCCATCATTTTCCTCTGCTATCCAATCCATGCTGATGAGCGAACTACCAACTAAATATAACCCAGGCTGCTAGTGGGCTCATGTCTCTCGCTGACCAAAGTAAATAGCAAACACATTAGTTTGATTGAATATTACATTTTTCAATGCTACTTCCTGTGCCATCATTATTTATATGTTTTGAGCAAGAAAATGTGAACACTTACTCCATCGATTCAGCAAGCTGTTCATGTGCATCATGAGCTGAAGATGGTTTATCTGACTCTTTCTAGAGCGAGGGGAGAAAGAACATACATTGACATTTCATGAACACGACATGCAGCATAATAATAATGAACGTAAAAACTTTTTTACTTTGCTCTAGTTTTAACCATTAAAATGGACATCACATTTCAACAACTTTTACTTCTTTTTTTATTAAAATCTGAAAAAAGAAGCCGAACTTTTATCAAAAAACAAAATGAGATATTTCAATGTCGTTGTTTATCTTTATTGTTCAACAAAAACAATAATTTCATTGTCATTTATTTTTTGACGCCCTGGTGTCCACAGAAATGAACTTTTAATATTTTGTATTATTAAATTCAGTAAATTAACATGTCAAATGTTACTGATGGCAAGAAAATTATTAAAGTCTGAATGGGTTTTATGGGATGTATCTTATATCTAATTTACTGTACAACAAGCATCCTAGCTGCTTTTATGTCAGTTCCTAGATAAAAGATAACTTATCTTATCCGTTTTCCAGTTGCAGTATCACTAATTATAACGTTATGTAAAACGTTATACCCTAATTTATTATAACGTCGAAGTAAAGTAAGTATATATGCTTTAAATTATGCATTCTTACCTCTTCTCATTCTAGCTAATGAAGACAAAATAACAAAATTGTTTAAATGCTTTATCCGATTGTCGTTAACGGTTTGCCTGAACATGGACGATAGCAGTTACGTTACAGTAACGTCTCTAATTCTGCACAAACCTAAAAACAGTATGTGTGTGTTATTAAAATTCATAAAAGTGTACTTACGGTACCAGCTGTCGTTGCTTACAAAGCAGTCTGTTCAATTTAGACGACGCCGTGCCTCATGCAAGAACAATTAACGTAACGTTAATCAAAGTGTGAATGAAGCGGTTTCGCTTCCGTCGCGGACAGGAACCCTGTTCTTTCTAACGCAACCGAGAGCGCGCGCACAGCTGGTCAATCAACGTTTGATCGGTTACCATAGAAACCAGAACGCAGTTTAGTGTACTTTGCAGTCTGTGTGGTTTAGTACGCGTGAAGAGAACAAGCCCTAGTTGAGAGGACCTTAATCTGAGGTAGCAAATAACGTTAGATTACGAACAGGTGGCTCCGTGGCACCTCCCATATGCGTTCTGAAAATGTGGAAATTCAAATGTATTGTCAACAACGAAAGCTAAGTTAAAAAAAATATATATGGAGATATAAATATATAAATAAATATTATGAAGAGTGACATATTAGTGCTGCAACTTTCTGCTTCACGCATGTTCCAAAAACAAGAAGCACTTCAGAAGCTAGTTCGCCAAACAATGGCGTCACTCACCTGCTTTTAAGATTGATCTTCTTGCCGATTAGGAGAAAACATTGGAATTACATGAATAATGATGTTATCTGGAAATATACGATAGCTCGAAGTTCTATCGTTAGCCGACATTTATCTTGAAGTTCAACACATTTTCAGCTGGCGTTACCATCAAATCGAACCCTCCTTTATCGTCCTCTACAGATCGCCATAAGAATTGCAATAAGCGTTTATTTACTCTTCTTGCTGACGAAATAACTCACCGCCAATTACTTAACTTTATTCAATCTCTTATCTGTAAAATAAATAAGAAATGCATAATAAATAATTTATGAGGAAACGTGCAATTATGTATAAAATGATGCATATAACATTAAATTGGTTCTAACGTGCGATATACAATTCTGAGAGAATTTAAGGGACATTTGTTTAGGTAAGTTCAACATACTATGTCATAAAATCTTCTTGCATTTAAATACTTGAGAGCTAATATTCAATCTATTTAAATTAAAATTCTGGTTACCCGTCTAATTTTTTTGCTGTTGTTGTGATAAAGTGATACATTTAACTGATTGTACAATTATTTTATTAGACTTTCATTCAAAAGACAGTAATCTGGAAACGTGGTAATAGTATTCCAGAATTGTTTTTGTCACGCTCTCTGTCTCATCTGATTGTTAAGCGTGTTTCTCTCCTCCTCTGTCACCGGCCAGTGTTGTTCCTGCTAATTCCGTTCATCAGCCTCAGATGCATCTTGTTGCGTTAATCTTTCTGCTGTTTAAGTTGTGTCATTGTCATTGTTTTGTGTCATCTATGTGAGTCATTATTCAGCCACAGCGTATCGCAGATGCTCTCTTCTAGCTCTTCCTCTCATAGCCCGGTCTTGTCTTGTCTTGTCTAGTCTAGTCTTGTCTTTGTGGATTACTTTTTTGGCTCCTCTCGGCCCTCATCTGAAGTAATGAGAATCACAATTGGCTGAGCGCTCGGACTCTCTCTCTCTCTCTGACTACCGACATCTTTCTAAGAATCTGGGAGAACTGGCCACCTTCCGTTTGTGCTAAGTGCTCCTCAGCCAAGCCTGGTTCATCTGCTTTTTGGACTGTGACCAGTTTCGCCTGTTCGGTTGAACAGCTGTTTTGTTTTAAGAAATAAAGACTCTTAGTTCCGATTCCTACGCATCTGGGTCCTTCCTTCCTACCATTTCATCACAGTTTTGTCTTCTCTGAAAATGTTATACTCATAAGACGCTAACACTTTATAATGACTATGCTATGAACCTTTCATTTAGCATTAACAAATAGTCAATTATTAATTTTAAAAATGTTTTTGTTTATATGCATTTTTAATCAGTTTCTAAATACAACTGTAAAAACTATTCAGTTAAAAGTTATTCAGACTTATAAGTGATATAAGTGATAATAAATCACTCAATGTGATAATAAATGCTTTATTAACAGATAATCCTACTGTTACTCATGATTAATTCAGATAGTTATAAAATATTTACTAACTACCAAGTAATAGTTTTTGTGAGCTCATCTAAAGCGAGGACTATTTATTCCATGAGGCTATTAACTGTAAATTCACCTTTCGATTGTTCTCTGCTGGTGTCATGACTTTCTTTTCTTTCTTTGAGCATATGTCAAAGCCTTTTTCATCTAAAATGTTAGTATGAAAACTATTTAATGGAATTTTGCATCCTTTGTCATTTTTGTTTCATACCATCAGTTGATAGTGTGCCATCTGTTACTATATAATGATTGTTTTTCTTAATAAAAACTTAATTAAAAAGTCAGAGGTAACCACTTTGGTTTTCTGCTTGTGATTGGCTTGAGACAAAAAGATGTGTATTCTTGCCACTACTACATATTTCAACAAAAATATAGACATCAATAGCTATATTATAAAAAAAAACATTTTCCAATATGGCCAGTACTAGCTGTAATTTGGAGCACAGTATCTGGTTTAAGCTGATTAAAGCTAAAGCAAGCTCAGACGAGCAACCGAAAACATGAATTGAGCTGGTTACGCTAGGATTCCAGCTAGAAATACAGATGGGGCTCAATGAAAATGACTGCCACTACGCCACTGCAAGGTGAACAAATTGTTTGATTGCCACTAGGTGGTGCCTTCACTTCATAGTAGTGAGGGCAATACCCCACGATGGAAATATATATTGATCTACAAGTATGTTTAATCGTTGAACCAATATGCAAACCTGTTATTTAATACAGAAAGAATAAATATATTTAAAATTAAATGACTCAAATGTGAAGGCAACTTTAATTTATTCAAATAATCAACTGGATACAATACATAGTTAGATCAGCAACAAGATTAGATGATGTTCATCCATGCTTCGAAAACGTGCAGCAAGAAACAGAGAACGGGACTGCATGCAATAATTTAACATCCGTGTAAACAGCCCTCAAAATTCCATCTTTGTGTGGTGCAAACATTTAGCCCTTCAAGATTTACTGGGCAGGAAACAACATAAAAAAACAAACAAACAAAAAAACTGACCGTTCTCATCCTGTACACCTGTAAATCTGAAAAACATTCAACTTTTCACAAGGTCAGCTTCAAGAAGCACCAGTCTCAGAAAATCTGATTCAGCTCGTATATATTCTGAATGGTTTGAAAAAAAGGATTTCATATACATGCTTCATTTTCATCTCACCCAACATTTTTCTATGCAGCTCCTTTGTTTATTAACAAATATTAATTTAGAAGGTGAAATTCTGTTTTTCAATATATTATTCAAAGTAATTATATCTTTTTATAAATAGCTTGTGTTTTTGTGCACATGCATATTATATCAATATCACAGAGCTTCTTCAATAATCAACATCCAATAGAACAAACACCAGTGACCAATGGACACCACGATGTGAGATTCAGACAGAATGCATAGTAACCTACAGCTTATAAGATAAAGAATGTGGTGAGAGAAACACATGAAAAGGAGGGAAACAGAACAATAGTTACAAAGTAACCCACAATCTTACATTCGTTCAGTTTGTGCAGAGAAGACTCCCCTGATACATGGAAGCATGATTGATGTGATAAATTTCAGTGGTGGAAAAGCACCATCACTCGTTGGAAATCGACATCGAACCAGATAAAAGTATCCTAGAAAATTCAACACAGGAAATACATGACCATAGTGCACATTGAAAATATCCCAAATGGGCTTTGGACTAGTTCTGCTAATTTGTAACGTATTCAAAGACCTCTAATTCTGGAATGTCTCATCTAAAATCTGCATTTCTACTTCTTCTACAGCTCTATCGTAACCTTAACCTAACCATGTAAGGATGATCTATGCTACAGTCATGAGTATGAAAATGTAAGGCATACATTTGTCAAAACAGACTGACATTGATTTTTTAAGATAGAAATCATGCATAGATTGCAAGTTATTGTATTTCTTTAGAAAGTTTAGTTTGTGGTCTATAGAGAAACAACCAGGAGACAGATGCACTGTAACTGGGTATTGTTGAACCCTACACAAGGAAAAGAAGTGATACAAAAGTGGAAAGACGATCACTGACATCATCTAATGATGATCAGATTACATAAAACAAGACGATTGGCACAAAGCCAAGTCTGACATTTATTAAAGGATACTTGTGCCCTGTATAACAAAGTTACTACAAGAAACTGTGTAGTCTCATTAAAGATTTTGGCTTTCATATTTGAAAAAAGAATTGGGAGTGACCAGAGTAAGGCCGGGTCCTGTTGAGTTCCTGAAAAAAAAAAAAAATTTTTCTTGTGACTGCAACATTTTGTGTTATATAAACTCACAAAATAAAGACTCCGGTTAATACATTTATATAGATTTTTTTTACACAAAATGTAACATATAAAATGCCTTTTTGTAGTTATTTTTCATTATTTAGATAATAAATAGAATCAGTACAGGTGCCTTTTAGAATTTAGCATTTTAATTCAGACGACTTTATTTCTAATTTCCTCCCAAAAACGTAAAAGGATTGACACTTCAAATTATTAAATATATCCTTAATGATGTTATTTTCTGTAGCTTTGTATTGTTCTAATAATTAAAGACTGTAAAACCTTTTGCTTTCTTACATGGTATTTAATAGTCAAATAAATGTTTAAGATATTCGGAATAAAAACTAATGTTGTATTACTTTCATGTTCCGTTATAATCTTAGACGATGTAAAAAATGTAGACATGAAATGAAATCTACATTTTCTTAACACTTAATTTCTGAACAAGTATTAATATTTGTTTGGTAGTCAGACGAAATTGTGTTTTCCTTTGACTTCTAAGAACCGATTCCTTTTCAAAACTAGAGAAATGATGATGTTTAAATCTCCAAAACTCCACTAAAGCAGCAGTCTCTTTTAGTAACAGGGACTTTAAACAGCAACTTTTAAAAAGTGTCTGCATGGAGTTTATTGTAGGAGGATACATGGATTAATTTACAAAAAATACAAACATCAAATGAGTCTAAAGGGTATTTCACGTGATTCGTCCGAATGTTATTGTATAAAAGCGTAGGTTGATTTTCAAAAAGATTTTTTTCTACTTTTCAGTAGGTTAAATAAATGTTTTGGTCCTCTGTGCCTTCCTGTAAATGTATGGTAGATCAAAGTTTGTTGTCTATGTCACATCTGTCTGCCGAAGCCATCGTATTCTTTCTTAAAGTCCTAAATCAGGGACAAACTAACTTAAATCATTAGAAGGGGCATCAGGTGCCCGTTTCTCATATTTTATATGTTTCTTTTGGGTACTTCTGAAGTCAATAGCACTGTAAAATATAAAAAATGATTTGTTTCAGAGAATTTGAAGGATGTTATTAAAACATTCTCTTTCAGTTATGAAAATACTGTTGTTTAAAATTCCCGATATGACTTTAGTCCTGTTTTGGTCATTCTGTTGTCGCATATGCAAAAACATTTTGGACATTAAAAAACGCTCCCACGTGGTCATCCCATTATGCCCCGCTAACATTTAATGAACTCAACATTGTGACTTTCCCAGAATGCCACTATTGATTTACAGTGCATCATCAAGGAATTTTGGGAGAAAATATTGTGGTCGAGAGGTGCAATACGCATAATGTAAAACACTTTTACAATCTTACGAAGTTGCAAAACATTTTTTACAAATTCCAAAACACAAATACGTTTCAGAAATTGGAAAGAATAGGTACCATTGAGAACCGACGCTGATTGGATGGGGCTTCTGTCAATCAAAGTACTGACCGCTTGTATAAGCGCTCATCATGATTGACAGAATCTCCTCCAATCAGCACTAAGCTGTCGGTACATGTGTAAATGTGTTTTCTAAAATGTATAATTGTTTCAGAATTTACACATTTGTTTAATAACATCTAAATGTTTTTTTCGAAAATGTAAATGTGTTTTTAAAAATGCAAATGTATTTTGTAACTTGTAAAAGTGTTTCACACTATTTAAATGTTTATTGTGTATTGCACCTCTTAGCTACCTTAGTTGAAAGACATCTTTACACCTAATAACAGCACTAAGCAGAGAGACTAAATCAATTCTGCTACATGACGTGGTTAAAATATTAGACTTGGCAACTTTATATAGGCATGGGTTATGTAATTAGTCAAGAGTGGGTAACGAACACAACTTTTTTTTTATAGGGAATTAAGGATTTGTGCTAATAAAAAGAAAACCCCTGAATACATTTTCATCATTAAAGGTCATTAAAGATGGTTGTGACTGAAAAGAGCCACGCATTTATTTTAAGTTCCCTTTTGAAAAAAAAAAACTCTCCCAAAAGTCTTCCAGTTTGTTCCTAATCATTGCACTGTCGCCCCCTTGTGGGAGAGGAGGAGTGCAGCAAAGTCCCCAAATCAGGAGAGTTGAAACACACATAGCAGGTCCTGAGAAACAGCAGTGACCCAGACAGACGAAAACACAGTGCATGCTGCTGTGAACTGTACAAATGCATGCGAAGGGTGGCCGAGGACATGTGAGAGCACACCCCAGGCCCATACATCAACCTCCGGAAGTCACAACAGCCTCCTCCCCAGCCTGTTTCCCCAGAATAAGATGCCCACAACAATCAGGAAAGCACTTCATCCTCGCCCACAAAGGGTAGCTCCATGCTCCGCATACCTTCCTCGCTCTCTTGTTTCCTAGGAAACAGACAAATGCGGAGGTTTAAAATAAGCACACACTTCACTTTACACAACCTGCTGTTAAGTGTGGCAAAGACTGTTAGGTGGTGGGAAATTAAATTTGCACTAAGAGGAGCAAAACGCATCGGTCATATGCTGGTGGCACTGACAACTATGGGTTTTGAGGAGGGTGCATGCAAGTTCTCCCTGCCTGAGGTCTCGCTGTAAGTGGGTGAACCTCTGCTTTCATTGCATGAGGGGCATGCAAATATTTAGAAGGAGCTGAATTAACTTTGTGAACTGATGCTTTTATGGACTTGGTCGACATTATTAGGAGTGCCCTCAGACATGTCACAACTATCCGCTCGGAAGTTCTTTATTATAATTTCAACATTGGAGTGAACACGAGTATCTTTTTTTAGGATTTTCTCCTGATTTGGAGTTGATTAGAAGGTGTAATCTGAATCTAACACTTTGATGAATAAACACAAGCAACCTGATAAGATCAGAATGTAGGCAAGCTATGAAGTTGATCAGGAAAAAGAGAAAAATAAAACGTGATTTATGTTTTCACAATGAAAACATGTGTTAGTGGAGTGTCACGGTGGTGCAGTGGGTAGCACGGTCATCTCACAACAAGAAGGTCGCAGGTTCAAGCCTCGGCTGGGCAAGTTGGCATTTCTGTCTGGAGTTTGCATGTTCTCCCTTTACTCCCCCACAAGTCCAAAGACATGCGGTATAAGTGAATTAAGTAAAAACGATTGGCCATAGTGAATGAGTGTTAATGAGTTGGCGGTTCATTCTGCTGTGGCGACCCCGAAAGGGAAAAAGCAGACAAAATAATGGATATATGGATATAATATTGGGTTAACGGTGATTTGCCTACACTAGCCATAGTCTGAAGGTAAAAAATTCTGAAGGCCATTTTTACTAATAGACAATTTAGATGTCAAACAGCTAACAATAGGGCAGGTGATTTCACTTCTTCCTTAATGTTAGTCCAACACTGTGATCTCTCATCTTTATACTGCCATAAAAAAATTTCTCTTATTTTACTCTTATCAATGACAGCTACTGAATAAACCCAAACTCAGACAGTTTAAATACAGTATAACTATGCACTTGGAAATTTTTCCATTTGGATAACACAGAGGCAAAATGTAAACATGTGAAAAGAGTTTCGTAAAATATTTTTGGGGGGACACCAATGAATTACACCCTTTACACCTTACATTTTATACCCCCTCTATCTCTTTTCCTATTTTTCTGCCATCTGTCTGTCCCTCTCACTCTTCCCTTTTTTCAGTCCCCCTCTCTTTTTCTCTCTCCCTCCCTATTTTTATTCCCTACCCCTCTCACCCATCTTTTTTTCTGTCCCTCTAGCTCTACTTTTTTTCTCTCTCCCCTCCCTCTATCCCACTCCTGTTCTCTGTCCCTTTTATCTCTTTTCTTCTTTCTATCTTTCACTCTCCTTTCCATATTTTTCTTCCCTCTATCTGTCCCTCTTTCTCTCCCCTTTCACTGTCTCTCTCTATCTCTTTTCCTCTTTCTATTTTCTCCCCTCTTTCTGTCCCTCTCACTCTCCCCTCCATTTTTGTCTGGTGATGGCAGCTGAATTTACACACCTGACGTGAAAACATGGTGTGAAGATCTCCTCTGGGTTTCAGTGCTCAATCTAGGATATAGAGCTTGCGGTAGGAGAGGTTATCGGTCACAGTAGCGTCAGATCAGCTGCTAGAATGAACAGCGCTGTTGTTATTTTCATCGATCAGGCTTCACGGTGAAGGAACATTTTGGTGCGGTTGACCCTCTCTCGACCCCAGCTAAGAAGACCCCGTTAGCCAATGTACCACCTTTCATCAGCGATGACTTTCTAAAAAGTGAATTATCACGCCATGGAAAAATTGTGTCCCTAATCAAGAAAATTGTATCTGGGTGCAAGTCTCCACTGCTGAAGCATGTGGTGTCCCACAGGCACCAGGTCTATATGACCAACAATCGGGAGGAATAAACCCTGAAATTACAGGTGAAAGTGGAGGACTTTGATTATGTGTTGTATGTAACATCAGACACAAAGTGTGGGTAGCACGGTCATCTCACAGCAAGAAGGTCACTGGTTCGAGCCTTGGCTGGGTGTGTGGAGTTTGCATGTTCTGTCTGTGATCACGTGGGTTTACTCCGGGTGCTCTGGTCTTACCCATGTTTTTTGGGAAAAACAAAATTTTCCATAGTGTATAAATGTGAATGAGTGTGTGTGGATGTTTCCACAGTGATGGGTTGCGGCTGGAAGGGCATCCGCTGCATAAATCATATGATCCATTCTGTCGTGGGGACCTCAAATTGGACAAAGCTGACAAGAAGATGGATGGATGGATGACAATGTGTTTTGGATGTGAATTGGAAGGTAATTTAATTAAAGCATGTCCTGAGAGAACGGCTCAGAATGAATCTGATGCTGATGATGACACAAGTGCAAGAGATAGAGCTGATTCTGAGAACATCCAGGATAGCTTAGAGAATAAAGGTTCTGGAGAAGCAAAGCTTTTGAAACAAGTGTTGAAAACATTGTATTTTTGTATTAACTTTTAAACTGTTTTTTCAGAGTGTGCAGCAGCCAGTTCAGCTAGTGATGATACTGAAAACAAAAGCAGCGTCTTAGATATCACACCAGCAGATATCAGTAAATGGATGAACTCTATCTTTACTGAAGCACAGAGGGCTAAAAAGAAAAGCAGAGAAGGCTGAAGGTGAGGTGCAGGTGAAACAGAGCCATCCTGAAACATATCAGGAGCTGCAGGAGGAGAACATCTATCACTGTTTTCTGGACTGTAAAAGACAGACCAGTTTTGTTAGTGTTTTATCTGTTTTAATGAGAAATTCTGCTAAGTGCAGGATATCCCCCCGCCCCCCTTCAGGCATCAAAATCTCTTGATACATAACTGATTAATTTACCACTACTTTAGTTTAGGTTTTTATGTTTAATAATACTTTTCTCAGTTCAGAGACAGCAAGGATTAAAATGCAGTGATAAATTACGTGTGAATGTTATACATTCTGACCTCAGGCTGCCCCCCATGCCAGCACAATGACAACCAAGTCCACTGAAGTACATGCAATATATGAAAGCTTAATTTGCTAAACATACTATTAAACGAACCTTGTACAGTATATATTTAATACTGTGGCTATATCTAAGGTATCACATGCATAAAAGGCTTTTTTGCACAGTAAAATAAATGTGTTTGCAATGCTTTCAGGTTTCATCTGGGATGCATGCTGAGGAAACGTATTGCTTTTAGGTGCAGATCATTGAGCATGAGCATTTTGTGCTGAACTAGGTTTATTAAAGGAGTGGGAATGGGACACTGACAAAGCGCTAACCAGAAAGCAGAGCTTTACCTGGGCGAATTGAGATTGTGGCAGTATTTCAAACTCCCTGCTCTGCTTTTTCTAGATGGTAGAAAAGATGTGAAAGCATGAGTACTTTTATTAGGAAGAATTTCTATTAGATAGTGGCTCAGGTTTAATAGAACACACTACCATTGGACATAACCTGACGCTTGTTTTCCAAATCAAATATAGCTGGATGATTACCTCTGATAGAATCAATAAAACATTCTCCAACTTTTCTTAAGGGGGAGCTATTGAGTCACGTATGGATCATATTTACAGTCATCTTCCATGATTTCAATCTCTTTTGAATCTGAAAATGAACTCAAAACGTTTTTGGCTATGTGAGGTACTGTAGAACATTCTAATGTTATCTAAATATCTAATATCTAATACCTCTAATAAATCACAGCCGATAGCACTGAAAGCCAATTTAAGTTTAGATCCCTATTCTTTCTGTCTCCCATCTTTAGTGATGAATACTTACGACAGCAGGTGTCCTGGTGCAGCGGGACTCCGGTCTTCTCTGCGGCCCCAATCAAATGGGTTCCCAAAAGAACGCTTGCGCAACATAGTCCTAACCATTATCTGCAGCAGAGAGCAGCAAAAACACACAATGACAATCTATTTCTGTACATCCCTAGCCAGCCTGCTCTTTAAGTGGCTGAAGGGGTCCTCCCTTACTTATTTGCAAACTGTGTGAGAATCAGTTATATTTATTTAACATTTAAAATACATATGCGAGATTGACCAACTATTCATAAATTTGTTACTGTTGTTTAACATCTTAAGACCACTGACACAAGTTTGAAATGTAAGTGTCATAAAGAATTAGTTATGTAACAAATCATTAAGTATATATAGTGAATGTGTTTTAGGTACAAGCACTGTAAATGGTTAACTGTTATTATTTACAGCATCCTACACTTGTATAAACATAACTTTTAAACCTCTCAAGCACTTTCAAGTTGTTTATTTTACAATATATAGAGGAAATTGTATATTAATTGCAAATGAATTCATTGCATACTAATCACAAACATTTTAAACTGAAACGGAAATCTTCAATTGGTTACTAAAATTAGCCTCTTACAAAAGTATGAAAAAAGTTACTTCACGCATAAAATAAAAAGAATGGCCTCACTTTATCTTCACTTCTTTCCAGATAAGTTGTGGTCAGAAGAAGGTTTAACTGGTGTAACAAATCCAAGTTTTTTTCCCCTTATCCATCATGAAAATGTTTACAATATCAAGCCCTGACTCAAGCTGTTCTGTGCAAGTTATACTGATACCACGGTATACAGCACTAATTCTTTGTTCACACAAGAAAACATAAAAGCTGAAATTGCCAGATATTTTATATGTAAAGTCAATGAGAATATGCGAGTAGGTGTGAAAAGCAGACTAGCGAAGCAGATATTGTTTTATTGCAATGCTAAAAGCAGCCCTAATTGAAGACTACAAAAATAGTCAGAAATCGGCTTCCTTCAACCAATGCATTTCTGGAGGGTGGTTAAAACAAAAAGGTGGAGAAAATTAAAGTCATAGTGTATGGACTCCTGCCTTTTAAAAATGTAACAATTAAACAGATCTTGCTCTGAAGGATGGAAAGAGGAGGAGAATCAGGTCAGTTCCAAGTTTTCTACTTGCACTGGGAATTGAATGACACTCTGTTAGATTTAGCTGCTAATCTAGCATTGAAGAACTGCTGTATTTGTAGTTGAAGTTTGCTTAAAAGAAGAGGAAGATACTAAGAAAGACTTATTTGAAGGAGAGGAAAATGAAGACTGAAGCCCCTCCATGCGCCCGCTGTTTCTATGCACGACATTGACAGATTTTGTGTGGAGGTTGTGGAGGTTCTGCAGTTGTCTCGGAGCGAGACACTCAGTCTCGGGTTTTCAGTGTGAACAAAGCATTAAGCTTGGGGAAGCAGGAGTGAGTGTTTCCCCCTTAATGGTGCATTTGGGCTCACTAACTTTATTTCTAACAGACACTTTCTCTGACTTCCTTTTTACCACAACACTTATTATTGTGTTTGAATTTAAAAAGTTTAATTAGTTGAATTAAAACATTTTTTACCTTCTTTGTAACAAATTCTGTAAGATTTCTGTGAAACCTTTTCTTTTATAGGCTTGATAATCTTTCAAGTGTTAAACCAAATGCTAAAAGTTGGTGTGTATCCCAACTAATGAAAAATGGTTTCAACGTATTTTTGACATTCAATCCGAATTGTATCAGTCAGTCAGATATGCCTTTGTTTATACAAACTGCACAACATTCAACTCTTTTTTTCATGTACGGTGCTCATTTTATGCCACCAATTAAGAGGTTTATGAGGTTTCTTCTTGGAAGCTTTGAAACTATCGTAACCCACAGTAGTCGTTATTAGGGTCAAATCTTCTCAATCATTGTAAAGGAAACTTCTCAAAGTAAAGAAAGAAAAATTGTATTCCGAAGAGAAAAAGGTGTTTGTGCAGCTTTGTAACCACTAATAATTTTCAGCTTTGGATATGCTGTCTCTTTAATCTGGACGTTCATCTGAAGAGGTTAATTAACACTGAACGAATGAAGCGCGTGTTGATAAAAGAAGAATTAGGCTTGGGTAAATGAGCCTCCTGGGGCCTAGCTCTCACCACGGTGGCCAGGCTGGGGATGTGTTTGACTGAGTTCTCCACCTCCTCCTCTGTCACCTCGATCAGGCTGCAGCAGTTGTCGTCTTCAGGGGGAAGAGGCTCCGCACCGTGTCGAGTCACCCATGGGTGAACCTGCAACAACAACAATCATCTAAAACCCTGCTTTAACAGCAGAATGTATTTACTTAAGACAGGATCCAAGCTGCCATCTGACCAAAGTGCACACAGGAAACATTTTGAGATCATTAGCAAAGGCTAGAATTTTTTTTTAGAAGATTGAGATGAATTGTAACCTATGAAGAAAGTGAGAGCAAGCATTGGAGAAGATTATTAGTATAATAAATGGATTTTTTTTTTTTCAGAAATAGTGCACTTAAAAGTATTTTTTATATTTAGATAATATTTCTTTTATTTTTTTTAGAAAATATTTTACTTCAGGCCCCAGATCTTGCATATTCAAGTAGTTTGGCTTGGTCTCAATGAATAACAGCTCATAACTGGGCAAAGTCTAAATTCCAGAAAGAACCACAGATTGCCCATGCCTGGCCCGAGCCTCTACCAAGTAAACAATAAATTAACATTTTATCTGCCAGACTCTGACTACGTGTGGCCTACAAGTACAAGGTGAATGCCAAATGACAATCAATGACTTTCTCAAAATGTGGATTTTACCAAATTCAAAATATGCGTTATTTTTGTGTTAAAAAATCTGCCACAAAATACGTTACTGTACAAAATGTGTGGCAATTTTAACCTTATTACTTACAAAAATGAATTATGTATCAAATTGTGATGTTATAATATTATTGCGCTTGAATAGAAGAGCTGTCATTCTTCTGATGTTTTGTATTGTGTTTTATGGGTTTCATGTCTTCATGATGTGAAAGAACTATATCGAAGATAAACACTCAGCACTTCTTTTTTACACTTCAAATAAACCTTATTTTGATATAAATTTATGTAAACGGGGAGGTTACACCACTGTCTTATCTCATATGAACATCAGAGCAGTGGATATACAGAGTGGTGTCAGTGTTTGATCAGTCTTAAAATTGTGCACACTATGGAGCTGGAACACTCTGGTTACCAATCGCTTTGATCCCCGCTAGTTTCTCTTCCTCTGTGGGCATGAGAGCATCTCTCTATAGGCTAAAAAAGAAGCCAGTCAAGTGAAAGTGACCAGTCGGCCAGATATGGAGTGATGGCATTTAACCCATCTCAGTGTCACACACAGCAGTGAACAAACACACCATGAACACCCACCTGGAGCAGTGGGAGCCATGGCTGCGGCGCCCGGGTAGCAGTCGGGGAACTGGTGCCTTGTTCAAGAGCACCACAGCTGTGATTGTTGAAGATGGGAGAGCAAGTATTTCATCGCTCACACCAACTTCAACTCGGTGGATCTGGGGATCGAACCCGGGACCTTCAGATCACAAATTGATCCCCTTATCCACCGGACCACAACTGCCACACTCAGTTAATGACTCAATGAGCTAAACCAATCAGAAGCAAGAGTTGCCAGTTTCTTCATGAAGCCCGGTTTTTAAATGTTCTTTCAGCTGATTATATAATTTAACAGGAAGTAATTGTAGTTGAGTTGCAGGAATACAACAGATGGACAGAATATAGTTTTTCGGAAAACTAGGATAAAACTTTGGCAACTTTAATCTCTGAGTAAAAATTGTAAGTGTTATATCCCACGCAACTCTGCAGCTTATACTTAGACTTACATAGAGAAAACGCTGCAAAAGTCCAGAAAGTATAATAACTGGAATACTCTCCAGCTCATACCTCTGAAAAAGGCAGAGATGACTAGTACTTAAGAACACTTTATTATTTTACTTGAGTATATTTTTAGTTCCTTGTACTCAAACTCAATAATACCACAGCTTACATTTCCTTCCACTTACCAGCTTTCTTCAGTAACTTAAAACTATTTTTAAGACCTAAAACACTTGCATAGTGCATATGTTAGGATTTCCTTGAAAAACAATTACTGAAATAGATTAACTGATTTCATAAAGAAAAGTTTAGTCTATGAATCAGTCACAATGCACCACACAATTAGGTCAATTCCAGAATGGCAATTTTATTACTTTACATTGCTCCTTTTTTTTTTAAAGCTTAAGATGAAAAGCTGAGTCATGAACCTGCTGTATTTAATTATTTGGGGTGGAGTATCCCTTTAATAGATAATATTCTTTAAAATTATACAGCACCCATTGAAACAAAGTAACTGATAAGCTCTTTTTAAGGACATTTAGATTGATTGCTTGATTGCCAAAATTATATATTCACTCAAAGCAACATCACTAGAAACAAGTGACACTAACCTTAATTTGTGGGACGGTGATTCGAGACTCAGGATTCTTGTCCAACATTTTCCAAAAAAGGTCCTTTAAATCATCTGATATGTCGGCACTGTAAAATTTGACAAAAGCTCTATAAGAGTCTGGGCAAAGATAAGAGAAATTTTCTAGACTTTTGTTCAACTGTTTACATTTCATCAATTCTTCATTCTACCTCATAGTCTTATGTTGATTGCTTGTTAGTTGTTTTGCACTTTACGGTACTTGGGGTTTGTGTTGAACTTATGTTGTTTGCACTGACGGCTCCATTGTACCACAGGGAATTACTTGTGTGTGCTGATTCTGAAAGCTGATTCTGATTCTGAAAGACTCAAGAGAGACACTCACTTCTCTGGAAGCTCCACTGGCTGGGTCTTGATCTTCTGATGGAGGCTCAAAATGCGGTCATCCATAAATGGACACTGAACAGTGAAAGTAGAATCTAAGATGCTCTGTGTTTTTAATATTAACGCAAAGGGAAAAACATCACATACCACTCCAAATATGAAACAGTACAAGGTGACCCCCATTGCCCAAACATCCAGCGCCTATAAAACAAGAGTTTTCTTTATTGATTCGATAGTGCTTGGACAGTTTATTAGCTACTCGGAGTAGAAGAGAGCATCAGACCTTTCCAGAAAAGTTCTTGCGGGTCTCTGACAGAGTTTCCGGGGCTAGAAATGCCGGCGTTCCAACTGTGCTGGTAAGTAGAGCATCTGCTCCCTCAAACTGGTTGCTGACCCCAAAATCAGCAATCTTGACATGGCCATCTTCACCCAGGAGCAGATTGGAAGGCTTTATGTCCCGATGAATGATTTTCTGATAGTGTACTGTGCCGGGAGGAATATCGGATATTAGTTTCACATTATATATCGAAGTTTAAGACATTTTAAAATATGCAACGAATAAAGTGTTAAAGTGAAACATTAAATCCATGTTTATTATTTAGTATTAGAAGGTGGAGTACAGTCTCCTCTTGCAAGCCCTGTAGAACGTTCAAAAAATCTATCATCCAGTTTAACTCGGATATCAGTTACCATATATTTTAAAAATTTAAATGGAGTTATGAATAAAATCTAGAAAAACTTGTACTTAATCTCGTAATCTGTGCATTAAATTATAATGATATTTCTTAATTTCTGGAATATTTGACAACCTAACCTAGCTTCATAGCTACAGTTTTTATAATGGTGCAATTTCCCCCATAATATCTGGCAACCAATTCCTTATTCCTGTTCTAATTTAACCAAGGGTAAAGAAGCAGAGAGAACCTGCAGTTTGGTGTACGCTTGTCCCATTTACAAAACTTTAAAAAAAATGTAAGCCCTTATTTAAATATGTTCACTAGTTTCACACCTCTGCTATTGACTGCCACTATTACTCATTTAAAATTTTGATGGAGTTGCATACAAGAACGAAATGACTGTGGCATCAACCTGGTCAAATCGATGGAGCTGACATGTGCCCTGCATAACCTGTAAGAATCTTGGAGAGACACATAACAGCACAGAATGGCGTCTCACATGGTGAAGAGGACAGCAGAGATTAGATAAATGCTCTGGCACACTACTTTATAGATATGCCAAGATAATATTGTATAACGTCTATCTGCATTAATAAATGTTGTCTTTTTCCCAAAATAAACTGCATTATATTTGTATTGTATTTGTATATATATATATATATATATATATATATATATATATATATATATATATATATATATATATATATATATTATTTTATTTTTTTTTTCACAGGCTCGTATAATGGCATAAAGTGTTTTACTGTTTTTGCGTGTACTTTTAATAGCAGAATCCTTGAGTCATGATCTAATTGGATTTTTGGAAGAAGTAAGTGTCAAGTTTATTTTCAGCCTCTAAGATGATTTTACTAGCAGACTTGATTATGAAAGATTGTTGTTCTGTTCTTGTAAGTCTTGTAAATCTTTTGTGACTTTCTTTTATTCAATGGCCAACTTTTTGCACATCGGTCAGTGGTGACATTTTTACGCACCACAACATGATGCTATGTGAAATGCCATGGAATTGATTGTTTGGTATATTGATCAAACAGTGTTCTGGGTGGGTCTTGGCCAAAGAAAGCAGTCACACCAGATCTTCCCTGAAAGTCTGGATATTCGAGACTATTCTTTCTTTTTGTTTATCACTTCTTCCACATCTTCTTTAGCTCTTTTTCGCATTGTTGTTCTTCTTCTTCTCTGTTCACTGCTGTGAGCGCCACCCAGTTGCTCTTTTATGTCATAACAGCCCTCCGAACATGTAATAAAAAAAATCATCGCTCAGCATAGTGTGTACTCGCGTCTAATTATTTCCAAACTTCCTTTGCAACTTAAATTCATCTAGAAGGCGCTCAAACGTGCGGAAAAAAATAAACTCACTTCTTCTTACTGTCTTTTTTTTCTGCTAGTGGCTGATTGTTCTAAAATTAGGTTTTCACGTCACTGAAGGGAAAAGGTAATTGACGGGATTTTGTTTCTCATTCAAATTCAGCTAATGAAACTGTAAGGACAATATTCTCTCCTAGTACACTCAAAAAAATGGATCAAGATAATAAAATTATGACACACATTTCCACACAATTTAATCATATTATCCAACCTTATTTTGAGTAAATTGAATGAAATTTAACAACTCTATTTCATCCAGTAAGATAAAATAATTTGAAATTAAATAATACTATGTAATTAACATGTACATAATTTAATCTATTCGGATCAACTTAATATTATTCTATAACTATGGCACATTTACTCAAAAACTGAATTAGTTATTTCAACATATTTTAGGCAGATTGAGCCAATTAGATCAAATTATTTTCATTTGAATTATCTTGTGCAATTAACTTGTACACAATTTACTTTTATTGGATCAACATATAATTTTGACACACTAATTCCATACAATTGCATCATGCTATCATAACAGATTTTAGACTGAAGTAAACACAGAGAAAAATTAGCATTGAGCCAAAATATTTTCACCAAACAGCAGTTTAATCTACAAATAAACAAAATAATCTCAATGAAAATGTGTTCAGTTTTTATTACAATTTCAAAAACACCAAACTAACTTTGAAGAGCTAGCATCTCTTTTTTTGAGTGTATGTAACAGTGAAGTTTAGTTTAACACCCGACTCACAGTACTCGATTCCTCTTAGCAAGTCCTGGAAGTAAAAGCGTGCCTGGTTCTCATCCAGGGGCTTCTCAGTAGGAATCTCCATCACTGCTCTGCAAGCACACGGCCAATTATGAGACACATTCTCTCTAGCAAAGTGACACAAACACAGCATGAACTATGGTGCCTACTCACCCTCGCTTGACAAGCTCGAACACTGTGAAGGAACACATGAAACAGAGTCAGCATCTCTGATTTCAAAAACTTCTACCATCAAATAGAATGCAAGAGCAAGAGAATCTGGCAGGGCTTACCCATGTACAGATGGTCCTCGCTTGGATCATCCAGGACCTGAACACAAAACAACTCTTTAGAGAACAGAAGAGAATTTAACCACGCAGACTAAACAATAGATTAGATTTGATGTGAAGGAAACTTTTTTTGTGTGGACACAAGTCATATTTACTTTTAAATGTTTAGTTTACTTAACTTCTTTTTTTTGCAATAGAGGTTTGTAAAAATCAATATCAGTTTAGAATTTTTTACATTTCATATAGCCAATTAGTTAAATCATTAACAACAAATCTGGGTGTTAATCCGCCCATGTGATTTTAAACTCTTAAACCTATACACATCTATGGAGCTCCTTCTTACCAAAAATGAGAGCACTAAAGTGGCTATTCACACAACACTTTTTTCACAAATCCATGAGGTCACTGGTACAAGTTGTTTCAATAGTAATCTCCACTTAGAAACATGTTTGTCCTACATTTATTCTACGATTTTAAATTTGTACATGAATGTTGTAAGGGCCAAATGTTTCACTAGTGGAGTTTTTGAACAATCTACCTTTAAATGAAACTAATTCATTGAGATGCAACTGATCTGGGTTCGCTAGGTCTTCATTAACCAAGTATGTGTTTAGTCACATGAGCAATTATTCATAATTATTCTTATAAATAAATGCATTTTTTTTTATTCGTTCATATGTAAAAATAGAAATCCTCTTATGTAAGCTTGATTGTAACAGCCTACACAGAGACTGGCTTTTTCATCTGTTAAACATCGAATAAAGCACAAAACTTGCTATTATATGTTTATGGTTGTGAATCACTTTTGCTGTTTTTTTAAATAGGGACCAAAATATACGCTAATATATGTGGGAGGGGGAAGCTTTTAAATTAAATTGAGAAAAAACAGGTGTAAAGAAAAAGTACTCGCTGGTCCAGATCTTGTGTGGCATCCAATTTCAGCACACACAGTTGATAGGCAAAAACATGTATGGTGTGCATATTATAGCTTCTTTATAGTCTTTCTAGTTCCTCCTTTCAAACGGAAGGCATTAATGACAGAAAACCACCAAAAGGCTCACCTCCACAAGCTTGACCACATTAGGATGATCCAGCTTCTTGAGGATGGCGATCTCCTGGTAAACACGCTCCAGAGGCCCTTTGGGTTGAGGGAGGCCCTCAGGGGCTGATTTGGCCCCCCGAGGTGGAGGTCTGCCTGTTTAAACCAATACAAAAAATCTACTAAGAAAATATACAAAGAGTGACGATGAACAATATCCATAACCGTCTAACACAAACACACACGGACACACCCGCGCGCGAGCACACGCACACACGCACGCACACGCACACACACACACACACACACACACAGTCAATCATAGACCCCGCTGAGCACTCCATCTGCTATAAAGCAGACACTTACGCGGGAAGCCAGCTTGCCTCATCAGCCGTTTCTTGGAGAGCACTTTCATGGCCTGTGGAGAGCAGTGAGAGTGAGAGAGTGTGTGAGTGAGAGCAGATCTCAGCATCATTTCTGCTGTCCACAACATATGCCCCAGATCCTACTACCACTCAACAGTAAAACTGGGTTAAACAAGAAGTTTCATCAGCTAATGTTTGGCTTTGACCCAATTTTTTTAAATAACAACTTCAAATTTTGTCCATTGAATTATACATACATATATATACACGTATATATGTCTGGTGGTTAAGGAGATCAGAAGGTCCCTGGTTCAATCCCCAAAGTTGAAGTTGATGTAAGTGATGAAACACTTACTCTCACATCTTCAATAACCACTATTTTGGTGCCCTTGAGCAAGGCTCTGGGTGTGTATGAAAAAGTCACAATATTCTACAATATGAAAGTCAAGAAAAAACTATTACTGTAGATTTCTAAGTAATGTATTGTAATTAGACTTTAGTTTTTACAAGTTTTGCACACTCAATGCTTACAATGGATATAAAATCTTTAAATCCTATTTTATTAAGTTTAATAAAAAATATACAAAACAGTAGAAACCAATAACTGAAAAAGTAAATAGAAGCAGCTATCACTACAATAATTATAAAGATATTAGCTCTACATGTGCTTGTGGCAGCATTAAAGAGGGTGAACCAGCTAGACAGTAAGGCGAGACAGCCTTGCATAACTCACATAGTATGTGTTGTCATCTTCATTGTATGCCAGCTTGACAACTCCATAGGAGCCCTTCAACAGGAAAACAAGGTGAGTCAGACGTAGCAACTTGTAAATGAATCCAGCTTCAAAGCAAACAGGAAGCAGAAACAGTGAATTACTTGTGTAGTTTGATTAACTGTAGAAGATGCAAAGCAAACCAACCAGTGGACTGCAGCCGGTGTCATTATCAAATCTGTAGACGGGCATGATTCCACTTCTGTTCTGTCTCTAGTGCTCACTCACTTGCTCACACTCTCTCACGAACACACAAACACACACACTCCCATGTACATCCCAGCTGGGAGAGCAGAATGCTGGTCCAGCAGGGATCCCATCGTAGGAATCTCCCAAACCAAAGTGACAGTTCTACATTGCCTTGAATCGAGATTAAGCTTGGTGGAAGGGCAACAGTGAAAACATCTAGCTGACCTAGAAATTTGAAGTCATTTAATTTCTGTTGTAGTATTTCAATAGCTGATGAAAACTATGATTCTGTGTCATGATGCCATGTATCAGGATCACTGGATTTATAGCCTTCACTATTGTTCATTACCAGGAGGCCAGATCCTTTCAATATTGTATTTTTTTATAGTTATTTTATTAGAATTTGAACATGTATGAGCATAACTGTTATGTTACTTTTTAATACCAATATTTTTTATGTGTGCTACATTTTAATGGTTGCTGTCAAATAGACTTTTTATAGAAGGTGATCAATTAATCAAATTCTTCTCTTTCAGTCGAACATGAAGATAGACATTACAAGAAGCACTTTTTACCCCTTCATTTTTACTTTCTCATGTATGTTCTAGGGTTTAGTGATGCATTAAACTTTGCGAAACTGTGTGAAAACAGACGAGTTGGTTTCCTGAGATTACCTGATGCCATTTTTAAGATTTTCAATTCAAAGTGAATATGTCAATCGTCTATCCAAAAGAACCAAAAATTGATGTGATGCAAAATATACGAGAAAGCAAGGACAATACCTGAATTGAATGATATCTCAAAAAAACAATAATAAACTTTATACATAAACGTCATAGCATTATCAATTCTATTCAATACTATCATATATTTTAATCATTTATCTGGGGTAGGGAACTACTGTAGCTTACACATGGTCATCTGTGGAGCATGAACCTGCCATATGGGCATCTTCGTTAGCTGCAGCACTCATCCAAACAGGATCCTCTCTGCTTTGTGTGTTGTCTAAATGTGCCATGTTCATTTGGACTAAGAACCAATCATACAACTGATGAAAACATGTCCTAATTTACAACAAGGTGATGGAGGGGTATTGTTGCACAAAAATTATTGACATGTTATAATTATTATTATAACATGTTATAACACATGACATGTTATAAAATTAACATTTTAACTTTACTGCACTATTTTTGTCTAGAAAAAATTATCATTCTGTTATAGTACTTCATCATTTACCTTTTTAGTGAACAGAATGTGTAAACTGAAAAAGCAGCAGGATATACGAGCTTCATTAGTACATCCTGTAGAGCATTCATTCATCTCAGACTTGCAGCAGGAAATGATCAGAGCATAAATAATAAATGAAAAATCAACATACCTTTCCTATCTCATCTTTCAGTTTGTACTGGTTGAGCTGCACACAGTCCTTTTGAAATATAGAAACAAGAGACAACGATCAATAATTGGTTTTCTCAAGAGACTTCAGGAAACATGAGTGAGTTAAAATGGGCATTAGATGGCCATTTCTCACAACTTGATCTTATTCTTTATGGTATTTCAGAAAATATTTAAAAAATTATATTAAAAACAACTAAGCTATTGCGGAATCTGCTCCTTCTGCTTTGCAAAAATTGCCAATTGTGTTTTGATTTTGCCAACTGTGTTCTGATTTTGTTAAGGGTTAATGATGAAATGTTTGTCTTCAGGTTCATTAGCAAACATTACTTTAAAGTAGGGGTCTCAAACTCAATTCTTGGAGGGCCGCAGACCCTGTGGATTTTTGTTCCAACCCTGTTTCAAGAGACAAACCAGTAGCTTCAAACAAAACCAGTGGAACTTAATCAGTACATGCAGGTGTGTTCAGTTAAGGTTGGAGGGAAAAAAACGCACTCCAGTTTGAGATCCCTGCCTTAAATATTTAGCATCGGGAAAAATAGCAACCTAAACAGATGTCTGAAAGTCTCTGTTAAGTCATGGGCAGAACCCTGGTGTTTTCACAAATCAACATGAGAAATTATTATTTGGGTTTTATACATTTTTGGTGAATAACAGATGCATTTCAGTCATTAAACGATGGAGGCGTTCAAATTTCCGTTTGAACATGTGAAAATTTGAGGTTGTTATCTGAGGTCCCCATAAATCAAACAATAATAAGCTAGTAGCTAAACTGACACATTTTTGTCGATTTGACCAAACAGCAAAAAGGCTGGAGCATTTATTTTCTGACTCTTTCTCTTTCGTCTGCAAGCTTACATAACCATCAGCCTCAATCTTAATTGGAAAGACTTGAAAAAGTCTTGAAAAAGTATGAAAAAAAAATCTGTGCACAATGCAACCATTTTAATAATGGCACAGAGCTTGTTTCATGAACACAATTTCGAGAGGAGCGATCATATAAGGTGGAGAGCAGACATAAGGTCTGCCCTTTGTTTTTGAATCGTCCTGTGATAGAGAGAGCTTTGGAGCTTTCTCCCATCATTTAATTCTCTTGGAGTTAAACTTTAATGCCTTTCTTCAAGGACATGCAGGGCTAAACATGGAGATGGTTTTGTAAACAAGAACTGAACATAAGCTGTGATGGGGAGCCAGTGAAGATTGATGAAGAGGGGAGTAACATGACCTCGCTACGGTTCCTCAAAGATAATAAGAGCAGCAGAGTTCTGGATCATCTGCAGAGGTCCGAGTGCAATTGAAGTCATCCAAGAAGTCCAGAGCCTCAACCAGGAGTTGTGTTGCATGCTCAGTTAAGGGGCTTTCCCATATAGCCACACCAACAACCTTCAAAAAAGCAACTAAAAACTCTTTCAAGAGCATCCTAATGCAGATGATCTAAGATGACCTCTTTGTAAACTCCAGTTAGATTTTGTAATGAAAAAGCATTTGTAATGAAAAGGTGTGAGTGAAATATAAAACATATGGACACCAGAACTTCACATTTCTTGGTAACCTTATCAGGCCCACCTGCAAGTCTGTGATAGACACACGATGTGACTCCACGGTTGGTCTTCGTGGGAGGCGTGGAGATGAATGAGGTGACGTGATTGGTGAGTAGGGTAGTGATGGGTAGATATAGCGTCCGTTTAGCCCTGGTGACCCACAGGGAGAGGAAAGCGTTTGAGAGCGCTCTTGCAGAGACAGCTTCCTGTCCGAGAGGCTGAGCCGCCCTCTGTGCTCCTGTGGTTCTGGGAAGAGGGCTTCCGGACGGCCCAATGTGTGAGATAACAAATCACAAGATGCCACCCGGAAGGGTGGAACTGGGATGGAAGATGCTGGCTCAGGGGTTTCTGAGCTGTCCATGTCCTCGACCCCCTCCTCCTCCTCTCCACCCTCATGTTCTGAGCCTTCGCTGGGCTCATACTCAGTCACCACGATCATAGACTCCATCTGCTGGGCACAAGGATTCAGGTGCGGGGACAGGGATGGGAGCAGAACGCAGCTCCGCAGAAGGTCAGGTAGTGGCTGATTGGGTGGCTGTACTGGGGAAAGGGGTGGAGCATGGCCGAGAGCGGCAGAGGCATCAGAAGAGGGCCAGGAGGAGACACAAGGATACATAGTGCCCTTCCAAAACACCTCCCCACTGCCCCTCCATCAACACCTTTAAAAGAAAAAACAAAAATTCAACATTTTCTAAACATTTTAGTTTGCTTCCAAAAGATCAGCCAATCACAGCTGAGTAAACATCTGTAGAATTTATTTTAAAACTATTGATTTTAATTTATTTTTAAAAGGATGAATTATACTTTCTCACATACATATAAAGCAGAGGAGTTAACAATCAGAATTTCACTCACTGACTGGTGAAATAAGCTTTTTGAGCCAAGTGTTTGAACACAAAAAGCTAAAGCGCTCTTTTCACATGACATGACGTTAAAAAATGGGTTACCTGTAAGGAGCAAAACCCACTAATGAACTGGATGTATCGAAGATGCTTCTCTAAACATTACCTACAAAAAAAAGATTATTTTCTAAAATATCTTTTCATTTGATTTTCACTTGAAGATGTAGTTTCTTTGCAAGAGGTTTTCTTAACACTGGACAGCATCTCTGTGTGGGTGAGGTGTGGAAAATACAGAAATGGAAGAAACACAATAAAAGCCACATTCATTATTACTCTGAGGGGTTCAGAAAGGAGAACTTGAGTGGGCAGGTCCACCCCCTCCCTCTACACCTCGTCTATCTCTCACATAGACCACAGATTGCTTTTTATCCTCTGTCTCTGTCTCTGTTTGGTTCACGGTCATTTCTTCATCTGAAATAAAATCTCAATTTGTGTTTTTCCTGTAATATCATCTCGAGGCTCTGCCCTGCATGTATTCTCCTGTCAAAACACCCACACAGCTGGAAGATGGTATTCAAGCTCTCTAACCTTCTCTCTTGTTCAAGAACATGGTGGGAAAATATTAAACTCAGCGTTCTTTATCCATAATCCCTTCTGTATCCGTATTTCAACTTACAACAGCCCGAATACAAAATTCAACATGATGATAAAATAACTTCTTGTCAAGAGCTGAAATGTTTCATTCTTAGTAAAAACAGTCCAAGGATGTACCAGGAAATAGATGTTTGAAATGGTGACATGGCAGAGGTGTAACTACTTCAATTCTTAGGCTGAAAAAATACCTGTAACATAGCTTGGGCAAATAACGATACAAATCCTTCTACCAAAAGGAGCTGCTTCAACACGGATAGACATGTGAATAACACCAATTGACCTACTGTAATTAATTGTATCAGGTTTGAATCACTGTTTAATATCATAACGTCCTTTATTCTCTTTTTAAGGATCTTTTTTCGTGATTAATTTCAATCTAAACCTAATATTTCATTTTTTTGTTTGAGACCCCTGCCCTAATTAGTCCAAACCAAGCACAGCAACATTACAAAAAACTGTATTGTAAAATAATAACTTCAAAAACAGTCCGCTTTATTGGTCTGTCCTCTCAAAGCTTAAGCATTTCAAAGCTTTAAAACACTTCAATCCAAAAACTTGAAAGTCACTAATTGCCAAACTTAAATTTTATTTTAATGAATCTCTTTTTAAATATATAAAAATATATAATATTTATCATAAGGTACTAATTCAATGAAGAATAAAATTTGTTGCTGGTTCTCCAAACATGAGTATTCTCCACTTAAAGTTCTGGTCACCCATCATCAGCAGGTGTCTCAGGCGTTGGGGACGAGTGCTGCATCAATGGGTCTCAATGCAAATTCTGTGTGTTCACCGTTTATATTCCTTATGACACAACCTGAAGTGTTCACTGACTTCTGCTTTAACTTCTGTCTATGGTCTAGATTTATGCACAGGTTATGCCAAGTTAACCTACTAAGCCCTCTCTGTCCATCAGTCTTGCATGTGTCCATAGTTGATATTTTCCCTACATATCAGGCCATTCTCCTACATCTCCTTTGAATACAGTTTTAATAAATTAAAACAAATTTCAAAAAGGAAGGAGAATTGCACATTGTTGAAGTTGGATATAATGGATATAACACTGCACCAGATACACATGATTTATTTGTCAAGAGATCAATCCAATTCAATGTTCTATGTAAAAGTATGCTAAACCTGTTATTGTTAGATCAGGTGAACTGATAAACAGATATCAAAATGTTTAAAAACTTCTTAATTTCTCAGGAAGGTTTTAGAATTACTGCTATAGCCTTCATTTAAATAGGAGCAGCTATTATACGACAATACATACTACACCATAACACATTTTATTTTTAAAACCCATTTAAGTACAGTAGTCATACAAAAACAACATTTTGGGCATAAAACAAAACTTCTCATTCTATTAGAAGATAATGTATCAAGAAGAAACTATTAATACTAATACAAATAAAAAAAGAGATATTACCATAAAAAAAATATTTTGACATAAAGTAATAACAAAATGCAAAGTAAAAAAATAGACTAAATAGGTAAAAAAAAAATTCCCTTATATTTTAATCCAAAACTTGACAGGTATCAATTGCAGAGAATAAAATTTACAATAGTCCAGGAACACAAGCTTAAACCTCTCAAATACTTTTGGCGTTAGAAAGGCTTTGATAGTTGACAACACAAACTGTTCCAAAAGCCACGATTTGACGACCATGTTGACTTGATTGTATTTTTTGATGGAAGTGTACATGATGGAACCAGAGGAAAGTTACCCGACTACTGATAACTGGTTTTAAATTTAAACAGTAGATTTGAAAGTAATAATTGAAAAGCCGTAGCAACAGGGATACAAGTGAGAGATCGGTCAATCAACTTTTCCGTAGAGCTGGGTGTCGCAGGTATCTCCTATTATCACTAATCATTTCTGTCAATGGCCAACATGCAAAAATATCACACCAATCTACAATCAACCTCCTCAGAACATCATAAAACAGGTTAGGTGTCAAAATAAAGTGCCATCTCTCAAATTTATGCATCCTGTCTTGCTTTCTTATAAAGTTCTCCCTCTCCCCGTTCTCTATCCATCACTTCCTGAGAGATCCACCCAGCAGGAGAATGAATGATAGATTCTACATGACATCAAAATGACAGCGAGTGACAGGCGAACGACTGTAGCATCACGCAATAAGATATGTGCAGCATCCCATTTTTAGACACACTGTAGCTCATTCCCAGTCAGGCGGACAAGACGATTATTAACTTGTTTCATTTTTATGCATCAAGTTCTCCTCAAACTTTCTTTAATGGCTGTTGTATTGCAATATTAAGCTGTTTTACTATGTTTTGCATGATTGTTTTTGCCAAATTAGTTGCCAGTTGGGTTAAGGATGATATTACGCATTAAACTTCGACAACAAATAAAATTGTATGGTATGGTGGCACAGTGAGTAGCACACATCATTCAGTTGAAGGTGTAACCAAGAGCAGGAGTAAAACTGAAATTACTTTTAATTCACACAAAACAGAAACAAACTCACAAAACGAGAGAGAGTGAGCGAGAGTTCTTTATAGTGTGTAAAAGAGATGATCATAGCGGAGTTGATCAAGGGAATGGTAACTGACAACCGTAAAATAATATTTCGTTGTTTACCATGAATTTAGGATAATTGCAAACTCTCCTGCCAGAGTATAATTCGTTTTTTACTGTTTGTTTCAATATCATTATTCTGAAAAATAATCTATAACTTGCAAGAAAAATAGAGACTGCAGAAAGTCAGCAACTCATGGAAATGCAATTTTGTGGAATTGATTAATTTTCAAACGCCCCAGAATATAAATAACCAAAGCTCCGCTGCCAATTATATGATTGAAAGCAAAAAAAAGCCACTGCCACTACCCCTTTCATTTCTTCATTTCTCATGGGGGATCTGGACCCAAGGGGGGACTTCTTGGACAGCTCGCCCAGAACGCTTGTGATACTATGTAAGCAAACTATTGAATTTTAATCTCTTTGGGCCGGACCCTCAAGGTTTAAGAGGAATTACTTTCTTGAGGAATGAGCGGGATGTGTAACCATCAACACAGTAAAGAAATCAACACCTATTATCTACCAACAGCCCTCATAAAAATTCATGCCATCTATAGCACATTGAGACGTGATAGATAAAATTTCCAATATATTAGACCAAACAACATTAATTTCCTGACAATCCCTAAAAAGGCCTATTAAGTTAGTTCTGCATAATTTCACCAATTTGTGCTTTTCTGTCCACCATCGCTCTGTCATGAAGAGAAAGACGACCAGGTGAGCAAAGCGTGTCCAAGCATGTCTGAGCCATTCATCAGTCCAGGTGCTGATGGTGGGACGATCAAAGAGTAACTGATGCGAGAGCATCCTGTGATTCAGTACTTATATGGAGAGCTCATCCAAACACACTCTTTCACTGCCGCCTTTATTAGTTGTTTAAAAGCAATGCAAAATTATGCAACTCAAGCACTACAAGGGGTTAAAAAGGCCACTAGTATGAGTTTTTAAAAATGATCTTTCAGGTGGCGAGAAACTCAACTCTGAGTTTTCTTTCAGTTTGAGGTTGATATCTGAAAGGGCTTCTTGTGTCGAGTTATAGGCTACAGTCTATCTGCAGGTCTTAATGCTCAATAAAATTTTTGTAATTTTTTATGAAATGGCATTTTTGTGTGATCGTTCACATTTCACACAGTATGCAACTTGTATCTGTCCTGTGTATGAACGCAATCCATCTCGTTAAGAGACATGCATGCTCAGAAAATGGCTTTGATAAAAGTAAAGTAAACATAGAAGAGAATGTGATTCAAGGTGATTATGTGGCTTTATTTCAGTTAATTTCCAATCGGAGACACCATCATTTCAACCAAATAATATCAAGAAGAAGATAAAGAAGAAAATATTTATTAGTTCTATTACTTATCACTCTGACTGTTGTTAAACCTCCTACCCACGCCCAGAAATGACACGTCCGTCTTCATACAATGACGTCAGATAAAAAAAAAAATCTGGCTGCTCAGACCTTTTCTGGCTTGTCACATTTTTTTAAATGGATATGTTTTAGATTCAGATCTGAAAGTGACAGGGGGAATTTACACACAAAAAAAATCAGAATTGAGTTGTTTAGACTGTCCTATATATATCAGATACATATCACATATCACAGCAAAAACTGAATTTGTGTCACTTTGGACTGCAGTCTGAATGTCAAAGTAAAGGAAACAAATGTTCATCCACAAAAGATTCTCCTTGTGAAAATGATTAAGTTCAATTGAGCAGTCCTTCTTGGTTTTCAGCACTTATCGGTTAGCAGACATAGGGTAATAACTGCAGTAAAAGCTGTGAGACGAGACAGAAGAACACCCCCATGTTAATCTCTGAGGAAAGCATTTGATTGGCTTCTTCAAATTCAATCACAACAGATTTGAGGCTAATTCCTAATTGCTGTGAGGAGCCTCCTGTAACAGAAGACTTGTTGTATGAATCATTTGAGAAATGTTGGGAAAACAGGTAATCATAAAGCCATTTTAAAGGAACATGAACATGTTTTTTGACCTTATAAATGTTAACCTGCTGCTGGGGACTCCTAAAATTAAACTCCCAACTAAAAAGCTACAATGATTTTTCGATTATTGACAGCAACGGAATTCAACATGCACAGTTTACGTAAGCTAAAACTAAAATTTGTATTTAAAAAGGAGATTCTCTGGATGAAGATTACTTGGAGAAAGAATGAATGAACAGAAGAGAGCTTCAGAGAGTCTCTTTTCAACAGCTGAAAAACTTTGCTTTGCTCAAATCCAACACAGTAGCTTAGCACAAGATGTGGCTGAATTTCGGGACTTTTTCTTAATGTATCCATCTTTAACCTGTATAAACCTTGAAATAAACAGGGTAACAAGCCCAGAAATTAATTTTACAAGCAAATGCTCTTAAAGACCGGCTGCAATTGCCTTCATTCAAAATCACATAAGATGTACATTACAATTTTTTTTAAGGATGCCAAATACAATCTGATACCAGTAAAATATTGTCTACTAATTCGAAGAAAGAGAAAGAATGAAAAAGTAAATCCTAAAGCAAAGTGAAAAAAATATAGTAAATATTAAATGGCTAAGTACTAAAAGCACTAAAACTTATTACAATAGCATTTTTAATAAAGAGTTAAGGCAGCTTAAAACCATCTTAAATTTTATCTAAATAATACATTTGATATAAGTGGTGGACGTAAAAGGCTCAAATAACAAAAATGTCCTTGCTAAAGTCACAAAACTATTTTTTTTATCAGAGAGCTGAAAATAGTTACCTATTATTAATTCTTTTATCATCTTGAGAAATGAAACTGCCCATTTATTATTTGTGATTTCACTGACAGAATTACAGACAGTCTTAAAAAAGTATTAGCTATACATGTCTAATATAGCACTATATAATAAATGTGTTGAAAAGCATTCGGCCAGCGACATCACGTAAGCCTATTTCGGTCCAACTTCTTCATTAGCTGTAAAATGTGAAAATGGCGGTTGGTAACTTACTGTTTACAACCATTCAAATGAGAGCCTGGTACATTTCTCTGTTCGGGTTTGGGATTACAAATTTCCGGTCAAAAACAAGAAAATGTGATAAAGGTCTATTTTGTGTTTTAGTTGCTTCTACTAGCCCTTTTAATGGTTCAAAGACTGGAGTCACATGGACTCTTTCAATGATCCTCCAGAGGTACAGAGTACCAGGTCTTCATTTCAAGAACAGGAAATGCAGCATAAATGAGGCCTGACTGCAGCGGTAGCATGAGCTATTTTAATCTTAGAGCAGTTTCCACATTCTTCTGTGACCCACTTCGATCTTTGATGGATTGCAAACCCAAGTGCTCCACACTCTGTGCTCAACCTTACAAAAAGTGATTTTGACTAAATGCATACAACAACACATAAACTAAAGGACTTATAAATGCACTTTACACGAAATAAAAGTTTTTCTTATGAAGAAACAGATATGTTTGTTTTTTTAATGATATGTCATTGTGTATTAACACCCACCCTTTACACTCTCCTGATGGGCTATTTTAAGATTAGATGTAAGGAGCATCTGAAGGAAAAGTAGTCTGCAGAGGATTGGGCACATGGGACCATCTGGCGCACCAAATTCTTTAAAAAAGGGGAAAATTAAACGACTTGTCTAATCCACAGAAGACAACTGGACATGCACTGTGATACATAAAAATATTTGTAGGGGGGCATATATAAAACAGTTTGGATGATGTTTTGCCACTAAGATTGAAACATTAGAGCTGCATGACAGCCCAGAGGGTGGTGTTTATGGAGGACTCTGAGGTGTTTTGCAATGAAATCAACACAACGTGTTTTTCTGGAGTCTATAATGATCACGCATTTAAAACCATGTTCCAAGTACTAATGCAGGTACAAATAAAGATTGTGAAGTTGGTAGAGTTATAAACATACAAAGTATAGAGAAAGAAAAAGGGTAGTGTGCAGTTCAGATCAAGGGGTAAAAAGCTTTCCTTCTCAATGCGTAATAAGAAGTGATCAAATTGCAATTTGTTGTCAGACAGCTTGATGCTGACTCCAGAAGTGAGAAAGTTACCATTGACAGATGTGTTAAAAATGCCCAACTTTGCAGCTAAAAACATATTTACACTAGAGATGCACTGAAATTGTTGCCTCCATTTTGTCTGAGTTTCAGCTTTGAGCACCAGCGGTTCATCATTGAAAACAATTATCGTTACTGTCAGCATACATATCACTGATATAAATTTTGATTGTATTGATTAACCACTGTTGATTTCTCCACTACAGTTAAAAATCTTGACATTATTATAGAGAGTAAACTGAAGTATAAGAACCATATCTCTTATGTTACTAAGAGCGCCTTCTTTCACCTCAGGAACATTGCTAAATAACAGACTATTTTGCTGTTTTGCTATTATGCTGTCTATTGTAGATGCAGAAAGTCCAGAACTGCAGCAGCTAGAGTTCTCACAAGAACAAAGAAATATGATCACATTACACCGGTTCTGTGCTCTATTCATTGGCTTCCTGTAAAATATTGCATTGACTATAAGACTATATACTGCTCCTTGCCTTCAAGGTGCTGAATGGCTTGACTCCGGCCTACCTGAGCAGTCTCCTATCACGAAATAATCCAGCTCGCTCTCTCTGATCACAAGAAGCAGGACTATTGATTATTCCTGCAGCTGATGCTGATCACCTTTTTGTTGTCTGTGTTACATTTCTGTAACCATTGTTTTTCGTTTATTAGTTTCTGTTTTGTTTTTTTGAGGGGGGGGGGGTGGGGGGGGGGGGGGTTCAGGTGCTGTCCAGCAAACTTTTTGTCGATGGAGCTTAAGTTTGTATATTCTTTATGCTGGGGAGGTGATTAACACCTGCCTCAGTCAGCGAGGCTCCCAGGGGCCTCAGAGGGAACTCCTATTTACTCTACCTGATCCACACTAGGACTACGTGAAGTTGCTTTGAAAGTAAGCCTCTGAACTGTACGTCCCCATTTAAAATGTTTGAGACTTTAATTTATAAAATATCCAAGTTTTTTTTCAATGACTGATGTACCATCAATAAAGTGGTCAGTTTGAAATGGCTGAAATTAGTCACTGAACAACAGTGATGTACCAAGACTTAATAATTTCACCTTTACTCACAAGGTAAATGTCTAGAAAAAAATGTTTAAGGATCTCATAAAAACAACACAAGTCGTATTAACAATATATTTTCTCATAAAACCGACATAATTAAGTAGTATTTAAAACATATGTAGTTTTTACGTGAAAAGATCTCGTTATTACGACATAATTGAGTGGGGGAAAATGTGAGTGACAGCAATGAGTTTCCGTCCAAACTGAAAAGGTAAGAAAATATTTGGGGGTAAATGCAACCTTTTGGTCTCTGATGCCCAAAACTATGATCCATGAAACCAAGAAAAAATATCTTGTCACAATGCATTGATCTCAGTTATTTTAATAGATAATGTATGCCTCAGTGTCTGATTTGAGCTATGGAATTTAAATGATGATGAAATCTTAACACTGAAATATATACTATACATATTTTCAACCAAGCTTGGCTCAAGTCTAATACATTAAAACTGTAACGTTCTCTGAATTCAACGTACGGCTGATGATGACTATAAACCATGACTCCTCATGATTCCTGTGAATCACACATAAACAGAAAATACGCCTCGTTCCTTTTTGCTCCCAACTTCTGTTGTGATCCTGTTTCAATAGTGATTATGTGTAGCTTTTATGACTCCTTTCCACTTGACATACAAGAGAATCACATAACTGTGTTCAGTGAGGTTCACAATGGCACTAGACTATCTGTCTACGTCTGGAGAGTAATTTAAGGCCAGTTGTTATTTTGCTAAAGCTGGCTAACGCATCTCTTACGAAACAGATGTTTGGAAAATCCAGCCGTGGATTAACACGTTCATTGTGGGCACGTAGGTCCACGCTCGCCCCGGTGTAAATATATAACCCAAGCGGTTAGTTGAGAGTCCAGTGCTTACCTGGGCCGTTTGTGAGAAGCTGGTTTGAAGGGTATGGTGTTATTGTTGTTAGCTCGGTTTGCTGGCGGTGATGGTAGCGGTTTATGATCCGCTGTGAGGTGCGGGACGCGGAGGCGCTTCTGCTGCTGTCAGTGGGTGTGCGCAGACGCGACATCTACTGGCTGCAGCTCGAACTGCACCCACAGATGAAACGATCACATGCTCGCATAGAAAGCGTTAGTTATGGGGCTATTATTGCAGCAGATTACTTGTGTCTTGTGTAAAGATTTGGGTGCCGGTATATTAGTCAGTATGTAAATGTTTCCTTTTATTTCGGAAATAGCTTCAGCAACATCCCAACATAAACAACAGCCTTCTATGAATATTAACTGAGACATGCAACATACACACTGCTAATCCCAGCAAAAAATTAAATAAATAATCAATCCCATGAGTTTTGGTCATTTTCAACCATTCCAGACTACAGGATCGCTGAGGAAGCATAAGTTTCATAATCACATTGAATGAACTCCAGAGTCAACCCCATATTTTTACGAATTTGCACGAAATAAAATAAAAGCAAAATCCATAATTTGGTTAATGCAGGGGAATTTACAGTTGCTCATCTGTGTAAATGATATTAAATTGACAGCAGAGGGATTTTTTTTTTTTGGTACAGAGAACATTGGGGGCTGAGCCCACTCTTGTACGATGGTTTCTACAGATATCTTATTTTTACATTTATAAGTCTTATGTCTCTCCCAGCGATGGGTTGCGGCTGGAAGGGCATCTGCTGCGTAAAACATATGCCAGAGGGTTGGCGGTTCATTCCGCTGTGGCGACCCCGAAAGGGAAGAAAGCCGACATGAAAATTAATGAAGTCTTATGTCAATTTCCAAGCAACCCCAACACTCACTTTATTTTTTAGCATATATTACTGTTCAAAAGCAGTTTCTCAAACTCTAGCAACCCTAATCATGGATTTTATGTTTTTGATATTTATGCACATTTCATCAGACTATGGCAACCCTAACCATATATATATATATATATATATATATATATATATATATATATATATATATATATATATATATATATTTTTTTTTTTATACATATATATTAGGAGCATTGACTCAATCTCTGGCAACCACATTTAACAACAAAAATAGATATCAAATGAGTTGTATATGTAAATCAAACAAAAAAAGAACTAGAACAGAGAATTCAAGACTATTTAACACCTGAATATAGTCTTTTTAAATTTTAGACATTCCACTTGTTGAGAAAACTCTGTGTATGGAAGTTCCAATAATGATAATTACTGAAAAAAACGCTCAATATCTTGAGGCTTCTTGTCTGCAGTCAAGTTGAAAATAATTTAGAGTGTGAGTAAAAAGTATTACTAAATTCAGCAATAACGACCAAGTAACAGCCAAGCCATAATAATAATAATAATGCCTTCAATTTATATTATGCTTTTCAAGACACTCAAAGATGCTTTACAATTATCAGAGCATTATTCATTCACTCCACGTTCACTCTCTGGTGGTAATAAGCTACCATGGTAGCCCTCAGCTGCCCTGGGGTAGTCTGACAGGACGTGGCTGCCATTCTGTGCCTACGGCCTCCTGCCCACCCCCACACACACACATCCATACAGGGCAATGTGGGTGAAGTGGCTTGCCCAGGGCCACAATGGCAGAATGGCCCTAGCGGGGATCGAACCACCAACCTTCCAGTTACAGAATGACCAACTCCACCACTGCGCCATCTTTCCGCCTTACTACGAAATCAAAGTGATCCATAATGATTTACAAATACTGAGGTGTTTTCAACATTTTACACATCCCTTCGAATGCATTTCTTGTGAAACTATCCAGGGCTTAAGAAAAAATGTTTGGAGTTTGTCAATGCTCAGGCAAAGTGATTTCACTGATTAATAAATTAAATGGGGACTAAAATAGTGGCCTGTTAAACTCCACCAAAATCCTACTGGACATAATTAAATCTGTCACTAAGAGGAAAACTGACAATGGACTGTCCTACCTGCCAACCTTGCATCTGGACACCTCAATAGTGAAGCATGGGTTAATTAATCCTCCTAAATATATGTTTATTTTCACATTCTTGGTACGAGAACAACAGTTTATCAATAGATAGTTCCTATCACTCAGCGCAGACAGAAACAGTAAAAACAGAACTGCTTCTTTTTGATGATGCAATACAAACAATACTGGTGCCATAAGAACGGTTTGTAATTGAAAGAATATAGCTACACCAAAATATGTTCTTTTTTTTCTCTTTCTGTATCTGTTTGCAGACCAAAACCAACTTTAGATTTCATCATTGCCGGCTAAGAAACCGATTTACTGTGCTAGCTATAAAAACCTATGCACAGGTACAATATCAATCTCATAGTGCTCATGTCTTTCTTGATTACGTTTCTGGTTCTTCTATTAACTTATATTCTACAGGGCCTTTAACAGCAATTTCAGTAAATGAGTAAACCACTTCATGGATTGTGGATTATTAGATAATCCTAATGGACCCTCATTCAAATATTTCATGTTTTCATAAACAGTACATAACGAAACACAAACATTTTAGTTCCCCTTTAACACTACTTCAAAACATCATGTGAAGACACAAAAAATATGACAGATATAGAAACATGAAACATTTTTTATTGAGAAATCAAAAATGCGCACACACAAAAAACACATTTTCTTAAAAAAAAAAAAAATGTACAAAAAAAAAGTCTTGATTAAAACAAGTAATTTTTTTATCTTCTTTTCTGGAATATATTTCCCCTTCCGCCGGGTCCACCACGACCTCTGCCTCTCGCTGCAACTGCAAAGCAAACAAAAACCCTTAATGGTTTCATCTTCTACTTCTCTATCGAAAAACATTTCCTCTCAGCTGCTGGTATTTGTGCAACTACATCTTTCCCACTTTAATCTTATGAACAGCTCAAATCCAGAAGTTTTGTTACGAGTTCAATAACAAAATCAAACATGATCATCAACCTTGAGCTTTGAGAATAGCAGCTTTTCCTCTCCCAGCGCCCGCTCCCTGGTTCTTGTTCTTCATGCTCTTCAACATGGGAGCATTTTTCAGCATGTCCGGCAGAATCAGGAAGCGGATTTTGCTGCCGCGGATATAAACCTGCTCTAGCTGTGCCACTCTGCCATCTCGATAGGTCACAGTTATGTTGGACATCTGATCCACACAAAAAACATTCAGCAGTCAGACTCATGACTAAGACTTGAATTATGATAGAGGAATCCAGTCTTCTTTTCCCATACCTGGCAGTTCATGTTGTCCTCTGCTTCGATCAGTTTCCCCCTGTACACTTCGCCCGTGTTTGTCTCGCAGGTCACAATGTGGCCCTCTGCTTCATGCAGGACTTTGATGGGAACACCAATAGACATGCTTATTCTATGGGAGAAGAGAATGAAAGTGTTGGTTAACAGTACATTTGTTTAGATCCCTTTAACATGAAAATTTAAACCAAATCTTAATATATAAAGTTACTTAGGTCACAGAAATGACAAGTGAGCAATGGGACCGGTAAGCTACATATTTATTCTCAAGAACACATCTGCAGATACCCAGGGTTTAGAGACGTGGATGCAAACTCTACCTCACACCAAGAACAGAGGTTGTGTGGTTAGCGGTTGATTTACATGTTATTCAATGGGTAGGTGTGCTATGAAATCTGTGCAGAGAAGGCATAGTACATTGGTCACTAATGGGTGGAGCAGGGTGCAGATCTGGACCCAGAACAGGTCTCAAATGTACCTGGAGCTACAGCTATAGCTTCAAGATATAGCATGGTGCTAATTTGAACTGTTATGGCTATTGTGATCGTTACAGTAGTTTAATGTGAGAACGGATTGGCCAGCGAGTTGAACAATCCCTCGTGACTTCTGCTCCCCTTAACTTCTAATAGGCTATGAATTTTGCAACTCTGGCAGATGAGAGAAAGTTGTAATGAGCTTCTCAGTTACTCACACATTACAAATAAAACCTGCAACTGAAAGTTCTGGTAACAGAGAGAGTTGTACAGTCTCATAAGTGCATCAGCAGATACACTTTGCTAAATCACAGCACACACAAAAAAGCAAGGGCTCTTAAAAAGGCAGCACACCTTAAATGTGAACTTTAAAATGGTTACAAATGAGTCAACTCCACGTGAGTATGAGACATTGAGACTATTCAAGCACCAGTTTAAAATTTCTGCAGAACAAGCTAAAATTTATTCAACAAAGAAAATTATGGTCACTGTGCAACAAAGAAAATATATTCAATATATGAGCCTTTAAAACTGTTCAATTATTTGAGATTTTTGAGAAGTTTGTTTTATGCCTATCTCTCCTTTATTTATTTTTAAGTTAAGCACTGCAGTATATAGTTAAACAAAATAATACTCTGGACCTCTGGTTTCAAATATGTGCAACCGGACCTCTTAAAATTTGAGTTGAATACCCCTGGTGTAGAACGTATCATGTTTTCTGGAGACGAATAACATGCAAAAAAGTGGACGACACAATATCTTTACTAGGCCGGCAAAATGCAGCCACATCTAGATTGGTTGGTGATCTTGACCAGTTGAAGTCACCCGAGGGGAAGAAAAGGAACACTGCTCTGGTGATTGGCAAATTTCACCGGCATGACAAGCAAACAAGTAGACATTTTCTTTCATCCATTAAGTGCGTTTATGCAATCTTGGTCTGAAAACCACTTGATGCTGTAAAGCTGAATTTGGAGGAGCTAATATATTCTGCTTTGGTATGTCAACTTTTATAATAGAAGCTGGGGAAGGATTTGGATCCATTTGATTACCTTTTTCAAAACACGAAAGAGTTACCGTTGAACAACCACCATTATATTTAGAATTATATTGTAAAGTTGAAGGTTGGAATAGCCATCTACATTACCGTAACGCTAGCACACAATATGTGGTTTTGATCACTTCGTGTGTTTGCTTTTTTATTTACCCTCAAATTGTATCTGAGCTTAGTCTCAGACATGAAAAAGCCAGTGAGTTAAGCTCGTCCCGTATCCATGTCATTTAAACGGAAAAAACTAAATAGTTGAACAGCAGCTCGAGAGTTAAAACAAAGATTATAAAAAAGGTTCAAAATTATAAACAGTCCAAATCAGTAAAAAACAAAGTTTTGTGCAATAATTGAGGGGTAGAAAACATATTCTGGTGTCAAACTTACTCAAGTGAAAACTAAAGTTACCGTTAGTCACATTTTCAAGTAGCTGGTAACGTTACAACACCAAAACTGACTGCAGGTAATTGTTTGTTACCCAGCAAACAATGAACTTCTCGAAAAACGTTTACAACATTAAAGCGCATATTTTAAACATAGAATGAAACGATTGATTGCAGTTTCTTTTCCTAAATGATAATAATAAAAGAATACCTTGAAACGAAAGCCTTTGTACAACCCACACGTCCAAACAACGTGAATTTAAGCGGATGTTTCCCGCTCCCACAATGCAGTTGAACCAGAAAGCCCGCCTCTTCCGGAACCCCAGAGCATCCTGGGAGTTGTAGTCCTATAATCGTAACGATCAGTTTAAAACTTTAGTCATGGATTTAGTAACGCACAACACAGGAGGGCGCTGTTGAACAAGGAATAAGATTGAAGTGCTGACATGTTATACACAGTCTCACACAACTGGACCGTGAATTAATCAAATACTAAATAATTATAACGTAATTTTATTTGTAGATACATTTTTATTTATATAAAAATAAATAAAATATTTTATTTGCCGAATTTGTATATATATATTTATGTTTTTAAATATTCACCAAACAACAAACCCATTTCATACTATCTGTTGCAAAAATGATGAACAAGGGATTAATGGTTAGTGTCTAAAAAAATGCATACATTGGTAATGACAATTCAATTTTAAAAACTCAGCAAGAGTAAACAGAGTTGATGCTTTTGACCACAGTGAACCCACCATATAAAATTGTCCTGTTTACCATGTTTTGCAAACAAGGTTTTATTAAATTTATTTAATTGCTCAATTTTCATAGCTTAAAATACTTCATGGTTACTTCATGGGGGATTACTTGGACGTACTTTTGCAGTTGTCTTGCATTTGAAACATGAGTTGTTAACTCCAAATAAAATTGAGAGGGAGAGAGAGGCACTAATGGGTCCAAATGCTTTCATTCTGCCATGTTAAAAACACTTTGAGGTCTCAATATAAATTCAAAGTAATGTTAATAAGAGTTATGAATGTGACTAAAAAAACAATTTCACAACAAAAGAAGATCAGCTTGTTCAGCTGATTAAAAGGTTGCTGATTTGAAGACGGACTAGGTTCTTTCTGAGGGAAGATTTCACATTCTTTTAATGCTTGCAGGAATTTCTTTTAGGCACTAGTTTCCTCCCGCAGGCAAAAAAAAGTAAACCGAGGCTCTAACTTGCCTCAGGGATGAATGGTGAACCGACCCAGCTTTTCCCCAACACTCTCCTTTTTTTCATAGCTCTGGCTTACTCAGTTAGTTTTCATTGGTAAAGCAGCAAAAATTACGGTACTTGACTGGCCCAATTTGTAATGTTGGCCACATATGAGTACACATGGGCCATGATTGGCCCATTTGGTCTGTGTCAAATTACAAATGACTGCCAGACTCAGAGTATGTGTGGCCCACATACTGTATTACTGGCCACTGTTAGAGGAATGACAGATATTTTAGACGCTAGGAAGAGAATAAAGAAAATAGATAGATATCTTTATTACTAAATCTACCAAAAAAACTGATTGGATTATAATGAAATTTTAGATGTTCTCAACTACCACAATATGTCTGCTTTCAGTATCCTCCAGGATTTATTGTTATGGCCTGTTGGATTGTGCAAGACCGCAAAGCCCAGTCTGAATGAGTTCTGTCTCGCTGCTTCTTGATAGAGTGACTCTGACTCTATTATTAGCTGATTCTTCCGCTGAATCACAGCCAAATGACAGGCTGAACTGGGCCGAAACAGGAAGCAAACATCACGTCTGCAAGCTCTGCATGTTCCTGTTTTACTGAAAAGGGAAGTGGTGGAAACTAATAATGTCATAAATTCCCATGCACTTCCCTTCAATTTCAAAAGGTACATACATTAGGCTGTTGTGCTATTAATCAGCAAAGGAACTTTATCATGACAAGAAAGTGTCTTGTGAATATGAAACAGAAAATATCAGTCTCCTGGAATGAAAGAATTTCACTTAAATGACACTCCGAACATCAAACGAGGGAAAACCTGTTCAGCCAATTACAAAGAGTGAGCTGGAGGTGTTGAGGTGTGTTGATTACACAGTAACTCTCAGCAACGTCTTCAGAGCTCATTTTAGCTGCAGAATGAAGCTGCCAGAGGCTGCTGATCTATGTGACAATCTAACGGTTGCCTCGCTTCAGAGCAGGCTGATTTACACCACAAGCGTTCATGACAGAAGACAGATCGCTGCAGAAAGCTGGAGAACATCTGTCTCATTAAAAGTTCCTTGTGACATGGATATAGCTACAAATAACAGTAGAAAAGAAACAAGCAAAATGAAAGGTTTTTTTGTTGTTAAGTAATTGAGGATTGCTGCTGGACTGAATTAATTTTATTACAGCATTATTCATGCATTTGAGTTACATTTTAAGTAGCAACCTAACCCATTAATTAAAAAGCAAAATGTTATTTTTATTTTTATGATAATTTTCTGATGAATTCAATCTTGCACTCTACATGAATACCTGATCACAGTCACGACTCAAAGTCCCTTTTAGTTTTAGAGAATAGGTCAATCAATCAAAATATTTTATTTCCTCTTGAGAACTCTCTCTTCCAACATAACGTTTTAGTGATGTCCTGCCTATTTCGAGCTGTTTAGTCCCACACAACATATCATTGTAAAGGCCAGGATGTCCACTATTGAGCACACCATGATTTTGTAGGGTAGCTCAAATGAGTCAAAATATATAGACTCAAACCAAATGTCTCCTACAGATGACATAAATGAATCGGCTGGGTCTCAAGAGGAAGACAGTTTCACAAAGGTCAAGTGTGGATTAAGTTAAGTTAAATAGAAATTCCCATTGAATGATTTTATGGGGTAGAAATAGATCTACCATATAATGCCACTTTAGGGGTTGTAAAGTTGGCTTAAGACACTTGTTTTTTATTGATCTGGGGAAAAAACTGAGTAAAAAACCTACACAAATGCAGAGAAAAGATCTCCCCAGAGAAGAACCTCTCCATGAGGTCACAGGGAGCAGGTGGTAGAGGTCCACGAGATGCTGTCTCAAATCGGCACTTGTTATTAGTTAATGACATCTGCAAATGCCCATTTTTTCAGTAAATCCTCAACAACAATACCTTGGTTGTAGCAATTTTTATTTCACAGTCAGAACAATAGACAACTTGGTCATGTTGTTGTTTGGCTGCATGAGAATGTAACTGAAAACATTTAGAGATCACCGTAGCGATGGCAATGGTAGCAAGTAAAAGATGACTCACTGCTGGATGACGGGGTCCTAAAATTGAGAATTATTAACAAACAAAGCAAGCTGAGAACACTCACTTTTAGAGAGAATGACAGAATGGTGGTTGATAACAAAGCCTGGATGGATTTGGATCGAAATAAAATGTTTTTTTTAAACGGAAAAGCTACCATTCTGTTCAAATGTCTGTAAAAGTGCTATTTTTATCAGAGGTCCAATTTTACTCACACAATCCTCTAGTTTCATCAACAATTTGAAACAGGTACATTACCCGGCGCACACCTCCATTTAAAGTCGACTTTGACATGGATGTCAAAGTTTACAATATTGATGTCAATTTGATTCTCGATGCGCAATAGGAATTGACTGCACTTGTAATGACTTGACCGACCACTGGAGGCTGGGGTCGGAAGTGAGCAGGTTTTCATTAACGCCCATGTTAAAAATGGGCAAATTTCCAGCAGAGAAAAAACTTGTTTAAAGCCTGCGTCCTTGAGGTGTTAAGTCCTATCACAGTGTTGTCCTTCATGACAAATCTGTGGGGTGAATTTTTAAATGATTCCTTTCTTTAGGTTGTGTTAAACTTTACATCAAACAGTGTTTAATTTACTGTTTCAGACAAAATAATCTAGGTGATAAAAAAAAATCATAATTTCTTGTCAAACCATGTCAAAGTGACATCAACATTTAACAACCCTGCAATTCCAATCACATAATTTAATTTATAATCATAAAACAGAATGGTAATGAAGTCAAGATGTTAGATTGAAGTTGAGGTGCTTGCTGCATATTGCTGCGTATTTAACTGTTTGCAATTGGTTTGCATCTTGTACCTCTTCCTATCCTGTCAAGTAAAATTATTTAGTAGATGCATTTGTAAACTTCTGCGATCTTACAGATTTACACAATTTTTAAAAAGTGTTCTGAATTCACTCATATCAGATACAATGTAACAAATCTTGCAGCCCCATGTTTTACAGTGCGAGTCAATGATATCTGGTTTGTTGCGAGTAATGCTGTTTGGACTAGCACTAAAAAAAAACTGAAATTTGATACTTCTTTCCTGCGTGCCACAGTCAAATTCACTGTAGCTGAATTCCCCAGATTATTGATTAAATCTAACAGGCTCTCCTACTCAGGGAACAAAGCCCTATTGCCAAAGCGCATTAGAAAAAATGTGCTTTCAAAAGTCTTAGTGTGTCACCAAATGAGTTCTTTATGAGATCTGGAAGTCTGGAAACAACATCACGGGTGTTTGCTTGCAAAGACAAGAAGGAATTCTTGGAATCTGTGTAGTAAGGACTCCCGGAGGAGCCATGTGATTCTTTCAGAGTTTTATCTGTCCTGACCCTGGACAGTAGAGCTGATGAAGTCACCCTAACAAGCACAGCAACTTCTATCAGTGATGATCACATTGCCACGAATGAAAGGAGTCCTTTAAGGCTAGTTCCTCTAGTTGCCAAAGCAAGGTTTGTGTCACGACACTTCGGCAAGTTCAGGTGTGTTGTTTGTGATTATGGGCACCAGGCATCTAACGTGTACGTTAGGATTTGCACCAGAGTCTGTTACAGTCGTGACTTCGATGCGCTCTCTCATGGGGGACACTTCCTCTCCATTATGTAAGGAGAATATAGAGGTTGAAGTGGCAGGAAAAGAGTGTTCCAAAGTTCCCTTTGAGCTGTATCCTAAATCTTGAAAATCTGACTGTGACACAATATCGGATGCTATTTGTTTACTAAATTTGTTGCATAAAATAGGATTAGAGTTCAAGACGTAGCCGTTGGACATTGTACAGGAAGTCTCAATCACACTGACGGCTGCAGAAGAAGACCCCATGCCTCCATTGCTGTGACCAATGTCCAAACGGTTTTCATGCCACAGGAAGTGCTGTTTGATGATTCTTCGGAAGGTGTGTCTGAAGTCACGTATTCGGTACGCATAAATAAACGGGTTTACCACTGAATTGGCATGTGAAAGCATGATGGCCAGGTACATTACCCAATCCTGAGGTCGCTCACACTGCGGGCAAAACAGTGTGAAGCAGTTTATGATGTGCAGCGGAAGCCAGCAGACAGCAAAGAGACCAACAATAATGGCAAGTGATTTTGCGGCGTGAACTTCCTTTTGCAATGTGGAGCGGGAGGGATGTCCATTCAAGTGCACTAGCTTCTGCTCCATCTGGCGGAGCTGGCGACGCGCTGCCATGAAAATACGGGCATAGATGGCCAGCATGGCAATGAGCGGGATCAAAACACAAGCGAAAAAATTGAAGTAAACCATGTAGCCCATGGTGACCACCTCCTCGAATAGGCATTCGGTCATACCTCGAGGACAGGAACTGTTGGTGCCGGCGGCGACCCGGCGGTTCCAGCCAAGCATGGGTGTCAGGCCGATGACAACAGAGAGGATCCAGCATACTGCTATTATCCCTTTGGCTCTTCCTCCGGTGACGAGGCTGTTGTATCTTAGGAAAAAACAGAACAGGCATGAAGCAGCAGCTTTGAAAGGAAGTATGCTATGGAGGACTGTTGTGATAAGCATGCTAAGTCTGGTAATATATTAGCACTCTATCTGCCTCAAACAATATGTTAATGTTTCCTGAGTCCATCCTGAGGTGGCCTGTATTGTTGCATGTGTGAACGCTGTCAGGCTGGAAAAAGGTTTGATTTTCACTTCTCAAATCCACACAAGCGTGGACAGACTTTCCTCACAGGATATTACTATTGTTTAGGTGTAAAGCTTAGCTTTAGTAATAGCTGCCAAGGTGAAAAATACCAGGATGTATGCTAGTAAGCATGTATTCCAACGGAACATTGCCTAGTTTTAAAGAGGTTGTGAACTGCTTTTGTGTCTTTTTTTATTCCCTTGTCAACATTTTAAGTGAAAAACAAAAAACACAGTATTTAAAAAATAAAATGACGATAACTGAAAATGACAATACCATACAACATATTTCAAAACTTTGTGTCTCTGAATGGCTGACAGTTTTGAATATTTTTTTATTTATTCATCTCAGACGGAAATGACCGGATGAGCAGAAAACGTAATATTTTCAAATAAGTTTGGGCAAGCCAAAGATAATAGTTTTCCCTGCAGATGGAAAATATTCCGGATGCTTATCCCAGAGAAACTGTCATGAGTCAACATGTTTTAGACATTTATTTATCGGAGTTATCCTGACATCTGCTTCCTCTGCTCAATCAATTCTGGCTGTATAACAAGTCAATTGGAGTCATATTAGTAAACCATCTTTAGTAGAAGTAAAGAGCACAAAAACTGAGCTCCTGGTGTCTAAAAACAAGGAGTTTAAGCCACTATTTTAAAATATTATATTTGTTTGTGAACAAACCCCACTCAAAGGCCATTTTAATGAAACTTTTTTACACAATCCAGAATTTTTGTATTGTTATGTTGCTAATGTTTGGGTTAATGACCCCTTTAGATCCTTTGGTAGATCCTCTTTATTTAATCATGAGCAATTTATTGTTTTGTTGTATTATGTTTATTGGATGTTATTTCTGTCAACAAAAACTTTCTCTGAACACAGTCTAAATCAGACCAAATGGATTTAATTCAGCAGTTCCATAAACTGCTCTGGTTGCATCACGTAGAGGAGTGATTTATTACAATCGAGTCATTTGGTAATCGTGACCAAATTCTGTAAAATGAAATACATATTATAACAAAATGAAAGCCTTTTTTAAACTTGCATGTGTGTCAATCTGTTGTTGGAGAAAAATAAGCAGCCTTTCAAAATCAAAATAGGGGTAGTTTAAAGGTTTGTGTTAATAAATGAAAACTGAAAAAATAAATATCTGCATTTTTATTGTAGGGATAAATCTGTACATGTATACTTTGACCAAATCCTAGGTTTCTAGCTGGTTGAATGGGTTTATTTGTGTAGTTTTCGATTTCTTTAATGTCTAAACGTTTGTCAGAAAATGCCGCATAAGATGTAAAGCACTAAGAAGGGTTAATGCTAATAAATGTCTTTTTTTGTGGATCACAATCTACAATAGCAAACCAAGAAACACTTGTAATTAAAAGTTTTTTAATACTTGAAAATGTATTCACAGTGTTACAGCTTTTGAAATATTTAACTAAACCAGCTTCTAAAATGCTTGTGCAACTGCATGGACTAATTTATTCTTTTTTATCTTAAGCAGGAAAGCATTTTTCCTTAAGACCTGAAAATCTGAGCACTTAAAATTTTCTGCTTAACAGCTGATTTAATAAAGTACCTCAGCAACTGTTTACATCCAGTTTGGAAGACAGCAGAATATAATCCACCCCCACTGTGCATTTCAAACATCCCGTCATGCAGACATCCATGCTAGATGTTTCCTTTGCCAAAGGGCAACAGTTGGAAATTATGGTTGAAGGCCAATTGTTCCAAAAATCCTTGGGCTTATATCAGCCCCATGGAGAACAACAGTGGGTGCTTCATTAAACCCAGAGGACTTACAGGGCTCCAGTAGTACTGCTAGCTCATTCACACGCTCACACAGGCTGGACGCTGACAGACCTTATGTAATCAACACCTGCCAGGGCTTTTGCTGTCTATGCTCTTCTCTGGCAATACATTGCAAAGCTCAATCTACACTCTTTCAGCAGCGAGGAAGTCAAGATCCACACCTTTCTGCCTCCACAAGCAATGCTGAGATCTACGAGGCAGGAGCGTGGCTTTTCCCTCGTTCAGTGATCGACTGAGAATAAATGAAACAAAGATCGAGGGGACCAGATCTTTGAATCTCAGATGAATCAATAGACGGGTAACTGGGTAAATCCTATTGTTTTAAATAATATTTTAGTTTAACTCCAGCTGATTAGTGCTTGATTGTAACATCCTGGCTGATTAAGTATTGATTATTGATTTGACTGCCCTGTCTTTTCATGAATCATTTGTCAACCATGTAAACTACATGACTACTATTTACTGCCTTCCTCCTCACTGCAGAGAAAGAGCCATTACAGTGGACATGACATCGCAACATAAACTGAAAGAATTGCGATGTTGGAGAAAACGGTGATGGATACTCAGGCTAAGAGTCATTCATTTTCAACAAACACATCATATTGCATATTAGATACCCACAGGTAAACATTCACACAAACACAGGCCTTGTGTTTGTGCAAAACATCTAATAAAAAAATCTTAGATACAAACAGTTTTTATTTTTTAATAATAAAACAATTACATAAATTGTATGCTTCTTACACAAACAGTTAAAAAAAAGAAGAAAAAAAACAAGTTTATTGTTTGTTTAATTGTTATTTTGGTGAGTGAATCAGATTTTTCTTCAATCCATAAAAACCCTAAAGTTCTCTCCAAACAAAAATGTTTTATATAATTATGGAATTTGTGGCTATGTATTCATAAGGATCTAGAAGGAGCCATGTGTGTCATTGGTTTGAAATTGAGAAAAAAGGTCAAATCTGGGTGGTTCTGAGATAAAATAAAAGCATAAGATTATCAATTGTGATTTTCTCCTCATTTATTTTTTATTACATCCAAATAAAACTTAAATATAAAAGTAGTTAAACAAACCTGACAACCTCACAGTCACAGTATTTTTTGCCTTCTGTAACTTCAGGGGCCTAATCATTCATTCATCTTCATGTCGGCTTTCTTCCCTTTAGGGGTCGTCACAGTGGAATGAACCGCCAACTCTCTGGCATATGTTTTACGCGGCGGATGCCCTTCCAGCCACAACCCATCGCTGGGAAAGGGGCCTATTCAATCGTTTCCTTTTTGACACAGGCCTCAAGTGGCCAATCAAAGAACTGCAGTTTTACTCATCACCATATACAAGGGACGAGGGGCCTGTACCATGAAGCCATATTAACTGGTTAGCCTGCCAAGTTTAGAATTAGTTTGAATCAATCCTGGGTTTTGGGTATCATGAAAGGTCCATGATTTAATCAATCTTTGTCACACTGGTTACATACACCACATGGCTAACTGGCTCCGGGGCAGCTTTTGTTCTGGTTCAGAGATCGCAAGCTTACGTTTGTACAATCAGCGGTTATAAAAGGAATGTTTAAGTGATGTAACACACCAGCGTCTGTAACAATTGCTTCATCTTTTCTTCCCAATCCTGTTCATATTTCTGCACAAATTGTTAGGGAAACACTATAGGGAAAGCGTTTTTGGGGACAAAAAAAAATCCCTTAGCCTTTCCCAACATATTTGCATGAAAGGCGCAGGTTATCCGCAGAAGGAATAGCTTACATTTGCGAGCTTCTTCATCCACGCATACAAAACGTGAAATGTAGAACGGCTACCTGCTCACACAAAATGTATATGTTTAAATCGTAATTGTATTTTCGAACATTAATCTCTCGCTCCTCCGCAGAGAAATAAAATGATCTCGCTCTATTTATGTGCATCATGATCGGTTATTCAGTGCCTACATCAGTCTTTCATGTGCACACGACTGTTAACTAATCATAGCTTTAGGATCATTGATAAAGAAAGTTAAGCTGCTTCATGGTACCGATTAGGCAGGATTGAAATGATTAGGTTTTGTCAAGTCGAAACCGATCCAGTACTACTGAGTTTGTTCAGCCACGTTCAAAGTACAGGCCCCAGGCATGAAGTGATGAAAATATTACTCTTTGATGATAGGCACAAAAGTGTACCCTTTTTAAAAACAATAACAAAACAAAAAAAACTGCTTTATTTGTAAACATGTATATATTTGAAAAAATGGTTGCAGCACTTCACAATAACAACAATTTTAACAATGCTTTATCCATAAACCTAGTAATTCACCCAAAATACCTTTCATCAATATCTTTGCACCTCCATTACGTGGACTTCCTAGCACCAGTCATTAAATTACTGGTACTAACGCTAATAACTAAGTGATGTTCTACTAAGGTAATGTGTTGTACAGTGGATTCAGTCTGTGAATTTGCTACAGGAACCCTTCAATTAAAGACAATTAAAAACAAGTATTGTTCTCTGTTCGAAACAGTTCAAGGTATTTATGTGGTTTCATGTGGTTTTTAACCATGTTAGTTGCATGTTTTGCCTTTTTTAGTTTTCAACTTTATCTAAATAAATTCTAAGGTTAAGAAGGTGTGTAGACTGAGTAATTTCAAATTAATCTAAATTAGAGAACTGCAGCCTAGTCAGAACTGGAGCATGGGACTTTCTAAGGAGTTCTAGGCACAGCGAAAGCTACACGTAAAAGACTCAGAAAAGTAGAGTCGGTGAGTTTCTCTCTTTGGCTGATAGGACAGGACAAAGGTTGAGGGGCTGTTAATCCTAAAACATGAATGCTATTCCTCTGCTCAAAGGGATGACGCCAGTGGAAGTGGATCAGACTTAACCCCGTAAATATTAAATTGAACTAAAGTAAAATTATTGTGTTTTTGAGACTTGAAAACAAAATACATTTGACTTTGTGTCATGTCATCACAGTAATCTTCATCTCACTAAAAGTCTGCCTCCATTTCAAGCATAAAAAAACGCCAAAATGTTTCACTCACCTCAGTGGGATCTTGATGGCGATGTATCGATCCACAGCAATTGCCAACAAACTGAAGATGGAGCTCTGTGTGAGGACCAGTACGAAGCAAGCAATAAAGAGGCATCCGTGGAAATGACTGCAGAAGCCAGTGCTGATGGTGACGGCAAAGGGGATGGCCAGCAGGCCAACTGCAATGTCCGCCACTGCCAGTGACACCACAAAGAAGTTAGTGATGGTCTGGAGGTTGCTGTTGAGACAGACAGCCCAGCACACCAAAACATTTCCTGCCACAGCCAAAATTGCAATCAGCAGTTCGAGAACGATGTAGACGAGAGAAGACATGGTGCCGTCAACCAGTGTGAGAGGACATCCTCTAGGTCACACATAGTTGTGCTCTCAATAAATGCTCTGTGGGACAGTTGGTGGCTTCTACAAAAGGCGAGAAGTCATTCAAATTATTTCTTCGCAATTTAATGAGACCTGAAGGATTTGAAGGGCCTGGAGAGTTGTTGTCAGAGGCACAACAGAGACTGTTGGAAGAGATTTTCCCATTCACCAGCCTGTCCCTTGGATCCAGTGCAACCAAGACTTTCATTCAGAAATTGCAGACAGCTGATCAAGTATGCAATACAGCCAGAGTGGATCCTCACTGGTGTGTCACTGTCTGTAAGAAGAATATTTAATAACATCATTAATTGCACATCATGATCAAGGTCTTGATCACCAAATCTAAAACTGCAGGTCTCCACCGAAACAAGAATAGGCCAAATCCAACAATAGGTTTTTATGAACTGAACACGAACACATAGGAAATATTTGTGCTTGCCTGCTTGCTATCACAAGACCTGGCCATGACTTTACTCCACTAGTTTTTTGTATGTACAATTGAACTTTGCATTGGCTTTTCTTTTACTGGCTTAGAAATGTGAACAAGCATTCTTTTGTACATGTTCATGTGATATTGCTTTTCACCATGTAGTTTATTTTTCCTGTTTTTATGTGATAAAGGGCAACTATTGGACTGAGACCAGACTGGAGATTCTGGGGTCATGAACTGAGACATAAAAGTTGACCATTTTTTTATATAAAAGAGCTAATGCAGCAACCAAACAATATAGAAACTACAATTTTTTTAATCAGTGATTTAAAAAAACCTTTATCTAATGCTAACACTCACAAGCTCACTCTTTGAAGCTGTTAAGATCGAACATGGTTTGATTTCCAAGCAGGAGATGCAAGTTTATATTGTACATTTGTTGAACCTAGAATACAGTATTTGTCCTTTAAAATATCTTTTTTTCTCTCTCCCACAGGAACATTTTCCCATTCTTCAATAAACACAGCATTTTCCATTTCGGGAAAAAAGCACAGAGGTTCAAAGACATTATGCCTTTTTCAAGCTTGAATCCATTCGAGTGGGTGAGTGAGTGTGTTTGTGTGTGTGTGTGCGTGTGTGTGTGCGTGTGTGTGTGTTTGTGTGCGTGTGCGCAGTACAGACCAAAAGTTTGGACACACTTTCTCATTCAAAAAGTTTTTGGGACTGACTGACCTTCATTTCTTAAAGTAATGACGGTCACTTGTTTTTCTTTACTTAGCTGCTTTTTTTTCTTGCCATAATACAAATTCTGGCAATCTATTTAGTAAGACTATCAGCTGTGTATCCACCTGACTTCTGCACAACACCGCTGATGGTCCCGACCCCATTTATAAGGCAAGAAATCCTGACAGGGCTCTCCTGTGAAGGGAAGACCATTTCAGGAAACTACCTCTTGAAGATCATCAAGAGAACACCAAAAGTGTGCAAAGCGTGATCAAAGCAAAAGGTGGCTACTTTGAAGAAGCTAGAATGACATATTTTCAGCTGTTTCACACTTTTTTTTGTTATGTATACAATTCCACACGTGTGAATCTACCATTTTCAATTTTCACAGTCAAGAAAATAAAGAAAACTTTTTGAATGAGAAGGTGTGTGCAAACTTATGGTCTGTACTGTATATATCAAATATGATTCATGTTGAGAGAAGAAAGATGTCTTTTCAACAGCCCATTAATATAAAAATGTTTAGTGAGATTTGACTGTTTCAATATTTGCTCAAGGAGAGCAGAGTAGAGTTACAATATAATTTGATTATGTTAGCGACTAGATCCAACTGTAAAGAGGGTTGGGATTTCAGAGCGCGAAGCACCGCCCACCATCAGAACTTGGAGAAGAGTATTTAATCACTAGATAAATGAACAGCACAAAACAAAGAAAATCCTGTTCATGACCCCTTTAAATTTATAAAACATTATACTTCAGCACTTGCAAATCTGATCAATTTTATGTGCTGTCATTTCAAAAGAAAATCTTCCACCAAAATCAAATTATGGCAAAAATTAACATATGTAAATAAACCACTCTAGGATCTTTCAACTATTTTAGTGTTTTTGTTTATACAGTAGATTTCTAAAGGCCGATCTAGATCAGATTGTTTTCGTAAGAGATTTCACATCTTTAAGATCCAGTAATGAGGAAAGTCATAGTCATGCATTCTTTTACCCTACAATGTGGTTCTATTTTAGTGCTACGTGACTGTTTAGACTCCAACATGAGAATATATTTACATGGAAAAAAATTCTACAATCTACAGTATGGAATATGAAGATTCTGATAGTTTCTTTTTCACCAAACCATAATTCGTTGTATAAACTATTCTTCCAGTATTTTGGTCATCATTGAAAGGATGTTTGGGTGTTTCCGTGGCAAAATAATCAAACATAGTTTTAAAAGACAACCAAAGCAAACACGTGAACTAATTTAATAGCCGTGCTGCTATTTGTCCTGTTAATGGAGGTAAAAATGACCATTTATGAATAGTTCTGAGGACATAATGACAGACTGAGGCTCAACATTTCTATGGAATCTAACACATGAGGTGACTGCTAACGTTTTTGCCAAAGTGTAGCATCCTGGATGTGTCAATACCGAAGAGATGAACAATAAAACACACACATTCTTCTTCTCCTTCGTAAATAAACAGTGTCAGCTCATGTGTGCCTGTAGCATTACGTGACAGGAAGCTTGTGACTACACACTGGTCACATTTTTCAAGGTGAGAATCAAAATGAAATGACTAATTTCTTGTTCTTTCCAGAACAAAGCTGTACAGTTGAGTTTTAACTGTTGCTCTACTGAGAAAATGCCAGATTAAATCAAGGTTTATCTTACTTTTAAGTGATCCTATAGAGCAGTTTTCTTTTACTTTATTGATGAAGTAATTTTGGGGTTTAATCATTAGCACAAGTGAGTGCCCAATTTGACTTGTTTCTTTAAAGGGGAGGCAACCACATGCAGAAACTTCAGTGACTACTGTAAAATGTTTTTGTTGTAAAAGAGAAACAGTCTTATTCACTCCCATTAACACCGCAGGCTTTGTTAAATATGTGCTTTTTAAAGGGTTAACTTCCTTTATAAAAGTTTTTTCCTCCAGAAATAAATACATCTTTGTGAGGTTATCAGCATGCACAAACTTTACAACTCAAGTTCTTCTCTTACATACTCACCTCTTTTTCATTAAAAATGTACAATTTGTAACAGATATTGAAGTTTACAAATAACCTTATTAAAAAGGGATACGTGCAGGCTATTGAATGTTACATATTTTGCTTACATGATCAGAAATCGTCTGTATATCACATTTTTACATAAAAAGTAAAGGATAGTACAAGTCTGACTTTAAACGTTAAACTAACTTAAAACATTTCCTCAAACTGAGGTATAAACATCCCTACCAAACACACTTGTTCAATACCTTCACAAACAATATGCAGTTTGAAAAGTAGAGTACTTCCTTACCTTACTCGCGTTATTCTTTATTTCCGCTGCGCACCTGAGCAGTCGTCGCATCTCGAATCCAAAGCGCAAAACCTGAAAAGAAAAGTCTGTTTAAATAATCCAACGTGTTTCCTTTCCCTACTTTGAGAGTGTTTGATGGACTTCTGAATCTGAGCTGCTTGTTCCCCCGCTCGATGAGAGAGTGTGAGAGAGAGAGAGAGAAAGAGGAGGGAGAGAGGGAGAGAGAGAGAGTAGAGAGAGAGAGAGAGTAGAGATATAGATTGGGAGGAGAGAGAGATCGAGTAGATAGAGCTCTAGCTCTCTTCGCTAGCTCGCCTCTCTCCTCTCCTTGCTCTTTCTCTATCTGCTCTCTCGGTCTCTCGTTGTACGCTCTATCTCTCGAGCTAGAGGAGAGAGAGAGAGAGAGAGAGAGAGGCTCCTGATTGGCTTTCGTAGTCACATTTAACTCGATGGCCTTCAAAGAGACAGTAGGTGAAGTACTCCATAAACGTGTCATATATTGCTTATAGCCAATTCTCATGAAAAGAAAAGGTACAAATAATAATACAATGTGCAAAAAGAAGGCTAATAATATTAAATGTTTTGGACTCCTGTGTTGAAAATGTTAAATTGTTATTAAAAGTTTTATAAATAAATACATTTCGAAAAATAGATAATTTATTAATTTAAAAGCAACTACTCGAAAGTTATCCAAACCAGCCAATTAAATACAAGTAATATGGATTTTATTTACTAAAATGAATCAAAATTAGAAAATTCCTACATTGATTGTCAGTGTTGAATTCTGAACTTTAATAAAGGAGAAGTCTATTGTTGAATAAAAAAGGCATTCCACCGTGGTCAGTATAGCATTATTTCAAAGCACTTTACAAAGCCAAGGGCATTGTTGAATGCATCAAATTCAAATGAGATTGTTTAATGAAACTAGGCTACTTTATTAGTATGCATATCAGAGAGCTGATTGAAATTTTGAAATGCAGTCCTGATTACATAATAGAAGGCAGATTGGCAAAAAAATTATGTGATCTATTTCATAGATTGAAAGTAGGTATCCCTCCCTACATTTGTTATATTGTTAAATGTGTTGAGTCATTTGTTGACCAAACCAATGTTAGAGAACCACGAAAACACAAGAGTTTCTTTGAAGGAGCAAGCCATTTAATAACATTTTTTTCCCATTACAAAACTTGAACACATTTCAGTCTTCAGGTAGCACTCAAAAAGCCCAAAACAGTTCCCTCCTGGTGGCTTGACCTTAACTCACTTAATGTATAATAGAATGTGCACTTCTCTCAAAACTACCATGTCCAGCTGTCATGTGACCGTTCAGTTCCACCAGCAAACTGACAATCAAAAAACTGACCGTCAAGTTGTTCAATCATCTACACAAAGCTTGACTTCTGCCAACTCAGAAGATTCCCAGAGAGGCCCAAGCTCACGGACATTGTCACGGTTTAGCATTTTACACAACAAAACTCTAGTACAGCTTCTCGAGTCCCACCTTTTTCGATCCCAGCGGCTAAGCTGAGCATCCTGGGGATAAATAGGAAATGAGATCACCTCTTAGTCCAGCAGATGGCGAAAATAGAGATATGACCTGACTACAGGCGTACTTTAAAGGAAATATGAACAATAATTTATTAACTTAAATTTTACATTTATGAAGTTATTTTCAGAAATGTTATTGGATTCTCAGATTCCCTTGCTCTCTTAGATTTATTTCGTCTCTGATTAAAAGATGTATTTAATGACCTTTAATACAGTTTAGAGGTCAGTTTTGCAGCAATGCAGCTGTTGTAAATTACAGAGACCTAATTATGCACATTACTAACATTACATTGTACCTGCTAAACATTATCATTTGGTGCATCTTACAGACTACAATTGTATTCTGCAAAGACAGAATGAAGGCATTACAATTTGGAACGATTCCATCATTTCAGAATAATTTTGAAATAATTTAAGAAGAAATAGTTATTAACTGGCTTCTGGTCAAAGATTCCTTCAGGCTTTTGCTCACAGGAATTTTTAGAATGGTTACAATCTCAAACATTTTAAAGAAATCTTCTAATCTCCACAATTCAAGCATTTTGTTAAGAACTCATTGAATCTGAAATAATTAGCTAACTACAATTTATTTTGTATTTGCACAATATTTGGGACTGACATATTTGAACAGTAAAGTTAAGAAAGAAGGCTGTTAACCAGCTTATACTGCAAAATATACATTTAACAATGACTTTAACAGTTATCCCATCAAAATGTAGTAGACAATTACTGAGCTAGTGATGACCCTTTTCATCGCATTTGTATTATAAAACAATTAGTTAATATGTGACATGTTTGATTTTTGTTGGCACATGTTTGCTTATAGCTAGCGAACAGGTTTAGCTCAAGTAATTTCTACCACTCGTTAAAGCATAAACAAACCAACATTTGACATTATTGTCAAAGTTCAAAACATTTAGTTTAAAAAGTCACAATTTATCGATTTCTTTTTGGTTACTAGTAACGTTACATTATATTTAGTCTAATAGTACTTAACGTTCCAACTGAGGAAAGGTTAAATGTCAGTTGCGTTAAAACTGTGATTTCCCCATACCCCCCACCCCCCCCCCCCTCCAAATTTGATTAATTAACAGAAACGTTACATATTATTTCACAAGTTTCGTGTTAGTCCGCGGGCTATTTTTGCCTTTAGCATTTCCACCGTGTCCCGTCATTAGAAGACATTGAAGACAATGAATGCAGACAATGGCTGACGCGCACGTGAGGATGAGGAAGCGCGGGAGTCCGGGTCTGTGAGAGGTACCGAGAGCTTGTGTGATTTCTCACGTACAGCCGAAACATCCTGCTTCACCTCAGGGCCACGAGAAGATAAATGTCTGTAATCAGCAGAGCAGATTCTGAGGTGCAGCCGGCAAGGACTTCATTACTGCACGCAGCACACAACGCCATAATGACACTCCTGCATGCTCTTCAATGAATGAATCTATGGAAAGATTGCACCACAAGCGCGCTGTAATAAAAGCCATCCGAGAGCAGATTGAGGCTCACAGCCCGGAGTGCCAGACACGATCAGAGGAAAAATGAATGGCTATTTTAAGTGAATGAGGAAGTTCTTGAGTAGATTTGTTTATATTGAGCTTTTCTGGCAGAGCACGTGTTTCTTTCCACAAGACAAAACTAGTTGACTATTTTTCTTCATAGAATTTCCAGGAAAGACTATGTTTAAAGAAAGCCATCTTTTTTTTCTCGATGTTGTCTTTGTGTAAAATACATACTGTACACAGCTACTTCAGCATTGTTAAAAAAGTGAAAAGGTTAAAGAGATCTTGTTATAGTAGGAGTAATTGTACTACAGTGTTAGATAAAAACACTTTTTCACACGATATATTTTTGGTGAAAAAAAAATATTGATAGCAACCACAGGGGTTAGCCACCACAGGTTTGGAGCTCACAGAAGTAGTTTTGTTCCACTCCTCTATGCAAATTTATTGAAAGTCATTATCGGTGTCAAGGCGAGGCAACAACTATTCAGCTCCCTCAAAGTTTTTGTTTGGAATTAAGATAAGCAAACTGGCTAAACCACTAAAGGACCTTATTTTGGTTCTTCTTGAGTCAATCCTTTGTTTCTTCTCCATGTGGTTTTGTCATGGTCTTGCTAGAATATCAAACCACACAATGTTTACATTGCCCTTGTCAAAGTTCTCAGCCAAGATTTGACAATACATTGTCCATTTTATTATGACTCATTATTTTTGTCCCCTTGCCAAAAACTCCCTTAACCCCTAATGTTACCACCACCTTTCACAATTTAGTTTTTATAAAATGTTTTCTTGGTAAATAGAAAGATCAGACCCTTCTAAACTGAGTATGCAAATCAATTCCTGGGTCAGCTTCTATTTCTATCTCTACTGGATCACTGCAATGCTCTCCTAGCAGGACTTTCAGCAAAAGTGCTGAAACCTCTGCAGATTATCCAGAACTCTGCAGTTCGTCTTATCTTCGAGAAAGTGAAGCGAGCTCATGGTACTCCCCTCTTCATCACTCTTCAGTGGCTCCCCATCACAGCTCGTGTTAAGTTCCAATCACTGATGCTTTCTTACAAAACCATCTCCAGATCAACCCATTTACCTCCACGAGCTCATACACTCCTACATACCCTCCAGAACTCAGAAAGAAACAACGCCTTGTGGTTCCATCTGAGAAAGAAGATCTCTCGGAAGAACCTTCTCTCTCACTGTCCCTGGCTGGTGGAACAAACTCCCTGATCTAGTCAGGAAAGCGGCAACACTAACAGCTTTTAAAAAGCAACTGAAAACTCTTTTAGAATGGAACTTACTATCATTAAAAATGTTTTCCTTAATTCCCTTTTATTTCCTTCCTGCTATGGTTGATTGATCAGCTGATACAACTTCTAGTATGAGCGACCAGAGTTAGAGGCTGACTGTGTTTCCAAATCTCTCCCCTACTGTAAGTCGCTTTAAACAAGTGTCCTCAAAAATACCTCTGTGAATCTAATTAATCTAGCTCTGGCCTGGTTTCTAATAGTTCTCATGATCAAGAAAAAAATGCAAGATGGGATTTTTATCCAGATTTGGAGATGATTCGTTTTTCCACACCAATCTGCTAAATCATGCTCTGTGTAGGTTTAAAATCTTTACACCGTAATGCTTCCTGCCAGTTCATCAGCTCCAATCATCAAAAGAAAAAACACTTTGTGCCAAGATATGTAAATATAACTGATAAAACTACCTTTATACATAAAGATCGAAAAGAATGAAAAATATAAATTGTATTCACTTCAAATAACACCGTAGCTTTCTTTTAGCCTACAAACATGGAAACTCAAATCAAAACTAGAGATTCCTAAAACTTTTCCTTTAAAACGAAAAACATATGGAAAACACGGTATCTAAAAAAGGGCAGTTTTGTATCTAATTCTGACAGTTATTAAAACAAAATATGGAACCAAATCTCTGGAATTCTAATCACCTGAATTCATCAACTAGCCTTTCATGAGCTTGCTCTTCCTCATAATTTCCTAGTATTGCAAGCAGCATTGACAAGTAATGGATACGCGTTTTAGGCGAGCTGTCAGTGTGAAAGTTCTGGGACCCTTGAGCCACCTGGGCCCAGAGAATACCCCTCTGATTCCAAACTATTACTGTAGTTAAACCATATTGAAGTTCGTCTTACACAAAGTTAAATGAGGTAAAACATGCGTTCTGAGTGGAGACATCTCTTTAGTCATGGTTGATACTTTTGTGGACAGGTGTCTTTTATACATGACCATTAAAGAATTTCTTCAAAACAGATTAATCACACCTTAGTCTCAGCTAGATACTGACTTAAGAGACACTTGGGAGCAAGGAATTCTCCTGTGTGATGGGGAGCAATATTCCTCATACAAGACAAAATTGGTGTCCCCCTTGTGTTGTTAATCTGTCTCTTCACTATTAAATCATGTTCTTTTTCTTTATGTCCTGGCAAATGTCAGGGGTCAAAAACTTGTGACCTTTCTCTGTTTGTATATAACAACCAATAGATTTACATTCCTATCCACACAAAGCTTTTTAACAATTAACTACATTTTTTCCATTATCATTTGTTATTACTCAAGTCAAATAAAGACATTCCCACTTATTTTGTGGGCATCACATTGCGCACATGTCCTTGGACAAACCAGCTGAACCAGGGCCATTAACTCTCTTGAGTATTGTTGAACTGTAACACAAGTCAATGATATAATGTGATGAAGATTTTAAACACAGAAGGATAATTTGCTGAATTTATGTACCGCAACAGTAATTGTATGTCCCAGAATGGCCTCCGGGGAAAGAGGAAATCAATGGCGATTTAGCAATGTATAAATGAACACAAATGACTTCAAATAACTCAAACAATGCTCTTTAAAGAGTACATATTTGTTGTATAAAAGGCTTTTATTATTCAAACTTAGTTGATCATTCTTTCATTGTTTGGAATAAAAGAATAGCAACATAAACAATAAACAGTGGATACACCTGGAAAAAAACACTGCTTTTCTTCACAATCATTGCTCTTTAAACACTAGCTCACAGGAAGTATTTCAGCAGTCCTCAGTGTGACATATCTTAGTGCTCAAGAAACATTCTGGTAAAACAATAAAAATGGCATTTATAGTGATAGTCAAGGCTGAACTGTATAATGGTAGATGTTATTGGTAAATTTTCCTGTGATTAGGCAGTAAGAAGAAGCCACAAAACACTCATTACCACTGACCTTTTCATGGAAATTCAGTGTTAGCGTCAATAACATTCAAACATATAAACAAAATCGATCATTCAAAAGACACAGAGCTTGCTGGAGTGTAAATAAATTATATTAGTATTCATATCCAACAAGACGCAACTCTGGAAATACAAACAACTGCTGTCAAACCTTGATGGAACCCAGTTTGTTCCTTTCAAACATCAAAAACAGTGCACTGAAAACGGTACAGTAAACAAGTGTGCTTGTGGACATCTGGGTCTTGTTCAGTTTAGTGTGTGCATACAAGTACAGTGAGGTAAAAGTCATGAGTGGAAACAGTGGATGGATTTAAGTATTTCACATTTGTTTTCAGTTTTTTGTGCTTGTATACCAAAAAGACCATGATGGCTTCCTGAACAAAGTGTGAAAATAGGTTTAGATGTGCATAGAAAGCCAAGTGAGAAATAACCTGGTAAAAGCTGAAAAAAAGTCAACTTTGTGCCAAGATAAGTAAATATAACTGGTAACGCTGTCTTTGTATTCGGTGATTAAAAAGAATAAAATGAATATATTGTAATAGGTTCATATTTAGCTTACAAACATGGAAATTTCAAATAAAATTTAGAAATATTCTTTTCAAATAAAAATATATGCTAAAATACATTTTCCTAATGCTATCTAAAAAGGACTGCTTTGAATCTACGTCAGCCATATATTCAAACTAAAATATGGAATAGCTTGAAGTTAACAGCCTAGAATGAGACTTGAGAACCAATGAGATTCATTCCTGCAGATCACCTGACACGTTGAGACTGCTTATGTTCCTCAATTATTTCGATGGAATAAAAGCTGCAATAAAGATTCTATAAGAACCTTTTGAGGCATAACTGTTTTTGGCACATAGTTTGCAAAATCAAAGATTGCATTTGGTGTTAGAGGGAAGCTCTAAAATTATAAAAGTATTTTACTGAGATGAGCCATCTCAATCCTATTTGCAAAAAAGAAAAGAAAAAAAAAACCCTGCAAATGTATTTTTATTCAAAACTGACCTTATTTTACAGACATTAACAAATTCTATTTTCAACCCATCTAAAGACCATCCCTGTCATTACATCACATCCAGCGAGAAAACAAGGCATCTCTCAAAAGCATTCACATTCTGAACACATGTTAAGCAAATAGTGCAAAACATATTAAATTCTATTGCAAAATTTCCTCTTTTTGAAACATAGAGCAGCTTCTCAGATGGAAACACAGAGCAGCGTGTGCTTCTATTTACAGTTCTGTGAAGCACAGGTGTGTAGCAGGAATTTGGGATATTTCCAACATCTTGGGGCAAACACAAAAGACGACGAGTGGTTCAAGCAGCCGTGGATACGAATGTTTTGGAAGATTTTCAAGTCTCAAAGTACTTATAGATGGCCGTCACGTAGGTCATAACATTCTGCCAGTCGGGTCTTTCAGTGTGTGCCATTTCAACGATGTCCTACCACACAGATGAAGACACAGAAAAGGAAGCACAAGAGTTAACAGTTAGTACAATTTTGTGACGCTGGATTTAATATTGCAATATGCAATTCTGCAGAGCCAGATGTGGGACTTCTATATGAACCCACCCAAAAAAACAATAACATCTTTTCTGGACCCCAACTTGGTGCTTCGATCTTTTGATTGTTGTTTTTTTAAAAGAATTGGTCTAATTGCAAAACTTTATAATAAAAGATGCAAAAATAGAGCAAAATACAGAAACCTGAGTAGATAAACATGTTTATTGGAGTCTTTGGATTTTTATAAGTGTTATCCGCTTGCACCAAAGAAAATGATTCATTCCGTGATCAGAGTTATTACTAAAGAGCCAGCTTCATTGTTTTCACGAAAGAAACATTATTACACATGAGCGACAACCAATGGCAAGGATCATCACTGCATTCACTTTTAACACTAGCTTGCGAAATGCCCCCACAGAGAAACCCCCCAAGGTTCGTGTGAATCTCAGTTCGAATAGATGTGTAGCAGCCTTTAGACTTTGGCTTTGTAACAATGTGTATACCGTCTCTCCTCTACTGTAAGTCGCTGTTGACAAAAGCGTCTTCCAAATGCATAAATGTATAACTGAGCAATGTAATTTTCTCACCAGTGTTGATTTAATTCCAACACTTTCTGCTGCCTGGAAAGCCAGAGTGAAATTCCGCCTCTGCAAAAGACAATCAAGCAAAGCAAATAAAAAAATAAAAGAAAAACAATAAAATCAATCATTCAAATCAATGAGTGTTCAAATTATTTAACTTTAAAACTGAAGCTATTGTTCCTCGACTTCAGTTGAGAAGACAATTAAATAAATACTTTTTAAATGTTCAGTGCAATGGCATTTTCAAACTTTGACTAAATGTTGAACTCCTGCAAAAAAAAAACTTTCTAAACGACAACTATTTAAACCAGCTAAAAGTTTTGCAATAAGGATAGAATAAAAACCCTCAAAATAAAAAACGTGTGATAAATAAGCAGAAAAGGTATTTGCAGAATGTAGTTGATGAGGATTCTGCCCCTTTCAGTGCAAGTACAGACCTTGTCCAGGCTGTTGAGCTCATTATAAGGGATGTGTGCAGGCAGATAGGTGTGAAGAATAGCACAGAATGCTAGTCCATCGTTCCAGCTGCTGCTAAAGTTGGTGATGTCAATATTCTGTGTGTTTGGAAGAAAAGAGAGAGAGAGATCAATAAATGCAATTTCAGTGGATGAACTGATGCGATTGGGTGGGTGATTCAGAAGGACAGTATTCAATCGCTCAGTGTCCCAGGGACATCATGGATGTATAAATGTATGTGTACTCTCACTATATATATTTAAAGGTCCTCACTCTGTGCAATTACAGATCAACACTTGCTGTGTAATACTGATATGTTTCTAAATGTCATGTAATGTTATGGTAATGGTCAGACATAAATTCAATCAGCTTTCCTGAAATTCCAAACAAACTGTTTGTGTTATCACTTTACTGGAACTGCAATTTGCTCACTTATCCGTCTAACTGTATCCAAACAGTCATTGTTGAACAGAAGCAGGCTTTCAGATTACACTTTCTGTGACTTTCTCTAGTAAAAAAGGGACCAGCAGTTGTTAAAAAAAAGCCTCTCAGAATTGGCAGATTGCTCGCCGGCTTTCTGGTAACCCATAGAGAAAGTGGAGTGGCTGGAAGTGATGAGCACATCAGAGGGAACAGAGAAGCAAAGCCGAGTCTGTGGTCTCACGCTGATAACGATGCCCTGCTTTTCATCAGGACTAAACTAGCATAGACAATCATAAAAAGTCATTAAAAAAATCTAAGACATTTTTAAGTACATTTTTCATACAAAAAGGTATTTAAAAAGGTCCCTTGTTAAGTATTTATAATGCATGTTGGATCCCTCAGCCCTACTGCAGATTTGATAACTTTTGAATTAAATATTTTATTGAAATATTGTATGAAACGTGCATACACGGTCGTCTCACAGCAAGAAGGTCGCCGGTTCGAGCCTCAGCTGGGGCGGGTGCTCCGGTTTCCCCACAAGTCCAAAGACATTGAGAATTGAGAAAAAACCATTGTCCATTGAGTGAGTGTGAATGAGTGTGTGGATGTTTCCCAGCAATGGGTTGCGGCTGGAAGGGCATCCGCCGCATAAAACATATGATGGAATAGTTGACATTTCATTCCGCTGTGGCGACCCCGAAAGGGAAAAAGCCGACAAGAAAATGGATGGATGTTTTGTATGAAACTCCTCATATTTTCAGCCTTAGCAAAATTTGTCATTTATCCCTGTTCCAACAACAGCCATTCTTCTGCCACTCCACTTTCTTGTAGCGATGTGTTTTTTTTTGGCTGAAATTGCATCCGCTTTAGTGGCACAAATTAGATTCTTCAACAAGCAGGAGGACTAGTGATCCACACTACATTAAATAGCTTTACAAATAGAGCTAAACTACAGAAGCTAAAGGAAATGACCGCCTGATCTTTGATGATGGCTGTACACAACTTAGACCTCTGTGTGAACTAACTGCAGGGGCACTGGCCAAATAAATAAATTAGCAGACCAGGAACCAGGCACAAATTGACAAAGTAGAAAAAAATTTATTCTACTGTCCAGATTAAAACCATATATTAGTTGACCAGGAAACAATGGGTGTTCTATTACTCAGTAGGCACTTTCAATAGCAACAACAGAGTTAATGGAAAATCTAACAACACAAATAGAACAAGGGGGGTGCAGTGAACCAAAACTCTTTTTCATCAACTGAAATGCAGTCCAAAAAAAATCAAGTAACCAGTAAACCACTACTATTATTGATATTTATTATCAATAGACAATGAATAAACCTTCATCAAGTTCATCCATTTTTTAATTGATCCACTAATCCTCAGCACTTATTTAGTTACATATTTGCAATACAACCCAATAGCAGCCGTTCTTCTAGCCATTGTTACTTAAAATCTTTAGTATCAGAAGAGCCTAAACACAGGTGACGGTTTTTTGTAATAAATCTGTACATGTTCTCTGGGATTTGATGTTGACAAATGCATCACTAGACCAGAAACCTCATGAATATTTTGATTTTGCTCCTGCAGATAAGAGAACAACATTTTTAGACACCTGTTGGTCTAACCTCGCTTTCTTGAAGCAGTTTTAAAAAACTAAATCATACCTTTTCTACTAATTATTACGCCTCCCCTTTTGCCCCCCCTCCCTTATTATCAAAGTACATTTGTTCAAGAAAATAAAACTTGCAAGCTCTATTTTAAAACATCTATCCTTTTAGTCAAATAAGCACAACACACGAGTGTGAGGAAAGGAGACATAATACCATAATCTTCTCTCAGTTTTGTACATAGTTCAAAGTGAGCTGTTAATGAGAATATATCTTGTGTTCGAAAACAGAAAATCCCAGGAGACAGAGAGAGAGCAAGAAAGAGAGAGAGAAAAAGAGACAGTATTTGGCTAATCACATAAAAAGGAGAGGAAAAAAAACAGAGGATTTGCTTTCTAAGAAAAAGCACTCAAAAGGAAGCCAGGCCACATCTGATGAGCACATTAGAGCTGCGGTAAAAAAAATAAAAAAATTTTACTGGTGACCATTACCATCAATTCCACACAAACTTAAAGAGAGAAAATATGAGACGGACACATCCAGGTTATGAGAGAGAGGGTGTCAAATTGACAAAATAACTACAAAGTGAGTACTGCGTACAGGAAATATTCTCAGGAAAGACAGATTTAAATGTTCTGTTCTACTTTAAAGCATACACACACACAAGGATTCTGTGCTCTGATTGGTCAGCACTCTCTGTTTGTGACCTTAATCATACAGCAGGATAAATGTACCACACTTCCTGGCTTGGCAGAAACCATGGTGATATCATGACCTAAAACCCTCTTTGAATGGTAAACATTTTTAAAACACAATTGTGGAGGTGTTCGAACAGTAAATAATAAATATGTGCATCCAGTAGAAGGTGACTATCAATTAAAAATTAAACAGACTGAAACTACAATAGCTGAATGTAGAAAACTAGATGCTAAAGGTCTAAAGCAAACTAAACGACATGGCACACACAGTATTATTTTTACATAAAAAATAATTGATTTTAACATTAACATTATTGGGTTTTTTTTCAACCCATAAAATCAGTCACTGAGGTTCCAAAAGATAGTTTGTGTCTATTTGTGTCCAGCTCTTAATCTCATCAAGGCATTTACAGAGAGATTTCACGGGATGTAATGATTTGGAAAAAGGCTAAGTAGATCTGCATAACAATGATTGGCAATATGGTATCATCTCTTTATTTAACGCAGTGGTAGCATGTACAGGGTGAATAAAAGGGGTCCAAATATTGAGCCTTGGGGGACCCCACATGAAACTTGTGTCCATGTTGACGCGAGATCACCTACACTCACATAGAAGCCTCTCCCATGCAAGTATGACCTGTACTCCCCCTGTACTCTCCAGCTTTTCAATGAGAATGCTATAATCAATAGTGTCAAAAGGAGCTCTCAGATCAAGAAGAACCTTTCCTGAACAGGTATTTGCGCGGATATAGTGAGTTATCTATCTGTATCTGTACAGTGATGAGCTTGGAAACCAGATTGCAAAGTATCCAAATACTCATTTAACCTCAATAACTTGTTAAGTTGATTTAGTATAATCTTAACATTTAAGCACTGTTTTGAAAAAGGCTGTTGGAAGAATTTCTTTATTGAAAGTTGGTTGATGATTTAAGGCTCTGAACTGTGTCCTCCATAATTATTCTATCAATTTGATTGAAGTTACACATGAGAGCTAGATGCTGTTCTAATTTCTGATCTCATTTATAATATCGCTAATCTTATTAAAGAATGCAGCAAACTAGTTCCATGGGGTCTGATCTGGGAGGTTGTCAGTCTCTCTACAGTTGCAAAGATGATTTGCGCATTATTAAGGTTGTTATTGATGTGTTATTATGTTTTTAGATGAATTTTTGCCTAGTAGCATTCAAGTCTGTGTTTAATACACAAAGATTATCTTTGTATATACTTTAGTGTACAACAAGTTTAGTTTTTCTCCATATTCTTACAGCTTTTCAGCACAATCTTTTATACTTTGTACTTTTGTTGAGTTTATCCAAGGTGCTTGCCGTTTGCTTGCTTTCTTCTTGACTTTCACAAGGGCAATATCATCAATAACAGTCTTTGAGTTGAACAAATCAAGAAGTGCATCAGCAGAGATGTCTGGTGTTTGAGATATGGCTGTCACAAACAGCTTGCTGGTGATTTCATTTATGAGTCTTTTCCTGACAGAGCATGATTTAATTGGAGAGATCTGTATGGCTAAGAATACGCAGAAATTATCAGATAGTGCAACATCTTTAACAACAGTAGAGGTGATTTTTAACAAGACCCTTGCTTTACAGCTGATCCAGTGTGAGTCCACAATTATGATTGGCACACTATAGATGCCGAGTCAGGTCAAAAGTGTCCAGATTGGTTTTAAGTTCCTTAGCTCTTTAGCAGCATTTTTATCAGGATTGTCACGTAAACATTAAAATACCCAGCATTAAAAGAGCAAACTCAGCAATGACTGCTGTTAGCAGCTCTGTGAAATCATCAATGAAGTCTGAAGAGTATTTTGGTGGTCCGTAGAGAGTTGATTAGTAGAATTTGTGGAGAACCTGTACTTTTCAAATGAGGAAGAATCACCAAAGTTGACTTATTTAGACTCATAGACATCTCTTAAAAAGAAAGGCAGTGCCACCTCATCTCTTGATTTTCGACAGACCCTCAAAGTTAAAAATTTAAGGAGCTGTTTCATTGAGAACAGTTGCACTACACCCATCATCCAGCCATGTTTCATTGGGAAGACTTTTTTTTTTACGCCGACAACACATAGCAAATCTGATCGAACGAATGAAAAAAGTTTGGTTCTGCCATATCGGCTTTGTTTTTCACAAGAACAACAACCAATGAAAGCTGGTTTTTTTGATGATGTGAGTGGGACATGAAAGATAGATGGCGCTCGATACACACTCTCACTTGGATCTCACATCAGAAAGGCTCGCCGAAGAACAAGGACTCCAAAGGGCATAGAAAGAAATCATGAAAGAAGAGAATATGAACATTCAGAACTTTGTATTACTCATGTCCACCCATCAGGAGTTAATTGACAAAGCCAACAAAGATTATAAATAATACACCAAAGAAAACAATTCACTCCCTGAAAAAGAGTCATGAGTAATGAGTCAGATTTGTTCTTTTCACGAAAAATACATCATTTCACCTGAGCGCCAGGAGTCAATGCAGCAACATTAAACAGTAGCTTGCGAAATGCACTCTGCAGAGAACCATCCGAACATTTGTGTGAATCTCAAATCGTATAGATAAGTAGAAAACTTATACACTTTTGTGATTCTTTTGAGTTATTTATTCATATAGCAATTATTCCCATGCAAAGAACTAGTTGTTATGAATGTAATTGGTTCTAAAAAACACAAAAAAAGCACCTTTAGTTATTGATGCTAAATGGCACAGCAACGTTTACCTATGATAACAAGTAACCAGAGTTGCTGCTCTGTAGCACCATTGTATTAATTTACCAAGAGTTTATGAAGTTATCAAGGTTTATATCTAAAACTTATTTTGTCAACCTTAAACACATTAAGGCTGACACAAAACAGCATATGACATCTGTCACAAATTTCACATCTATGGTCTCTGATCAATTACAGATGTGTAGCTGGTGAAAGAAAACAAGGTTATGTAATGTCATAGTTTTGAGGATTAGCCAGGTTCCCATGTGTAAATTGTTTCAACAGGTTAAACTGGGATGTACCTGATAACCTTCAGTCTTCTTCTGGCACCACTTGAGCAGAGCGTTCCTCTTGGATCCCCCATACTCCCGTGATAAAGCAGACAGAGGGTCCATCCGCTCCTCTCTGGAGAGACATCAATCGCTTTAAAAACAGAGTCCCTTCCAGTCACATTCAGTCTTCATAAAAAAGCCCATTCTTCATTCATCTGACAGATCTGACAGATTTAGTTTTCTTAAGATCACTCCGATGAGTTGAAATCTTTTACTAATTAGATGCTGACAAGAAAATGTTACTTTTGGTTTATATTTAATAAGTTGCATGTTGAACTTGAGGTAGTGTTTGTTTAATACACAACAATGGTAATAAATCTCTAAAACTCTTTACTTAACAAGACACTTTTAAGGGTTAATTAATTGTAAGAGTAATAAAGGGTCAATGAGCGAGTTAAAACAAAACATTATAATTAAGATTCAACATTATAAAATATTCAATTGAGATCAAGAATAAAGGTTAGTAAATCCTTTCACAAATGTGATGTGTTAAACCTGCCAGAACTTGATATTGATTCAAGCTGGTTTTTCCCAGCAAGGAAGTAACTGCTAACCAGAAGGAAATGCTGTGAAAATTAAGAAGAGTGCAGAATGAGTTTTTTTTCTTCCAGTGTGCTGAACAAAAGTCACTTTGAGCCCACAGAAACAGGCACAAGAGTGACCTCCATTATCAAACCCACTAGGCTGTCAACACGACAGCAAGCATACAGAGACAGACATCTGGCAACCCTGACTGTGAGAAGTACTCTTCCAGAAAGTCAACAAAAGAAGAGTCGGAGCTAAAATACAGAACATAAAAGAGATGAAGGCAAACAGACAAGCATTTACCGTAAGCGTCCACGTGAGGTGGGCGTGATGGAGGCAGTTGGTGAAGCAGAGGTTGAGGGGATTGAGAGCTGTGGAGACGATGAGCCCAGCGTGATGATGGAGGCCGAAGACGATGTGTCTGTTACTGACAAATCTCTCTTTAGTTCTTCGCTGCTTCTACGAGCAACTGAGAATGAGTGGGCATTAGGATCTTCGTATATGTGTAAATATCTATTATTAAAAGGATCAGAGATGTTAACTTGTGTGTTTAAATATACAGTTTTAATTTCAGTGTCATTGTATTTTCTATGACATTTCTCATTTTAGCTAATTAAAAAAAACACAATCTTTTAAAATTGTAAAATGTAACCGTAAAACCCTTATTTTGTACGTTTATAAATACTTAGAATACACATAGGAAATATACATAATTACAATATTCTAGGTTCTAGGCTGTGAATTATTCATTATTTGTCATACTTTTGTGGATGCACCTTTTGTGGTTGCACCTTTAATTAGTTAAAGACGAGAAAAATAGCATATTGACAAATATCGGGTAAAAAAAACTTCATCGCCTATTTATTTTTACAACTAAATCAATTGGTATTTGACACTGACCCAAAAACACATTTCAGTAGCTATAAAGTTTGTGTGGCTAGCATGAAAACGAGTGAACAAGTTGCAAACATTCTTCAGGAACGAACTTTAGTTGGCATCTTTAGACTTGCAGATTTATCTGAAACGACACTGTGGTAATATCTAATTAATGTATTGAATACATTTTAGAGTTATAATAATAAACCATTGTTTTACAGTAGCAGTGAACTAATGTTTATTTTTGTAAATCCTTCATATTTAAATTGAAGAGACTCAAAAACAATGACATCACATATATTGCTAATGAAAGGTTATTAATAAGTATCCCACCTGAAATGGCCTTGTTGGGATCTAGGTTTGAGATTCTCTGGAGGCCACAGCCGGGTCGTGACACAGGTGAGGTGCGCATGAGGTGCTCTCCTATTGGATTACATGAACACTTACACCATCAAATTGTAGACCTTGAACATAAATTTCCTCTATCACTGTCAAGGCCTGTTTGACAATCTCAGCGGTCATTAACAGTAAATTTTGAGCCTGAGGTAAAGGCAACGGTCAGTTATCCGTGACATTCATCACCTCTGAGATGGGCTCTGAGTAACTCATTCAATCCCATATGAAGGGGTAACTAGAGGGGCGGCCCACCTGTGATGCTTAGCTCTGGGAAATTCGTCCGCTTGTCCAGCATTGAAGACAGAGGTTTGGCAGTGTTCGTAGTGTGTCTCTGTAAAACATTGTTGGCAGATTCAAAAGCAGGGCAGAGATCTCATTTGTGATTTTGTGCTTTTAAAGCTGTACCTCATAGAGAGCACTTTGAGTTACGTTGAACCATATTTTATATATATGTATACATACACAAACATTATTTTAACTATTATCTCTCCTTGATCATAGTTTGTTCTCATCATTGCTAATTCTTTAATTAACTGATTTCCAGTAAGAAGTTGTGGTAATTTATACATGTATTTTTTTTTGCTAAATAAATTATAAGTGTCCCAGCACGAACCCTTGAAGTACTTTGTGGGACAGAAAGTTCTTCTCCATTGGAAGCAGCAACAGTTTTGCGGATTTCTTGTAACGGAATCTACGTCACAAGGCCTTCTGATACTCCTCAATCAAGTATCAAGAGATTATTCAAGACAAGTATCAAGAGATTAATTAATAAAAGTTTGTTATATGGCTTGCAGTTTATGTCAAAACAAATATTAAAAGAGCTTAACATGGATATAAAAACACAAGACCTGGGAAAAATTATTTAACACCTAGAACAGTGAATTCAATACTTTTTAAAGCCGAAACGGTTGACTATTAAAAACCAATCTATAGTTGTGTATCAAGCCTACAAATATCAAACCCTTCTGCGGAGGCTCCTCACACACCCATTTGTCAACAATGCTCCGTCCCTTAAAACAAAGCAACAAGCCAAGAGAAATAGTAAAAGTGCTTGTTATGCTTCACCTCAAACAATCATGGAGTTCATGTTCTGCGTAGCCTTGACATGAAGTTAGAAAATTTCAGAGGTGCGCAGAAGGCTTCGAACCAGGATCAGTGTGGGGTTATGTGAATCTGCAGCCTTCACAAAAAAGGGCAATTCATAGGCTTGATGGACAAGTATAAAAAAAATTTTTAAAAGGCCTAGCGACTTTTTAAGATCCCCGAAAACTGTTAATAGGACTAGATCAACCGGTATTGTTTCAGTTTTTATAGTCATTCACATTTAGCAACGTACATTTGCTTTCTTTGTGGATTGAGCCTTTGATTTTTACCTAATCTGAGGACAAGCGCTCATTAGTCCGGAATCATGTTTACCTGTATAGGAGAAACAGCAGCGGCAGGAGGTGTTTTGACAGGACTGGGACTGAGAGGAGTCCTTGAAATAACAGCAGCAGCAGTGACAGCCGCAGCAGTTGTTGGACTGCCCTGAACAGGCCCTGGATAATTATGAATAAAAGAAACACAAACCCTAATTTCTCTCAGCTCCTAGATTATTCAGCAAGGAAAACATAAAGACTAAGGAGGAAAAAAAAGTTTTGCGAATGACTGAGACTTACATTTTCAATTGAAAACATTTTGCGAATATCATTTCATAAGGTAAAAAATAAACTTCAGAACCTTGAATTGTTGAACATGATTAATCTGCTCGAGATTAACACACAAGCATTTCCAAACCTTGTGAGGCACTGTCGAAGCTTTTGATAAGTGTTTTAACAGTGGGTGAGGGTTCAGAGGAAGTCGAGGAACGACGACTCAAGCCCATTCCCTGTCTGAGAGCAGCCAGGTCCCTCTCCACTGCATTCATATAGTTATAAACACGGCCGCGCTCCTCTTCATGTCTGCAATAATTAACACAGTGATCAACCATCATCCCCATCACCCCTAAAATTCACTTTCTCCCCTTACTTCTTGCTTTTCAGTTCATCCAGCTCTTTGTTAATCTTCTCGTTTTTCTCCTGAGCTTCCTGTAGGCGGCGCCGCAGGTCTCCGCTCTCCTCTTGAGCTTCAGTCTTGATGTCATTGGCGATGATGACGGCTGTTTGCAGATCAGCTTGGAATTGACGCCACTCTGCGGATTCCTCCTGTGATTGACAGGTGTCAGTCAAATTCAAACAGAGTGAAAAGGAGATTGTTTCTTTCGTGAAAGGTCACATAGAGGGCATTCTTTCTTTTAATTGTGAACTAAATTGGAATTGAAACAGGCAATGAAAAGATAAATTTACCCGTAATTTCCGATGAAGAACCTTGATTTCCTTTTCCATGTCATATTTCTGATCATGGAGCTTTTTGATGGAATCTGAAGGAGAAAACATCATAATGCTTCAATTAAAAATACCTGCTGGTTTATTTTGCATTTACAGCATAAGATCGGGAGTTTTCTTGAGTAAATAAGATCATTTTCCCACTCCTTCTGAGATGATAACCAGTGCTTTTCCATTCTGGAATCTTTTAAAACATTCTCTTATTCTGGCTAAAGCACTTTTAGCATAAATCATAAAATTTTAAGGAAACAAATTAGCTTTGAGGTTTTCTTCAAATTTCACAACGTTTATCAATAACTGGTGGCTTAAATTTTTTTAGACCAAAACCAATAAAATGTAATGTTTATTTTAGTTATTGCTTTTTCTTTTGGTATTCCTGGCATGGGTAGGTATGGTTGATTCTGAACAAAAGCAGCAGTGTGAGGGCAAGAAGAAAATTGGTTTGTTGTTTGATTTGAGATAAATAAAGACGCTCATATATGGAAAAACATATACAGATATCATGGTTTACTGGACAGATGCATAGTGTGAGGCATTCTGAGCAGGCTCAGAAATAGCTACAATAATTTAAGAGGCTGTAAATTCTGTTTGTGATTATTTGTGTTATCTAATGAGAAGTGGTCAAGACTTAGGCCTGAAAAAATTTCCAATTATATTGTACTAATATTGCGATGGTAATTTACAACACAATCATTTTTCTTCAAAAGGTAATAACCTTTAATAACACAGTAATGCCCCTGTGTGGAGAAAAGTGTGTATAGCCACTATTGCCAACCAACAGGAATTTAAATTAAGCAAAAAAATCATGATTTTTTTTTTTAAGTATAGGCACTATGTTTGCACATTAGGGCAGATTTATTAGTCAAGATAATAAATCTTGACTAATTTCCCTCATCTAGTCCTCATATCCCCTTCAGAAGCTACCCTCCTCTTTTTGCAAATGCTGACAAGTCTACTGAGACCAAGTTGGTTGTTTTCAGTGTTTTTTGCAAAGACAGTATCTACTAAAGACAGCAGAACGACAAACGTATTTCAACACTTCATAAACAACCACAATCCAGAGTGGGGGCAGTGTCGCATGGTGAGCTGAACAGGAGAACATACTGCTAGCAAAAACACCATCATTACCCAAGAAGCAAGTAACGTTAGTGGCTTTTGTTGCTTTACTAACAAATTACAAAAAATTAAGGAAAAAAAATAAGAAAATGTATGGAAATGTGTATTTATAAACTTATCTGGGCTTCCTTCCTGAGGGCTGCATCATATTTTAATGTTAGTTGGGTCATATGACTTACTCTCCAGGTCAGACATGATGAGGTTGTCATGGAGCTTGACAGCTCGGTGCTGCTCGACTTCGTCCTCCAGCTCAAAGATAGTTTCCTTCATGTCTGCAATTTCTGTGTCCTTCTCCTCCAGTTCAGAGCACTGCTGCTCCAGAAGCCTCTTCTGCTCTGCTAACTGTGCCTGGACATCATTCCGAAATGCTCGGAACTCGTCCTCAAGCTTTGGACAAGAGATGCACATTCAGAGCATGTTAAAATAAGTTGCATGGCATGTTCTATAAACTGCCCAACATCAGGTAGCATTGGATATTTTCGGCTGCTTTCTGTGTCATTGAAGTGATTGAAACAGAATATCCAAATTTAAAAGAATGTACAATAATATGCCTCTACACGACAAATTTTTAACCGCAATTTTGCAATTGAAATTTTTGCTACATTGCTAATATAACAAAAATGCAGACTCAACATATAAACCCTTGACAATAAAAAGTTCTAGATGAACATCTGAATAAAGGCCTGAGTTCAATAAACACAGCCTCACATCTCATTCCAATATTAAAACTCTTGAAAGATGCATATCAGGAGCATCTGAAAATTGGGATAATACAAAAATATAAAACAAATATTTAGAATTATGTTTTGCAGGGAAACATTTTTTAACAATAATTTTAAAAAGTTCAAATGAACATAAAATTTACAGTTAAAAATTCATATTAAACTGAAAATTTCCTTCAGAGTAAAAAAAAAAAAAGTTGGATTCATGACGTAAAACAATTATCTACAATGTTTTGCTCATTTCTCAACAGTCACAAAATGAAAGAAAATTGATTACAGTTACTGAAGATCTGTGATTTAGTATATGTCATATGTACATATCTTTAAAATGATCATAGTGGCCCGTAATGACCAACATTTTTGTATATAATGTTGCCGTCTAGCATTTCTGTTCATAAGTGATTAAATACCATAAGTATGCATATCGTAACCATGTTACAATTCAAACACAATTCGTGCTATGGCTAGCATAGAATTGGATCTTTGTTAACAAAGGAAGTTCTGCTAATGACAAACACACCATGCAAAAACTATGGTTGTGCTGTCCACATGACAACAGCATTATCAAAAAACTTGACCTTGGATGGAGTTTTTAAAAATACTTGGTTACAATGAAAAGTTGCTTAGTTTACGTTTTCAAAATAACTGGTCCCCTAGGGCAGATCAGACTATAAAAAATTTCAATTTACTTGAAAGGGATTGAATATCCATCCATCAATCCATCCATCCATGTCGGCTTTGTCCCTTTCAGGGTTGCCAGAGTGGAATGAACCGCCAACTCATCTGGCATATGTGTTATGCAGCAGATGCCCGTCCAGCCGCAAACCAGAGAAAAATGTGATTGAATATGATAATGCAAAACCAGAAGGTACAGCATACGAGGTGCAATTCCAGATTCTGCTCCAAAGAAAGTTGAGCAATATTCAACTTTGACCAGCGATACAACATCACATGAAGTGACTACAACAACCAAATTGGAGTGGTAATGGATAAATCTCATTTCAAAGCAAGGTTAATTTTTTTAGGACTTCAGTGTTGATGTGAAGTAGTTTAGAGTAAGACTTGATACCGTTAGTTATATTTAGAGCTATTTTTGATGAGAACCTAGCTAGTGAGAGTAGTCTTAAATTCATTCATTTATCTTCATGTTGGCTTTATTCCCTTTCGGGGTCGCCACAGCGGAATGAACCGCCAACTCTCTGGCATATGTTTTACGCAGCGGATGCCCTTCCAGCCGCAACCCATCGCTGGGAAAGTAGTCTTAAATTTCGCAATGCAATAGTTATCGGATCTCTCAAAAGCTAATGTGACAGGTCTGAAGCCTGGATCCCTTGAACCAATTCTGAGAGAAAATAATTTTTCTACTGCGAGGACACTTAAATACTCCCGTTAGTCTCACCTTGCTAATAGCCTGCTGGAGCTGTGCAGCTTCACTCCGTGTGTGGCCTAACTCTTCTTGCAACTGAACAGCTTTTGCCTCAGCCCGCTCTTTATCGATCCTCTCGCTGTCCAGCAGATGGCGTATATCGGTCTTATGCCCTGCGCTGTGAATGGCGAGTAGCTGAGTCACTCTCTGCCTCTCTTGTTCAAGTTGAATTCTGCAGCGATTCAGCTCCACCTGCACTCCATCTGACAGCACTCTCAGTGCTTCCAGCTCTGCTTTGGCCACAGCTCGCTCTCGTCGCTCCATTTCCATCGCTCTTTCTGCCACATGTACACGCTCTTTAAGTGCCGCGATGAGGCCTTGTGCTTCTGCGTTCTCCTGTTCGGCCATTTTTAGTGCGCTGCTTAACTGTTGCTGCACACCCAGCAGCTGTTCCCGCTCGAATTGCGAGCCCTCATTCAACTCTGCATAGCGCCTCTCCAACTCCATGAGCCGTCCACTTTTGGCATCTTCATCATCCTTAGCATAGGCCACTCGGTGCTCATCAAGAAGTCCTCGAAAGTAATCCAACTGTCTTCCACAGAGCTCCAGACGATCACCTTGCTGGCAAAGGGAGTCAACGAGGATGGTGCGCTCCTCTCCAAGTCGTTCGTTCTCTACAGACAGTTCCTGTGTGATCTGCTGCAAGTCAGCAAGCTCTTGCAGAGTTGCCTGGAGTTCTTCTGAAGTGCAGTGCTGGTTCTCTTCCATTTGGTGAATTCGTTCAGTCAAGCAGGCTACGGATATCTCACTGGTGTTCCCACTGCTCCCTCTTCGAGAATGTTCCTGGCTTGTTTGCCCACCTTCAGATTCAGACGATGATCCTGAGGGTGCATCCAGAGCATCATCACTGGAGGTGATCTGCTGGTAGGCCTCACTACTCTCACTGTCCACTGGATCAGGAGATCCACCTCGTCTCTGTTCTGACAGCAGGTCCTCCAAAGAGCCTTGAACGGAGCCTTCCGCAGAAGATGTGCGTATGTCAACATCTCGGTTTCCACCAGCAGGTTCAGGACTGTGTGACTGGCAGCGGTGACCTTTATCAGGGCTATCCAGGCGTTGCTCCAGAGAGAACCCAAGTGCATTGAGTCGATCCTTCAGCATACGATTTTCACTCTTCAGCATGTTCAGCTCATCAAGAATCCCCTGGTTCTGGTCTTGGAGAAGGAGGAGGACAGACTCAACATCTGTGGCACTGATTGCTTCCTTTTCCTGGGTTTGCTTGATGTCTTGAGACTCTTGCTCTGGTTCAGGTCCCTCGAGTTCTTCAAGGCCAAGCTGGGCTCTCATTCCTCGAAGTTCAGAGCGAAGATGAAAGATCTCTGTGTCTTTGCTTTTGGCTAACCCTAGCAAGTCCTTCACCTGACACTCAAGCACTGCTTTATGGCTGATTTGGCCATCTGAGCGAGACTTGCTCATCCGAGTCTCAGCCTCAGCTGTGGACCGACATTGTGAGCGTTTCTGAAGCAGGGAATCAGTGCCCTTTTTGGTAGTACTGCTTCTTGTCCTTTCTCGCAAGTTCTCACGGGTTGTCCCTGGCTCCTTGGATGTTGTTGAAGCTGTACGCCTTCCACAGAGTCCTGATATTAAAAGAGAAAAAGAGTCTGAAATGTGTCTTCAATTTAAAAAATCCAAACACAATACTCATCACTACCTGAACTGCTCTTGGATCTGTTCTCAGCACTGCTGGAGTTCTGAAGAGAGCTTCCTTTCTTGTTTTTAGTAGCACTGCTACTGTTGTTAACGGATACAGCTGCAATTCCTGCACTCACTGCTGGGATGTCATCATTGCTCTTTGCCTGGTTAGCATTAAAAACAAGAGTTAATGATCAGCTAAAAGAAAACTCAGGTTAAATGTAACAAGCTTTGCTGGAATTGGGCTAACATATTGAAAAGGCTTTAAAATATGTAGATTTATAGAAATGACACTACAAGCACAATGAAATGTCATTTGAGACAAATAAATAAAAATGCTTTAAACAGTTTATACAGTTATGCAATATACACAAAGAGAACCGATTCAAACTTATAATGAAAAAATGTCTTCACTGGGAATGTGTAACGATTCATTATTAATATACAAAATAATGGGCGCAGATGGGGCCCTACAGATTTGGATGAAAACCAGAAAAAGTTTTTGCCATATCCCGCTGGTCTTTCGTGAGGCTAAGGTCCACGTTCGACCAATGAGTTTTTTTGTTGATAAGTGAGGAGGTGGTTATGTAAATTACGGTGATGTTTGAGGTAAAAGCACGCCTTCAGGCCACTATTCACACACTCTCAACAAGTGTCCTAGACTGAGAGCGGAGAAGAGGGACATCTTGAACTGGATTTGGATCCTGAGCGTGAGCGTGACCTGCTACTGCTATCCATGGTTTGTTTTCCAAATGCATATATACATCAACCAAGGGGCAACCGGGGCAGAAACCCCCACACCTTGCTCCAGTGCAATAGGAAGTGACTGAACTGTAATATCTCAACTATCAGAAGTGAACAAGTTAAGCCCAACTTTGGAGCTGAAAAAACATGTTTACACCCCTGCTGTACTTTTTATTTAGATCGATGAACTTACATGAACACTCTGATGGGGTGGATAATTTTTTATTTGCTTATTTAAGTCATACAAAATGTAAACAATCAGCCAATAAGACATCTGTGCTATGCCTTTGTCCCGCCTCTCTGGACAGTGGTGGACTTACATGAAGGAAATGGTTGGCTACGCCCATTTTTAGCTTGTTTCATATATTTGTTTCATATATCATATATATATATATATCTATCATGTTGTCATAGACTTTCTGTAGCTCCCTGGCACCATCAGACAGCAAGGATCTATATTTCACATATTATTGGAAAATGGCACGCTGTAGTTCAGAATTGCAAACACAGACGTATATAAATAGAATTAATTCGGACTTTCTTTCCCAGCGATGGGTTGCGGCAGGGAAGGGCATCCGCTGCGTAAAACATATGCCAGTGAGTTGGCGGTTCATTCCGCTGTGGCGACCCCGAAAGGGAATAAAGCCGACATGAAGATGAATGAATGAATAATTCGGACTTTCTGCAAAGCTGTTTGACTTGACTCTGTATGTTTTTGGGCTTTTACCCCATGTTCTTTACCCAGTTCAGGTATTAGTTTTTTTTAACTAAAAATCAAAATAAGTAACTTTAAGTGTGTTCATCAAAGCCTGTGTTGTTGTTCATGTGCTTAAATTGATTCTTGATAAAATTGTAACCCCTCAAAGATTCATAAATAGCAGCAGGGTAAAGACACTGTCTGTAGGGGGAATTATAAATGAGCAATAAATACAAAGTATTATATTACCTTAGACAATGGAGCGGCTTTGTTGGTCATCTTTCCTCCTGTGCCCATACTGCTGCTTCCCTCTGGTCTGCCAAGGGCTTTAGAGCCCACAGAAGATCTGGAAGTGACGGCCGTTGGCTTGGTCGCCTTTTTCATGCTTAGCTCCTGATTCTTGATACATTTACAGCGCAATCTATGAAAAATTAAGTGAGAGGATTATCAGAGATACAAAAGAAAACTGCAGATATACAACATTAAAATATATTTGTTCTTTATATTCTCTCCTCTTCATTCTGAAACACAAATCTCATTACCTAATTCCAGCACTGCTTATTTTCCTAGGGGAACACATCAAGACCAAAATTCCTCTTTACTAGGAGAAAGCTGCAATGCAACATTAACGGCCTATCGGACTTAAGTTTAACCGCTTCACACACTTTGAGAAGGACCACTCATTGGCTGTGGTTTGAATGCACACAGCACTGTATGATTGGAGGAGGCACAGAATGATAAACTGGCATTCTTATCACATCATCATGTGTGGAGGGCAGGCACGCTGAAAGGCTGGACCAGCTCGATTTAGCCTTAAAAGGCTTTAAACCTCTAGCTCACCAGAGCAAAGGCTGAAGCTAAAAAAAACAGTTCTATGCAGTAAATGAAATAGATTGTGTTACAAAAAAAAAACACTACATCTAAAACAAGCATTCCTTCATCTTCAGAAAATGTGATTCCAAGTATTTTCAAGCAATTTGAAGCTCCATTTGACTACATAATCTTAAGCAAAGCAGATGATTTCATAGAAGAATTTAAATACATTTAAAATGAATTAAAAATGGTTTAAACAGTATCGGTTGCTATATTGATGTCCAAAAAAAAAAAAAAAAAAAAATATATATATATATATATATATATATATATATATATATATATATATATACACATATGCAGACCTTCAAAAAGTTATCTTTATTTTCATGACTATGACAATAGAAAATGGTAGATTCACATTAAAGGCATCAAAACTATGAATTAATAGGTAGTCTCCTGAAATGGTCTTCACTTCACCGGTGAACCCTGTCAGGTTTAATATGTGGGATTTCTTGCCTTATAAATTGTGAAGAAGAAGTCAGGTGGATACACAGATGATAGTCTCACTGAATAGATTGTTAGAATTTGTATTATGGCGAGAAAAACGCAGCTACGTAAAGAAAATCACGTGGCCATCATTACTTTAAGAAATCAGTCAGTCCGAAAAAAACTTTTTTATGTGTGTGTGTGTATATATATATATATATATATATATATATATATATATATATATATATATATATATATATATATATATATATATATATATATATATATATATATAAACCATGAACATAATCACAACAAAATAAGTACATTTATAAAACCCTTTTTGAAGAAGCAAAACAAAATAATAAATAGTAATAAATAAAATGCCACATAAATTAATGTTATGAAATAACACTAAACAAAGGTATGAATACAAATATGATTCAAATAAAATATATAATTTAAATAACACACCCTTTAAATGAGTGAGAAAACAAGAAAATAAACAAATAAAACAAAAAAAAAAAAAAACATTTAACATAAATTAGAAAAGCTAAATAAAATGAAATATGAAAACTACATTACACAAATAATACATTTGATCTGTAATAAAAATCCCTAAATTTAAGCAAAATTAATTTTTGATTAAATGGAAGTAAACATACAATTGAAACAAGTTCAACCAGAATTGCTGACATTTATTTCGTAATCTATATAATCTAAATGTTGTTCATGGGTTTGCACAACTGTATAGGTATGAAATCCAAACGGATATAGAGGACTAAGAATAAAAAAATCTATGTCTAGTACTCATAAAATGTACAAATAATGTATTAATTAAAGCATTTAAAAACATATGTACCTATTTCCTAGGAATTTTTATATAGAAATAAATTCTGTTAAAATAATTAAACCGAATAAAAACTTTTTCTGCATATAAACAAGAACATTTTTATTAATAATAATAATAATAATTATTATTATTATTATTATTATTATTATTACATACAATATACACGATCAGGAGGCAACACCTCACCACCAAAACACAGAGAAACAAGTAATAGCAAAATTTCCCTTCCGCAAAATGATCAAACAATGAGAGATCATAATGTATAATAATCTCTTTGCCAATGAGAAAAACATTACACCGAGAGCAACAACGGTAGCCAACAAGAAAATACAAGTTAAACACACATGTTCACATAACCATCTAAATAGAGCCAGACTCCAGTGAACACTCCGAACACATGAACTCTGACCTTTCCCTTGCCCCTATGGCCTTTCTTTGCTAATCGAAACTACCGCAGTGATGGCAAACAGATGCAGTCTGGATGGACACCAGCCTAAATACTCCTATTTCATCAGCAAGCCTTTTAAGTCAATAACTTTGAACAGGAATCACAACAAAAAGCACCACACCCATATCTCAGTCCTTATTACTGAACAAATACAGACACGTTCAGCCAAACCTAAAGATTTCTTAAAGTGCAGCCAACACTAAATAAAGATTAAGCCACAAAGTACCATTGGTGAGTATGAGTTCCAATAAACATTAACAATCGAGACAAGCATTTTCTTCAAGCGTGTTACTGAAAGAGAAACCCCATAAAGCATGCGCTTGAACAAGCCTTAAGGTGAAAAACCTCAGCTGGTGCTGTAAACCTCACCACCAGAGTTTGCTGGTGGAATAAACCCTTTTGAAAGACCAGTGAAAACAGAAGGTTCAGTGTTCAGTAGGCAAATTCATCTCTTTGATTTGTACAATAGTGAGCAACAGAAAAGTCTCCATCTAAATACTTTTATACCCACTCCAGTTATCGTTTTAGGGTCACAAGAAAAAAACAAACAAACCAGAAGAATAAACTCAGTAGACTCCGATTGAGCGGTTGCAAATACCAGTTACCAACGCTTTTGCAGTGGAGTATTTCAAACACATTCATATAATGCCTCGGAGCACCTGTTTCTATGGTGGTCTTCGAGGCAGATGTCCAAATAACAACAAAACCTTTATACGAGTGTTTCACACGACCGGCTGTTTGAGTTTAAAATATGTTTACCATAATCTAACAAGCAAAAACGATAGCTCCATTCATTCCACATACAGTTTTGATCAAGTAAGATATGAAAAATGTTAGCTGATGTAACGCTTTCTGCAATATAAGGAATGTCGGTTTCATTCGTCAATAGCTGTGACAAAGGATGAAGTTAGAGGAGGTGAACATATTTTTTGGACGTAGATCACATTAAGCTTTTTCCACCATTATCTTAAGATGTTTACTTGACGATCTTTCTCTTTGGTACTCATGTTTTCTTTGTACTGCTGAGCAAACGATTTATTTTTGTGCATAATGGTTTTGTCCATATAAGCTGTTGGAGTCCATTGAAAATGCTGCGTACACATAAGTCTTTGTCAGATTTCTGGAGTTTGTGAAAGCCCTCTACATCGTTGTCATGTCACTCACATGGAAGGTAAATGCATATTTTGGCTTTGGTTTAAAAGTGTACTTAGAAAGTATGTCTTGGAGAATAGAGGGTCCTCTAGGGGGCTCTAATTGAGTCATATGTGTGATGTTTAAAACATCTGAACTATGGTGGTACGGCATCTGGTCCATAAGGTTAGAAGAGACAGACACTCTAACACTGGGTGTAAGAAAAATAAGCGAACCCTCAGTTTAGTCTACAGATAAAAAATGTGTGAAAGAAAGAAATCATCTAACCTACAAAAACTGCTAACTTCAAAAAAAAAAAACATGTGGAAAAGACATTAATCCCCAGGCCAGAAAATAAGACACCAGTGAAGTCCTTTTTTCATAGACATTAAAGCATCCCATGAGGGAAATTTTAAAGCCTTCAAGAAAAAAAGAAGAATCCTTAGGAGAGAATCTAATCTCAAGAGGACAACTCCTGAATCCCTAACAACCTGGTGAAAGGTGACCCCAGATGCACCATTGTTTGATATGTAAAGCGGCTTCCATAGCCCAGAAGAGATCTAAGGATTCAGTTCCTTCACCAATTTCTCTCACCAAAAATCAACACAGGCTGTTTCAGGATTTTCCTTAGACACACTTCTAATGGAAATTCCACACAGATCTGACACAGCAGTCACTTGTTAATTGAGCATCAGTAAGAAGACTGCTGGGAAGAATGTGTTTGTTTGGATGGCTGATTACCCATGAACACACTGTGAACAGTCAAAAATGATTTCACCAGGAGACCTAAACCTGTAAAAGAGCCTATAAAAATCCCCAACCAGCTCACAATTGGGTAAACTACATTTAAATGCTTTAGCATTAACTGGTCTCTCCAAACTCATGGAAATGAAAAACATACCACGATGCTATGAAGAGCCTTCAATGACAATATCGGACTTAGAATCTACAGCTGCATGATAAATTGATTTCAATATGTAATGTAAAATTTGGCAACATGCACATTTAAAAGTTCACCAAGTCAAGCTATAAGGAAGCTATAAAACAAAAAGGACAGGGATGGAGATTAAATATGCATACTTGTGTACTTATCAGTGATGTTGTAAGCAAGTCGATTGGTACGTTCAAATTCAAAGTATGTGAAAGCAGCAATCGAAATTTCCCAGGTGGATTTTTACATCCATTGACAATCATGAGTGTGTGAAATGTCCTCACTTCTCAATAGCACAATGCACTGCTGTAAACACCACCAGTGAAAATAATGGAACCATAAATCACATGGGGGGATAAAATATGTTCTAAAGTAATTTATGCTAATCACATGCAACTATGTAGAATCATGTTACTGCATGATTTTCATACTCAAATTAAGTACTTACTTACAAAGTATTGGGATTCTAATCCCTCCAATAGTGTCACCCTTGATTTTGAAAATAAGCTCAATATGGCACAGTCACAGGCCAACCTCCTGCTTTCCCTCTGACTGTTTAACAGGAAGTAACTGAACTGCAGTTTGAGGCAGTTGAGGCTGACTCCAGAAGTGAGCAGGTTCTCATTCACTCCAATGTTAAAACTGACCAACTTTGAAACTAAAAAAAACAAACAAGCAGTTTCCATCATTGACTCAATTAGGTTTGTTAATTCAGATCACTAGTTTTGATCTTCCTGAACACTGAGGGGGTGAATTATATAAAAAAAAAATTTACCTTAAATACCTTTTTTTTTTAAACGTTCAGTCAATCAGACATCTTCACTCCGGCCACGTCTCGACTCTATGGATGTGTATTTGATTCCTGCTTACATCTACTTAGAGCCTTTTTTTACTTTGCCAGACACCTATGGGTGCGTAACGTACATTCCGCCCATGGTATACACAGCCAATAGTTATAATAAGCTGGGTCTGTGGTCGAGCGTCAAGTTTGCAAATTGCCTGTTGCCAGGGTTCTTTCCATACCTATCCATCATCAAGTGCATAGTTCTGCACTTTGTCTTTGTTAAGTTGCAATAACACTTCATAAACACTAATTGGTAGCTGTTTGTTTTTGTCTTGGTTGCGCAGCAGACATTTGAATTAAGATCAACTAAATAAAAGTTTTTTTGAGACAACAGGACTCTTAAGTTAATATAACATATTCACAGATAGCTATAAAATACCACTGAATAATTGCAAGTCTGACGACAGACATTTACAATGAAAACAAACAGTGTTTTGACTTCATGACTTTAATAAAACAAGATTAGCCAAAGGCCACATATTTTGGAAGCTAAAACTCACTCTCTGAATCTGAGCTCTTAAAATGCATGACTACCCAATCATTGCAGAGTGGTGGAAAGGTTTGCGTTCTAAATCCAAAAGCAATAAAGATGACGAATGAAACCGTTATATGGACCAAGAGCAATATTCCTCAGGTACCATTCCACAGTAGAAGAATAGAAGAAAATTTAATATGGTTTTTAATTCAGCCCACTGCTTTTTGGCAGAAAAGCTCAATAAAACAAACCACAACGGCCATTAATAATCAAATTAAAATGTATTCCTAACACAAACACACTGTCTTTTTCTCTCAACTATATTAAATGAGGGTTTTCTAATGCAAATATATAGCATGCTGAGACCCTCCCCGAAAGAGCTGGGTATCTGGGTGCATATGGTTGACTGGAATGTGCTGCGGCCTGCTAGAATCAAATTCGAACCAGCTCATCACATGCCTTCATGGGATAAAAGCTATGGATCTCAGACAAAACAGAATTTTTTTCCAAGCCATAAAGAAAGGCAAAACCATCATCTTTGTTGCATCAAGATGAAAATATTCAGTGATATATGTTTTAAAAAATAAGGGTTTTGAAAGCTTTCATTTTTGTGAATGAAACAATTTACCGCAACAAGCTAAAAGTATACTTTTGTTCAAAATTCATAATCTGAAATCCTCTTGCATTTTTATGATCGATTTCAAGCAGTTCTCTACTTGTGATGACTTGAATTTTTTTTAGGTTTTCAGTGTCTTTTCATTGAATCCATAGCTTCTATGATGATCAGGCTTTACTCACTCACAATCATATTATCAAATACATGGCAGGGGTCCAACAAATAATGATTCCTGTTTGTTTTCTAAATGCATGGTGATGGTATATTACATGGTGTACCTGCTTCATTCTTCCTCACAAGCCTATTGTTGGGCACAGGGTCATTCATATTTTAACCTTATTATTTTATTAATAAAAAAAACTTGGGGTCCTTTCACACCTCACTCATTTGTTTGGTCCACACCAAAAATGGACCACAGACAGCTGGTCTCAGTACACTGCCAAACATTCTGGTTTGTTCCAGCTAGTCCAGACCACTGCAATCAGTGTGGTGTGGAAAGGGCCAAAAAGGCAGGGAATTTCTTAAACACATGCATTGCTCCTATTAGGGGTGTTCACATTTGTCATGTTTGGTTTGATTAGTCAATTGTAGTGAAGTGAATTGGTTCATCTGGTTAAGAACGTCTTTAGCTTTGTGGAAATAGCATGTCTGAGCCCATACTATTCCACAACTAAATGCATAATTTCTTTAATTTGACCTGGACAAATTAAGTTAACTAAACTAACTGAATATTGAACAAAAGCTACAAAGTACACACACTTAATTTACTCAAAATAACTCAAATTAGAGCTGTGAAAGCAGCCTTGTACAATGTGTCATTTATTGGCATATTGACTGGTTCAAACAATAATTAACTCTTGCTTTGATGACACAATTATATTGTATATTTGATATACAGTATATTTAGTCCAGACTATTATAAACAGCTCTAGGCATATTCCTCATAATCCCTAAAAAACCCAATTTATATGCTTGTTTACCTCTCCAACAAAACACATGAGAACCCAGACTTCTTATCAACCGCTAATATTTCCCCGGAGCTTTGTCAACCTTAATAAAGTGTTTTATCTTCCCCTAAAACCTATGTCTAGCTAGATTTTGTAAACTATAACTTAAACCAGTAGGTTTATCTGTTCCTAGAAAATAAAAAACTCGAGAAAAAACGACCTGAAATCATTTGTTGTGTCAGATGATTTGTAACATTAGCCTTTTCAAAAACAAGTTTAGCAAATGTCATTAACCTTTGAAAAATGCAATGTACACAACTTTATATTGCAGTTACAACAACTCAAATATTTTGTTGACAGCTTACAAAAATTTTATAAAGTACATTTTGATTCAAACTGAGGCCTCTGAAAGGACGTTGAACGTGCTGTACGTCTCCAATCATCCAGAATCAACACAAAACTATAATTACTCTACCTAAAAACAAAAATTAACTTAAAACAGTATATAAGATGACTCAAGGGCAAGTGATGTAATAGCAATTTTTCATCCTTATGTGAATCATCGCAGTCAGTCAATTTAACAGATAAACAACACAACTATATGTTAATATGTTACTTTGGGGTTTTTACAACGGTTAACCTTGCAATAATTAATGCACCATTTGGGTTGATCACGACAATGACAAACAAACAAAGAAGACAATTTCTACAGTAATGTCAGTAATAACGATCACGCTAACTTAACTTACACTTCTAAAACATGTCAAAACCAACTGCACTTATCTGATGACATCACCCAAAGCGAGGTAGACAATCAACTGTTAAACTAGTGACATATATAGTTCTTCCTAAGAAATAAAGTTTTACACAAGAAAGATTTGCCTCAATCAGGGACCTCAACAAAAACAAGACGAAAACTATTCAGAAGAAAACACATAGAGTTAAGATAGTACGTTCACTTAAATTAATATACCTTTCGCTTCTCGAAGAACTTGAAGAGAATTTCCGGATGAACACGCGTTCACAGAATCATTACATTTGTAAAAAAATAAAAGCTTTTAAATCCACATTAAAATCTCAGTTTTCCGACTCTGACGACGGAATGATGCTTGTGATTTCTAGTCCTCCTATTGAGCCGAAACCGAATTGAAGCCTGTGTGAAGCAAGAAAAAGGACTCGGCCACGCCTATTCGTCAAACTGATTTGACTTACAAAATAAAAGTCTCACAAATAACGTTAAAATGCCTTACTGTCTGAAATGGGGTAAATGTAACATAACATAAATACCCGAAGAAATACATGTTTAAGAATTCATAACAATTAAAAAGAAATTAATAAATACAGAAAAACACTGTATTAAATAAATAATCTTCGTCGCTTTCCTCATTGCAGCCAGAGAGGACGCTCATGTGTTCAACACAACAGGAGGCGTGGCCGCGGGTACGTCGTCATCCCTCGCTGGAGTGTGCGTAGCGTGTGTTGTATGTGTGGAAAGGAAGCACAGCGCACGTTGTGATATTCGCACTTCCAAACCAACTTTGTTCCACTCTCTTTCACCTTCCTAGAACGAAGGGAGCCGTTTAGGAGCTTTTATTTCAGGAGTGAGAAGGAAATCCTCAGTTCTGGAGGAATAATGTCGGCTTCGGCGGCGAAAGTGAGCCGAAAGGAGCAGAACTCTAATCACGACGGAGGGGACGAGACCTCGGGTAAAGTAATGGCGGCGTCCTGCGCACCGCCATTTTCAGAAACTTGCTCTTGTTGCGTTAAAGTCACAATTGTGACTTCGCTTATTTCGATAGCTGTCATATACATTTAAATTGTACGCTGCAGTTTAGTTAGTTTGTGCAGACGAAGTCTTGTTTTGTAGAGTTATTGCACCCAAATGATGCTCGGCGCACGGAGGCCATGATGCTTCTCACGCCGCGGCTTCATTGTGCCACAGGCGCGAACATTAAACTTAATTGTCAGGTAGTTTTACTCCGACACATTTGCAAGCTGTTTTTTACACACATGCACTAATTCCTCTTTAAATAATAGTTCGCTGAAAATTATGGTGTCTTAAAGCATTCATTTACTGTATTGCGTCCATGCTGTATGCTAATATGCTAACGTTAACTGGTTATTGTGTCTATCCGCCATAGAAGTTCATTCATGTCACAAAACAGTCCTTACGATTTTTGACGTAGCCGTGGAGGGCTCTTTAAACTTTTGGATTGTTCCTAAAGCGTATGTACTGTATAATATTCGCTCGTATGGTTAAGTAGACCGCAGTAGGGGCGAACTAACGTTGTGGCCCAGCGCGTGGCCTCCTGTCCTGTTTAAACCTCGCGGCCTTGCGCACCAGCGACTGAAACTGCACCGGATTGAGCCGATCACCCGGCTTCGCGCTTTCCTTTCGCATTAACTTGCCTTTAATGATTTCCTAAAACACGTATTGGTGTATTTGTCGTGTTCATCGTTTGCCCTACATATTGATATTACTTTGTACTTTTTTATTCTTTTTAGGGAAATTATTTAGTTTACTCTGCAATTAATATTTATGTTCATATTTTTATTTCAGAAAAGGAGCAGCAAGAGGCTATCGAACACATCGATGAAGTACAAAATGAAATCGACAGGTATATTTTATAATGCATAACATTTTTTGAGACATTTTATAGAGAATAATTTTAGTTTGAAAACTTTTATTTTAAGGGATGGTCACTATTTCTATATTTCTATTTCTTTTATATCACTATAGTAACTGTACTTCAATAACATTGAAGTAACTGTACTTCAATAACATAGAAGTTTTAAAGTTGAACGTGTCATCGAGAAGCTCATGCTTTTAATCCACCTGATTAAGTTTTTATTTGAGTAAAATCTTACTGTGCTCTGCCGGTGCTTTCTAATTTTACTGTTTTGTCTTGTTTTACAATCTGTGTTTCATTCGTTCATTTGATGTTCAATGTTATTACAAAAAAGAAGAAATTATTACTTTTTAATTTTTGATTCTGTGATTTAAAAAAGACATAAAAATGCTTAAACGAATTACGAGTTGCATCACTTTAGTTTACAGATTTTTTTCTTTTCTTTTTTTGTAGTGCATAGCGTCACCTGGAAGTAATGTTGTTAACAACTTTATTGGTACAATACATTTTGTATGAAGGGTATCCATGCATTTGTTGTAAATAGTGTTTTAAAGTGAAGCTCTCTGCGGGCGATCCATTGACCACCTTCTCTTTTTTTCTTGCATGTAAATACTTGCATTTAACATTTAGCAACAGTTCGAAAATTTACAACTAAATAACTTCATTGTTTGCGTAATGTAGGTAACATACAACAGAGATCTCTTAGGTTCATAATTAGAGCTTATACCTCATATAGTTGAGATGGAAAAAAAAAATACTTGCGTCGACAGATAACTTTAGGGAAGTTTGTTGTTGTGGTTTCTTGTGTGTTGTTTTTGTCTTTTTAAGATTGTGACTAACACAATTTTCTCATCATCCTTTAGGAGCATCTCTCGATGCCCGTTGTCTCAAATGTCTCAGCATGAGTATGGCCAACGCAGAATAAACCTTTAATTAAACTATAATGTCCTTTGATTTATTCGCTTCAGCTTTTACACTTCTGCTTTAAACAAAGCGTTGTTGTCTTCAAAATTAAGTGTCACACTATTTCTTAAGTCCACGTGTTTCTTTTTTTTCCCCCTGTTTCAATCATCAAACATTTAAAACACAAAGCTTTTTCTGTTCTTTTTTTAAAGCAAAGTTATCATTTTTTAATTGAAAATCAAATGAACGAAAGATGCACAGATTTATTTTCCATCTTGTAAAAGTTATTTGTGTATTGACGCCTGCTAAACAAGAGGGGAAGTCTTTCATAGCCTGAGCTCTTTTCTTTACAATTACCTATGTTTCCAATATTTTATTTAATGTATTATTACAGTATACACAATTTTTTTTATTATTCAAATCCTCTTTTTGTTACCCACATGATTTTGATATTGTTGTTCAACAGTTTCCCCTAAACGAATTGATGGGTCAAAGAATCCATGTTTGGTTTTTTTCTTCTTCTTAAATCACAGCCTTTATTTTTATTGTATGCATTGCCTGTGTTTGGAAACGGTGCCTTTCAGAAGGTCATGCCAATGGCATGCTTTTCAGAGGTTTCCTCAGTGTTCTACTAACATTGTCTTAACTTTTTTATTTTTTAGCTCTGCATGGTTAATGTCATTTCTATTGATTTATATTTTTAACTTGACTTAATTTGCAATTACTAGATGATGTAGCTTTCTTTTGATGTCTGAAGTTCCTCCTCACTTAAGAACCTTCGTCCATTTTCTCAGAAGTGGGCCAAACTGACCTTCAACCTTTCTATTGTTTGACTCCACAGATTGAATGAACAGGCGAGCGAGGAAATTTTAAAGGTAGAGCAGAAGTACAATAAGCTACGTCAACCATTCTTCCAGAAGAGATCAGAACTCATTGGCAAAATTCCAAACTTCTGGGTCACAACATTTGTTAACCATCCACAAGGTGAGATGAGGCCTGAACCTCGAGCAGCGTTTTAATCAAATAAAAAGTGATTCTTATAGCTTTTTGTTATTTTTAATGAACAGTCTCAGCCTTGCTTGGCGAGGAGGATGAAGAAGCACTTCACTACCTGACCAGAGTGGAGGTCACAGAGTTTGAGGACATCAAATCGGGTTACAGAATAGATTTTGTAAGTAGCGTTCATGTTGATTGGTTTACATGTTTTCAAATTAGCCATCTAATATGTATGTTTCATGCAGTTCTTTAATGAGAACCCATACTTCGAAAACAAAGCTCTCTCAAAAGAGTTCCATTTGAACGAGAGCGGCGACCCATCTTCAAAGTCAACTGAAATCAAATGGAAAGCTGGAAAGGTGAGTTGAAATTTAATCGGAGAAGTCCATGTTCTACTTTCATTGTCTGTTTCCTAACCCAGTGTTTGTGTTTTAGGACCTGACAAAGCGTACTGGACAGACGCCAAACAAGGCAGGGAAGAAAAGGCAACATGAAGAGCCAGAAAGCTTCTTCACCTGGTTCACTGATCACTCCGATGCAGGGGCTGATGAGCTTGGGGAGGTCATTAAAGACGACATCTGGCCTAACCCTCTGCAGTACTACCTGGTATGATTCTAGCCTTGTAGCTAAACTCTTTCAAACACTTACAGGACACACACTGATCCCGGCGTTTCTTTGACCAGGTTCCTGACATGGATGAGGAAGAGGGTGATGGTGAGGACGACGATGATGATGAAGAGGAAGAGGGCTTGGAGGACATTGATGAGGAGGGGGATGGAGAGGATGACGAGGAGGATGAGGGAGAAGATGGTGAGGTGAGCTTGAGATGCTTCTTAACGAGCTAAGCTTCTGGTCTTTTTCATTTTTTTAAATAATTTATTATACATCTGGTTTCAGGATGATGGAGAGGATGACTAACGGCTGACATGGACAAATTCCAACATGTGTACCCCTTTTTGAAGTCCCCTACCATCCATTGGAGCAAAATGCTTTTTTTATTTTATTTTGTGTGCTCCATCTTCTGTTGTACTGATGCCTGTCCTTCCATCTCTAAACCTCTCTTTGGACACACACAGTTCCTACTTTGGAAAACTTGTGGCATCACGTTGCAGATTCCTCTCGCCATCTTTAATAGCAACCATCTCCAAAGACAACCTTGACATATTAATCTGCACGTCATCCTCTGTAGACTAAACTGAAGTAAAGTACAATTTATATATTAAGTATGTAAATGATTTTTTTTTTTCTGTGAATGGTTGAGTAACAATACATGGTGTAGTGATTTGATCATAGTGTACACACCTAGCCTCGTGTTTTTTTCTTTTTCTTTGGTGTACTTTCTTTACTGCAGAAGTGGGGCCTGAAACTTTGACACTGTTTTCCCCTATGTGAGATGTTGGCCGAATGGAAAGCACCAGCTAGCTCCTGTCACCCCTTGTAAATGTTATGGAGTTAATATCAGGGTATGGCGGCCATTATTGTTGATGGTAGGGTTGGGTTGGGCACATGGGCATCTGATGCATCAACGTTTGGGTTTTTGTTGATTGAATTTTCATTGTAATGTTTTACAAACACCCTTGAGATTTGAAACATTTTTAATAAAAAGAAAACGTACAGAAACATCTAGATTTGAGTGTTGTGTCAAGTGTTTGTGTGGATAAATTGATATTCTATCGTATACGACTACGTTCTAAGCTCACGAAATACACTTCAGATGTCTTTATTATTCATGCATAATGTGCTGGTGGTGAACATCTTTACTCTCCTTTAATTATAAAACTGAATGAAATCTCAAACTAATGAGATGATCAAGAACAGTTTGCACATTTTGAGAATTTGCTAGATTTAAACTTGTTCTGTTGTGAGAATGAGAACTGCCATTCACAACAAGTGTTGGAACCATTAACAAATAATAGAACTGTACCGTTATTTAAATATTATTTTCCTTAGTTTGAAAATAAGTTCCCTAACACAGCACACTTTTACATTTATATTTAACTTGTAAACTTTCCCTAGAACCCATATGTCGAAATCAAGACCCCTGTGCGGATGAATGTGTTATTTCTGGCCCTTAAGCAGGGATGCACAGACCTCTCTCACCCCAGACACTTCCTCCCGTTCTTCCGGGGGGACTCCGAGGCGTTCCCAAGCCAGCCGAGAGACATAGTCTCTCCATCTTGTCCAGGGTCTTCCCCGGGGCCTCCTCCTGGTGGGACTTGCCTGGAACACGTCTTTAGAAAGACGTCCAGGAGGCGTCCTACACAGATGGCCAAGCCACCTCACCTGACTCCTCTCGATGTGAAGTAGCAGTGGCTCAACTCCGAGCTCTTCTTGGATGACTGAGCTTCTCAAGCTATCTCTAAGCGCGGAAACTCATTTAACTCATCTATGGCCCCTGGGATAATATTTAACTACTACTGAAACTGGCCCCGAGGTAACACACTGATGTTTTGCATCCACCAACACTACATTCTCCACAATGCAACAGTACCCCACGAACACGAGAATACTTTTAATTTTCTCAGTTTACTATTTGAAAGCAGTGGTTTGTTGTATCATAGCCCAGCACAACAATGCTTTTTCAGTTTATAAAACATGTTTTGTTTTCAAGTGTTTCACTTGAAATGACAGTCATGAGAAAACATTGATCGATGTATTTAACCGTTAAATAATATACAAAATATTAAGTATTTAGTTTGGTTGAATATGTTTTTCGCAATTATTTCAATATGTTTTAATAAACATTGAACCGCTCCGGCCCTCAACTTATTGCAAATTCTTTTTTTTTAACCCTCGATGATATTTAACTGACTGATCTGCTTTTGATGAATCAGATGGCGTTGCCAAAGTCACGTGACAAACGTGTAACGGGGACACTTCATCTATGATCAATTTTTACAAGAGGTAAAGACGCAATTCATCACAATGAATGTGTATTACGTAAAAGTGCAATTGCGGTCAAATAATTGGAAGGTGGGCAGAACGTTTGACGGATCAGAATGTAACGCAACAGGAAGTCCTTCGTTGATTGGTTCCCGGTATCCATGGTAGTATTCGCACTAATGGCGCAAGCAGGTTAAACGAATAATGCCACCCAGAGACAAAGTCAGCAATGCGATTATAATTTACACACATTATAAACAACACAAATCTAATGTATTTACAGTACAGCCATTCATGCTGATGGAAAGGGAAGCAAACAAGACGTTAGCTCCCTGCTAATTCTGGAGGTAACGCTAGCATTGTGACTAACATTAAACGTCAACTTAATACTTAATGTTTTTATCTAAAAAGAAAATATCGAAAAGTTGTATTTTCACTTGATGGCAGATTCTGACAATGTTTACGGATGAAACGCTTGACTTGGTTGATGTTGAATCGACATGGAGAAAGTCACATCAACAAACACAAGAATCTGTAAGTACTTATGTTTCTACATTAATCCTGACAACTGTAAGTAGTTTCTATTAAGTCTATTATGGTTATTTATTCTTTAGAGAAGCTGTCAAACTCTTCCAGTTCACACATTAGAAGCTGGAACACAAGCCAAATCTGTGCTGGAGAAGAGTTCACAGACAGAAGAGCAGAGCAGACTAGAGCTCTCCCAGGACCCAGAGCTGACTAACCTCCCTGGTCTGGTGGAGTTCCTGAGAAGAGCTGAAGATGTGTTGGTCAGAGAGCTGGTGAAAAACTCAAGGAGTCACGCCTTCGATGGCTTTCAAGTCAAATGGGAGGACCAGAATGAGACGGTGAAGAACTGCACACAAGAATTCATGCAATTAAAGATATAACCACTGGATTATTAGATATCTCCCAGTGAAAATGGTAGAGAGAGAAAGAGTAATTGGAAAATCGTTGTCCACAAATCCACTTTTTAAAAAATCTTCATTTATATATACATCCTCCAAACTGTAAGGAATGCTTAAATATCTCAATAGCTATACGGAAGCCCAAGAGGTTATTAATAATATTATTAAACTCATGCTTTGAACTTTCTAACCTTAAGCTGGAGTTGTTTACATGATGAGTCACACCAAGTCAAAGTCCTGTAGGGTCGAAAGGGGTGGACAGCATGCCACTGAATAATTTTGGAGTTGAAATATTGTTTGGTAAGACGTTTACTTGGGGTTTGGACAGCTTATTGTATTATCTAAAGTTGAGCAATCAGACATTGCTCGATGCTGCTTTTCTAGTTGCCATCAACAAAATGATTTCAAAAGATTTAAATATGGCGTTTTTTTTTGTCAACAAATGCAAACAAATATACATTTTGACTTTACCAAAGGTTTTCAGCCTAGAAAAACAGCATTGGCTAGAACTCAGGAAACAAAATGGCCGACTGACTGATGCAACTTTTAGAGGCATGATCTAATAACTGATCTCATAGAAGACTGACCTCTACGTTTAGACTGCAGGTCTTAATGCTCCATGTATCTGTCATGTGTATGAACTCAATGCAGCTCGGTGTGAGATGTACATGCACAGAAAATAGCCTTGATTAAAACAAAAGTATGGACAAAAGCATGGACGAAAATCTGAGATTGTGTGGCTTCATTTCTGTTAATTTATGATTATTAGTTCTTTTACATCACTTTCTTTCCACTGATTACTTTCAGCTCCGTTTTCAGACAAGGCTGTTGTTAAACTTCCTACCCACGGCCAAAAATATTATGTCTAGCCCCATCAAATGAAATAAAAGTTGCATAAATACGACCTGTGTTTTTTAAACTGAGGTCACATTGCAGAAAAATTGGTTATGTATCATATTCCCAACTATTTGAAAGTGACAAAAAAAAATTTAATTGAAAAATCGTTAAAAAAAATGGTAATTGAGCTGTACAGACTGTCCTGAAAATATCAGATACAAGTTTCATGAGGGCAAATTATATTTGGGTCACTTTGGGCTGCAGTCTGAATGTAGCTATCTATAGGTATGCATTTCTGATGATTAAGCAGCGGGTATGGAGACAGGACTGAGCATCTACAAAACATCTACAGTTGCACAGGATGGGTGTTCTAGTGGAATATTAAATGATAAGCAGGGAATAAAATGGTAAACAAATGCTGGGATGAACTTCTGGAATTTTGGATCTTCGGAAGTGAGTATTCACCATTTACTTACAGATGGCAGGCTGCCGTTGGAAAGGATTAAAAAGTTACATCACTTTGAATTTGAACATTGCTCAGGATCCAAACCAACACAAAATAAAAAAATAAAGCAATTATATGTTTGATATAAGGGACGTAAAGGTGTCACAGTTGTGGAGCTGGTCGTCTTGAAACCGGAAGGTTGGAGGTTCGATCCCCACCAGTTCCATTTTGCCGTTGTGGCCTTGGGCAACCCACTTCACCCGCATTGCCCTGAGTGGATGTATGTGACTGGTGGGGGGTGTTTGGTGATGGTCATGAGGTCGTAGGCACAAAATGGTAGCCAGGTTTTGTCAGACTGCCTTAGGGCAGCGGAGGGCTACCAAGGCAGCTTGTCACCACCAGAGTGTGAATGTGGAGTGAATGAATAATACTCTGAACATTGGAAAGCTCTGGAAAAGCTCTATATTAATTGAAGGCATTATTTGACTTAGGTGTCCTGCATGCATCGTCTTCAGCCCGCTGATGCTCTGGAAAGAGGCCTGCATGTCACAAGTGTGTCCTGGAACTGCACTGGTTCGGTGATCGCTTGTGGTTTTGGCCGGTAACTGCTTATTTTTCTACTGTAAATGGATCCTCTCCAGGTGACGAGTTACATTCTATGTGTTTTTTTTGCGGGATCAGTGTGGATGATGGAGACTGGAGCAACGAGAAAGCCTTTGTGTGCACTTGGAACTTGGACCGGCAGAAACTGAACCCAAAGAGGCCGGACATTCTCATTGATGTGCCCACGCCAGTCATGAGTTTGTGCTTCCATCCCATGAGACCTTCTGTAGTTGCTGGTAAGAAACACACATGTAAACACTCTTTTAATGTCTTTGGTTTAGAGGTAATTTCATCTTCTCCGCTTTTGTGATGTTGCAGGAGGTCTTTACAGTGGTGAGGTGGTGGTCTGGGACACAAGCCGCTCACAGGACCTTATTTTGGCTCAGACAGGGATGTCTCCAGACACGCACCGTGAACCGGTGTATCAGGTTTGTAGTCAAAATGAGGTATGAGGGCCAAGCATTTTGTCATCTGCTTAAAGCCTTGTGTTTGAGCAGGTGAACTGGCTCCCTGGAGCTCGCAGAGGAGAGTTTTCTCTTCTCAGTGCTGGCTCAGGAGGAAGAGTTCTGTTGTGGACCATTGATGTTGGAGAAGCCAAACTTATCTTGAGTTCTGGATATGCCCTGGCCCGGCAGCAGATGCCTCAAAGTGGAGCTAGAAGCAAGGTGTGTTTCTTAATGGAGGCTAAGAATTTAATTGTGTAACAGCTAATGGGACACTTCATCATATCTTTGTGAATTGATTAATTTTTTTGTAAATGTAAATGATTGGACCTTATTATTGCTGTGCTGTTCAAACTTAATGATGAGGGATGAATTGTGAGTGGGTAATGCACTCACACAAAATAATTATGAGCAAATTTTTGAAAAACATTATAGCATATGTCCAACTGTTGTAAATGCAATATCACATGCTGCAGGGAAATCATTAAGTTTTGTTCGTCTGTGCATGCGCAGGATGTATGTATTGTTTACTGATTACTTATTACTTAAATGTGAAGAGAACATGTGGAATCGCTTTGAAATCGCTATCCAAATTTTCAATCCGAAAATGGAGCGGCTGGGTGGTGGTCGATACACACTCCCACGTCAAGCTCATGGAAGGAACCAGCAATGAAGAACGATACGATGAAGAGCCGAAGATGAGTTTGGGAAAGTTGATACTATGAACATTCAGAAGTTGGTCTTGTTGGTGTTTGATCAACAAGAGTTCTTTGACAAAACCCTCAAAATGGCCAACCATGTGGTTGTTGTCCCCTGAGTGGTGATGGGAAGTTTTGTTTGTTTTGGTGCTTCGTTCATTTGACTGTTGTTCATCTAAAAGAAAGATTCATTTGAACGATTCATTTATATCCCTCATAAAAAAATAGATTTTCTTGCGAACTGTTACGACAAAAACTAAAAAATAGAGCATTTACAAGAATCTAAGTAAAATTAACTTGCACCAAAGAAAACAATCGATGCCCTGAGAAGAGTTGTTACAAGCGAGTCATTTTGAAGATTTGTTCTTTTCACGGATGACAAATCACTACCCCCTCAGCGCCATCCAAGGACAAGGAGGGGCACTGCATCAACATTAAGTAGTATTTGGTTGCTATATCCATGTTGTATACAGCCTATGGTAGCGACCTTAAGATAAAAATAAAATATAATTACAATTTTTATTTTAATAAAAACAGTTTATTTGAGTAAGAGTAAACCATTTATTGAAGTTATCTAAATGATACAAAGCAAAAATGCTTAGCTAAAAATGCTTTTTCACAAAGTAAATTTGTTCTGGTTTTATGAAATATATGGTATTTAAATAAAAAATATGTCTGTTTGCACAAAACGCATCACATATATAAGTGCTGCTATTTGTTAAATAGTGTCAAATAAGGATTAAAATAAGCATTAACATTATCACTGATAAATATGTTGTGGTTGTAACTTACCACTATGTGTTTTGTAGCTGAGCTGTTAAAAGGCACCAGCTGACTCAGGACGCACCGAGCAGATTCACTTTATGATTAATGCATGTATCTTTTTATTTAAAATCATGTTGACGATGTTTGGAGAGTGAAGGTTGCAAGTGTGTCATGATTCACAACTTTTAAATGTAACATTTGTCTACACAGTAAAGTCTAGTGTTAAAATAACTCTAATTTGTCCTGCTCATAGTTAAAAGAACACTGAATCGCTTAGCTTGAACTATAAAATGTTTTTAAGACATTGTTCGATGAAGACTTAATAACTTAGGTAACCTGATAGTTATTTAAGCGCAGTTTGAGTGTTATTTGTACTCTTTGTATGCGTGCGTGTGCGCGTGCTTGCTTGTGTGTATTCGGTCCTACTCTTGATGGTTATTTAATTTCAGTAGTACATTATTTCTAGAAAATGCCATATTCTTAAAGCAAAATGGCCTGGAACCAAACCCTGTATTCAGCACTTCAAAAATGAACTTTATTATACACAAAGGCACTGAAGTACTTAAATAACAATAAGGTTATAAGCACTCTTAAATGTTGTCTGACTATAATTTTCTGGATACCTGAGTGTTAATTTCTTATAAATGTATTTTCCTCTAGCTCTTTCATACATTTTTTTGTAACATAATACTTTTTAATACAGCCATTATGCTGTATAGAAATGCCGTTTTGTATATTGTTGGTTAAATTGTTTAATTTATTTATAAATTTACATCAAGTTGTCATTCTGAACTTAAATTGAGATTTAGTGAGTTACTCTTGAACCCCTCAAAAGCTGTGAGCCTACGGGACATACTGCACAGGGGTTTGTGAAACATTGGAGGCTTTCCGGAATGCAGATTGTTTTAAATATTTATACATAGCAATTCAAAACCACTGAATGATTTCAAAAAGGTTTTCCTTTCCAAAGGCGAGCGGAAGCATGGCTATAGGAGTGACCTCTTTGGCTCTGTCTCCATGGGATCCGGACAGCTTTTTGGTGGGCTCTGAAGGAGGGCTTGTGCTCAAGTGTTCCTTCAGCAAGGAGACGCCAGCAGCCGTGCCCTCTGATGGGGAGAGCGTGACACTGTGTGCTCCAATGCAGTTCTGCTTCTCTCAGCAAGGGGGCCCGATTCACTCACTCCACTTCTCACCCTTCCACAGGTGGAATCTCTTGTCAATGTACAGTTTCTGTTTGAATGATTTGATTAAGATTGTGTTTCTGGCTTCAGGAATCTGTTTGTAAGTGTTGGGACGGATGGCTTGGCTCACTTGCACAGTGTGCTCCAGCCTCGACCCCTGCTGTTTCTACGGGTGTCCGATTCATACGTATTTGCTGTGAGATGGTCGCCTACACGTCCTCTCGTGTTTGCTGCTGTTACAGAACAAGGTGAGGCATTACTGTCTTTAAAGGTTTAATAAATGTGAGTATCCATCCTCCCTGAATTTGGAACCAGCACATAACTACACTTTTTGTTCCAGTCTTACCTAGAACATATTAAAATACAGAGGATTTCCAATCCAGCCTAGATATAAGGTGCATACACCTTTTTGGTCTGGACCGAATAAGAAAATAATATTTTTGATTTTTCACAGTAACCTAAAAGTACGCAATCTAAAATAGTGACGTGTTGAAAAACTGATCGTTTAGTTTTTGTTGACAGAGCTAGGTCATTTGTATGCACGACCTGCAAGAGGCAGGTGCTTGTAGGTGACCCTATAGTATAGTTACGTTATGTTTTTATATAAAAAATATTGTTAGCCCATTATTACAGATAATCTACTTGTTATTACTGTAAAATCATAAATAATGATTGAAAGTTCGCTGTCATTATTAATAATGACCCATTAAGTAATCTGTAATTGACATATTATTACTGTGTAATTGCAATTAATTAAAGGAAGTTACTCTATTATTTCTAATAGTTGCCCAGTATTTGGTACTTGTAATTTTTCTGTAATTTGCATTCTGTATTCTAAATTTTTACCTGCAACTTTTCTGAAAATGCTCATGGAGAGCTTGTACCTAAAACTAAGCTGTAGCAAATTAACAAGAATTACCAAAATATCACACATCAACATTGGATCTGAAATATTGCATACAGCATCTTTCTGAGTTTTTGGGTCTGAACTCTAATTAGTGACTGAGCTCTAATTAGCAGTGGCAGACGGGTGGAGGGTTATGGCTGACAGAGGTGATGGATGTTGTAATAACTCAAATATAACATAGGACTGTGATAAACCCAAATTGCTATTTATCAACTGAACAGTCCGGTTATAACTAAACCAAGACTAAGTATGCTGTTAAATATGACTAAAATATTCTAATATGGAGAAACATTTATTTGTTTTTAATACATTAGTTTTTTCTTGTGAAGTAAGTAAAGATATAAACCCTAAAACACAGCTCTCCTCTCTCTGATACTGCGTAAAATCTATATTAACCTTTGAAACACTACGGGAAACATTTTTTAAGTGAAAGTGTTCACTTCTGTTCAAGCACTGTTTCTTCTCTAAATGGGAAGTCAGCTGTAATGCTAGATAGGCAGCTTTTCCAGACACTTGATCCTTTGCAATTTTCAGAGCATTAACCCTGTAGCAGTCTGTCAGGATGGGGCTGCCATTCTGCACCTAAGACCTCCTGCCCACCACCAAACGCCCACCACCAGTCACACACATCCATACTGGGCAATGCGGGGGATGCGACTTGCCCAGGGCCACAACAGCAGAATGAAGCTGGCTATGAAACAGAACTGGACCTTTTGAAAACTTAGCAAAACAATATGGAAGAAACCAGAGCATGAGTACCAAATTCAGTTTTATTTTAATGTAACAAAATATTGAAAAGGTAAAAAATTGGACATCAAACAAGGCTGAACTTGTCATTTATTAAATAATTGCGAAAAGACAAAGGATTAGTGTCTAGCAGAGTAAATTCAAATATTATCATAGTATATTATAACATGGAATACTGCCCTTCAGACTTTCTAACATTAGAAATAAGCGTTTTTAAACTTAGCTACAAATGCATGTTTAACACCATTTAATTTCCAAGGACATGTAAATAATCCATACATTGTCACTTGCTCACAAGTTAGCGTTATAACCCCATACTAAACAAACAAAAAAAGCAAGACTTTGTACTGCATTGTCAAAATACGTTTTTTTTTTATGTTTCAAAAAGCTCTGGTTCTAACTCATGATGCGTCACTTCAGCACTTCAGCTAAAAATACTGTTTCCAAGTTTCCATGGCAGCTCATTTCCACCAGGTTAAAAAATATGTCATGGCTTTAAAGCCACACATGTGAGACAAAAAAAAGAGTGTTCATGTAGTTAGTTAGCATTGGATGGCAGGTTAGAAAGTAACTTCATAAGAAAATTCCGACATTCTAAGTCAAAAGTTTGACTACGTTTGAAAAGAATGACTTTTTACGTCAAATTTGAAAATGGGCTTTCATAGCTTACGTTTACCTTAGAAAGGAATGCCTACTTTTAGTTTGGATTACCAAATATCTGTAGGGAACTTATGTAGACCTATATAAAAATATGAGAAAATAGAATTGCTAAGACTTGATATAATTCCTTCTCAAATCACTCTTGCAACTTTGAAGCATTTGGATAAGACATAAACCAGAGAGACCGTCCAACTGTACGATTGCTGTGAGCTTGCTCTGCAGTTTCTATAAGATTCCTTTGTTCTTTTTTCTTGCTTGACAGGTTTACTCCAAATGTTTGATCTGGGTCAAAAATCTACAAGGCCATTGGCTAGCATCAATCAGAACACTGGGGGGCATCCATCATACTGCCTGGAGTTCAATCCCAAACACACAAACCTGCTGGCCGTGGGGAACGCAGATGGCAGCGTGAACATCTGGCAGCTCAGCGCAGAGCTAACAGAACAAGGTGCCAGGGAGACGGCAGCACTGGACCAGCTAGCCAATGAGGTGGCAGACTGAACTAGTGGTTTGGTTGTGCATTAAACAGTTGGTTTCTACAATAAAAATAAACCCTCAGACAACTCATCCAGTTGTAACCAGTAGCGTTTATTAAGCACACTGCCGTCTCGATACAACATTTCTTCTCTAGGCTTGTTAAACAAAGCAAAGCGCTTAAAAGCTAAAACAATCACAATAAAAAGCAGACGAATCCACTACGCTATTGTAAGTGAAGCATGAGGGTGTGTTGGATAAATACGCTGTGTGATAGCGAGATACAGATGTTGCTATATTGGAGCTATAGAGATTCTCAGTCATATCCATGCATTAGTGTGTTCTTGTGAGGGCGGTGGAAACGCGTCCTGATTGGTCACTGGCAGGCAGGAACGGGGAATTAATTGACGAAGAGCGAACGGGTGAATTCCACAAAGTCAAACGCTGATGGGATCTCACGGCCCTTGCTGTCCAGATAGGGCTTCATGTGAGAAATGCAGTAGTCTGCTTGTTCCTTTGACAGGTTCTGTAAACACAGATCAAAAGAATCCATTAATCAGAAACCAAAATATTGTGATAAAGGACAAACTTTGTGTTGAGTTTGTTCTTTTTATGCCTCTTTTTAAGGATATTACAGGTAATGTAGTACTAATCCAAAGTTTACGTTATCTGGCCAGAAATGTATTTAAAATGCATTCTAATCAGATTTAGGGAAAGGCCAGATATGTAGGGGAAAAAAACTCAACTATAGACATCTGTGGGGGCTTAAGTGAGCAACCCATGACCTTGGCATACCCTCTACATGTACCTATACAGTTGAAGCTGAAGCAAACTCTTGAGTTCAGACAGTCATAAGAGCTATAAAAGATGACGACACTATTTGCATAGAGATGAGGGAAGATGCAGCAGCGGGTCTCCGGTGCTAGAGATACCAGCTGAGAACGGACGACCACAACTTTGAGTGGAGAGGAGACGTTTATTTTAAAACCACTTTATCCTACAATACTGTTTCACGTCATGATGAATATTGTGTTTTGTAAATGTATTGCAATTGACTAGTTTTTTTTTATAGTTTTAAGACTTTGAGATACAAAAGCTTTGAGAGATCAGATCACAAAGGAGTCTTCTGACCAAGTTTTAAGCAACTAAATTCTTAGGACTTAACCTAACCTGAGAATAATAAATAAAAAGGTTGAAGGTGGTAAGAATTAACTGAACACCATAAAACAGTACCTGGTAAAGCTCTTCCTTGGTGACGTAGGGTTTGCTCTCGGAGCTGAGAGCTCGGAATGCACTCTCGATCTCCTCGCTTGACTTCACGTTCTCGGTTTCTCGGCTGATCATGAAGGCCATGTACTCCTGGAGGGACACGTTTCCATCCCTGGATCAGACGAATATATAAGATTAGCTCATCAACAAAAATACTTTTAATCCAATAACCTTTGTAGAGCTGGTAAGGGGATGGCAAACCAGTTTTGTAAGTTTTCACAGCAAAGAAAGCCCATTTTCACAGAAAAGAAAGTCTATTGTCAAAATTCCTTACACTGCAACAAGCAAGCGTGATTGACATTACAGAAAGTCAAAGGAACTTTCCACATATGCTGCCTAATATGGTTGCCATATACAAGTTGAAATATTTACGTTGACATTTTTTACACTTGTTTTATCCAGTTACTTAAGCTTGCTCAGATGTGACAAACATTCTTACCAGGTGGAGAGGAGACCATACTCAAGCACCCGAGAGGCTAAGCAATCTTAATCTCATAGCAGTTTGTGTATCAAAAGTTGTATGACACTGGAATATAAAATTATCTTTCTAACAGTGTAGCTACATGATTGAACAACTGGTAAAGCATATTTTTCACCCAAGGGCAACGCCTATAGCCAAATATCATGGTCACTGTTGACACAGCAAGATAATGTGCTTGAGGAGGTGAAACTACTTAATACTACATTTTATTTTAACTATTGACAGTGAACTGGGAGTCAGAGGGGGATATGAGCCCAGAAAAGAAGTATAATGGATCCATCATGTCCAAACACGTTTCTGATTGGTTGACGTGTGCATGAACGTGTACAAGAATTCAAATATTTTAACTTATGGTTAAAAGTGAGGATTCGCACCACATTGGTCCCTTCCTTCCCATTGCTATGTTTCCTAACAATCACATCTTCCCATTGACTTAACATGCAAACTACACATATGTTTGTCACCCTTGCCTGGTGTAAACAAAAAAAGGAGGAATAAAAACTGAAAATTAGGTATTAAAGGCTTTTTTTTTTATCATGGTTCGGCACCTGGCTCGTTGCCAATTGGTTGGGTGGACCACGTGAGGCAATTAGGTCCCAGTTCCACAATTGGACTCTGGTGATGCCAAAGTGGAGTAATTTAAGTAACTAGGACAAAAGATAAAAAATGTCTTTCCTTACAAATGGCAAAAAAAGTGAAGTAACTGACTAAATCTCTGAACTTGATCTGAACTTTGAATATTACAGTATATAACCAAGACGAGGGCAAAGCCATGAGGAAAATGAACAATGAAACAGCCTAAAAGCCACTCTTTATGTTCCTCACCTGTTCGGATCGACTATATCCAAAATGGACTCAAACTCTGGGTCTGGTTCTCCTTCCTCAACCATGGGCAAGTCATAGCCCAGAGAGCGCAGACATGACTTGAACTCCTGGTGATTTAGCCGGCCGGATTTTTCTTTGTCGAAATGCCTGAGAAGGAAAGATTCAGAGTTTAGCCCAAAGGATGTGTTTTTTTTCCACTGATCCCGGAATTCCATTACAAAGATTAAATTAAATATAATTTTTTCAGAACCTAAAAATGTGGTAAGTTACATTTCATTATCATGACTGAATTCGGGGTCATTCCAGGGTATATTGAGTAAAATGGAATGCCATAAATAACCTTTTATCTCACTTGAGTGTGAAAAACTCTATTGCACTGAGACAGGATAATTTTGTGGAGAAACCAAGGTAGAGCAGCCATCATTTGGGCTCTGAAAATGAGTTGTTCATTGACATTACGCCAAGTTGCAATATCAAGCCTTTAAATAGGAGATTTGAAATTCGAGTTAAAAAAAAAAAGTATTTTTAAAAGTTTTTAAAAATCTTTAAAAACCAGCATTAAAATGTAAGGATTTCAAGCACACGTAGAGATACTGTGAGGTGGATTACTCACTTGAACATCATGCTGAACTCCTTTAGAGCCTCTTCTGTGACTCCTGTAGTGTTTCTGTAAGATAAAAAAACACAAAGTTGATTGAACAAACCGATTATGATTAAGCTTTGAAATGTTAATTTCAAATTTAATGTTTATTTAAATAATTGTTAAAACCTTTGCATTATACCAGAAAATATGTTTGTTGTTTTGATTAATGTATGACGGTTTTAATTATGTACAAGACACAGTCAAATGAAATTTATCTGCAATAACATAGTAAAATTATCCAAAATTGAAAGGAATTGGAGGCAAAATTATTTTAATTAAAAAGGCAAATGATTTTCATTTATATTATTAAAGCTAAACACAGGGTATCTCCAATTATACAACACTTTCATGTCTCAGTTTTTAAGACTTTTTTTTTAACACCATGTAGATTTACATTTAAGACCAATTAACTGGAGTAAGAGGTCTTCTTTTTCAAGAAAGAAGAGGGGGGACTATTCACACAAACAAAGACTCTCGAGTATAATCTCATATACGAGGTGTCACCTGGCTTGGATCTGCTGCTCCAGGTTGTGTTGCATCCTCATGCCCAGCTGGTCGAGCTGGTCCCACTGCTGTGCCAGGCCCACGGTGCTGTGTTCCGTGTACTTGTTATCCAGGATCAGCGCTTCCTCCATAGCGGCTCCCAGATCCTCTATCTTCTTCAGCTGACTGCGCATGGCACGGATCTCCTGGTGCTTACGCTGCAGACAAAGGGCTATTATGATCGAGACCTGGCTCTATTTTTTCTTTACAGCAGGTTGCGCAAGATAAGATAAATAACAACTATCTTTATTTCAAATGTACTTGAATGCTACATATCAACAGTGTAATGCATGAACTCTCATCCACCTCACAGCAATACTGAATTCTTCAAAATTATAAACAGCAGACCAAAGAGACCCAAATCCGATTTATTTTGCTCATATCTGATGCTTTCATAGCAATCGAAACATCTTAATTCTGACTTTTTTCAAATCCGACTTTCATATGTTCGTGTTTCATAATTCTTGTCCAAGACATTTTCCAATATGGAAAATGTTGCACACATTTGTGAGTTTTGAAACAGATTTCGCATAAAAATGACCAGGAAACTACAAACAGATAAGCCACACCTACTCACCTGTAAGCCAATTAGACCTGCAACAAATTGACCTAGGATTGGGCACTCTATCCAACGCTTTTTGGTTTTAAGCCTTTTCTAATGCCTTACTTTTTTACTTCAGTTATGTGATAGGAATCATTATATTGTATTTTAGTAACAGAGTTATTATTGTTAACTGTTTAATGTATCGTGTTGAATATACCTACACTGAGACTTGTGTGAGTGAATGAAAGTGAGAAAAAAAGAAATTAGAAAGACAACTCAGGAGGACGATGTAGTTGTGGGTTCAGCCTTATGTGAGAAGTCCACGCTTTATGATGTTTTTCTCCTCTCTTGCAAATGCGTGGCGCAGCGATCAGACTAGCTTTAATGCTCATTCTTTAATGAAGTGTTTATTAAATTGTTTTAGAATCTGGAGAACTCAGCAATATTGAGGTCATGTGGACAGCTGTATCATCAGATATATCAAAGCAAACTAGTTTTTTTTTAGTTTAAAAAGGAATTTGTGGAATATCGATATTGAGTATTTGTGAATCTAAATGTTTTAAGTTCATCTCTTCACATGTATTTCTGGATAATACATTTTTAAGAAGGTGGTTGACAGGAAGTGAAGTGGGCGAAAGAAATAGAAAGTATCATGCCACTATGCCTTGTGCAGCTTAGCAAGGCAGGATTAAGTCATTCATATATTTAGTATGTTTAATTAAATATTACTCCACCCCTTAGTAAGAAAATAACATTTTAAGTGTTCAGGACATTTGCTGTTGTGTGCAAAAGTACTAATCTGATACTGGAGAAGACAATCCCACAAGTACGGTGTTATTTAAGATTCACAATTCTGAGCGTAAAATGTTGTATTTCAAGAACGCAAAAGACAATTTGCACACGCGTGAGCAAAACTTCTCGTGTACAAAAACATTTTTCTGGAAGGTCTTATTTTTGAGTGTAAAATATGTGTGCGTGAATTCAGATGTCTTGTTTGCTCTTGCAACAATACCCCCGTACCTGGGCTTGATCTAACCAAAGCACGGTTACAACCTGCCACAATTCCAGCCAATCAGAGAAGACTCTTCTATATTCTGATTGGCTGGCCAGTAAACCAGAATCCTCTCTGATTGGCTGGAACTAGGGCTGTCACGATATTGAAATTTGGCTGATGATTAATTGTCCAATAAATAACTGCGATCATGACGATTAGTTGCCTGTTTTAGGGCTTTGACGATTAGTTGTCATACAAATTGTTGTGATTATTTAATTCAATCCCTTGTAAATTGTCACTTGCAATAACACATTAATACACTTAAAGCCTTTAAGTATTAAAGTAATTTATTAAATGAAAAATATGCATCTTTCAGAAATGTGTACATTTAAAGAGAAAATGTAAATGTATATGAAAGTATAAATAATAGAAACAATCACCATAAAGTTACCATAACACAAAAAAGGACTGTCGTGTCAATATCTCAAACTAAAGTAAAATATACATTTCACAAGTTTGCCCACTGCAGCCACAACATTAGCCGCGTCATCAGAGGAAACGCAGGACATTTGTTTCTCATCTAATTCCCAATCTGATAAGATGCACTTAAGAGTTTCTGAAAGTGTATCAGCAGTATGGTTCTCTGGGGCGTATGTTGTCTCGACATTTTGATACTAGTGTCCAGTCAGTTGTGAGGTAATGTACTGTTAGGCTCATGTACGGGGTCATATTTACACTGGACCACATGTCTGTTGTGGCTGAATAAAAATCAATTTCTTTAGAATCCTTGAGGATTTCATCCTTCACTTCCCTGTATAAATTTGGAATTGCTGTTTTGGAAATGTACATTATCCCTGGCAATTCATATTGCTTGTCAAAGTTTTAAAGCATTTCTTTAAATGCTGGTTTGTTCACAGTATTAAAAGGCTGCATTTCCTTAGCGATGCATCTCGTGACACTGTCGGTCAGCGTGCGCCATTTCATACTGTCGCGTTTATATTTTGTTACCCGTTTGAAGGCCTGCGCTATTGTCACCTGACTGGAAGTATGAGCGGCTCTGGATGACTTCAAAACTTCGGCGAACTCTGTTGGGTGATGTGCTTTCAGGTGATTCCTAAGATTTGTGGTGTTGGCAGCTTTCGCTGGTATTTCTCTCCTACAAATTTTACACACTGCAGTGTCACCGTCTTTTGGCTGTCCTTTATCATCGGGTGTAAAACCAAAATGTGCCCAGATTGGCGCTGTCGTTTTCGGCTTCGAAACTAAATCCATCTTTGTTAAATAACTGGGCTGCTCTAACTCAAAATGATGGAGAAACCAACAGGGCAATATCATTTGAATGTAATGCTCGTAATTGCTCAGCGTAATGAGTTCAAAAGGAGACCGGTAGAAGTAAAGTGCTGCAGGTACTACAGCACCCCCTTGTGTCTTCTAATAGTGGGCAATAATAACGATCATCTGTAATGACCGCGATTAGACCAATTAAACGCGATCAAACGATTATTTAATAATCGTGACAGGTCTAGCTGGAACTGTGGGTGTTTGTAACAGTGGTTTGTTTCGAGTGAGCGCAGGTATGACGGTATTGTTGCGAAACCAAACAAAACCGTCTACACTCACCCAAACAAATTTTATGCTCACAAATGATTTTTGCTCGCTAATGATTTTTTCTACAAAATAACTTTTTGACCCTTAAATAACCTCATACACAAGAAAGTGTCTTATTACACGTCGGTCACTGTAATAAGTTTGTATCTAATACCCGATGACAAATTGAGACATTGAATGGTGTATTAAATGGTGTTTTAATGCTCTAAAGTGTTTGGCCGCTAAGGGCACCATTGGAAACAAAAAGCTTGTTCTTTGTGACCACTGGAGGGCAGTACGTGTTATTTGTGCTCATCATGAGAGCTGGGGAAGCCTACAGTTTTTCAACAATGGACGAAAGATGAATGTTAATGTAAACAAGAATGTGTTTATTCAAACAATTGAATGAGTGAATAAAAGAACACTTAAATCGAATTCAACTCATTATTCACTCCAAATTCTCAGTAGTGGCTTATTGAATTGTCATTACAAGCACTTTTTGTTTCTTTATGATTATTTATTTTAAGGAGAAGATTTTTATGTTTGAAGAGCTCTACAGACACACAAAATTGACAAACAGGTTGGAACCGGTGATAAGTACACAACATTAAGGGGGGTGTTAAAAAGCTTTAAGAAACATTTACTGATCAAGACAGATTTAGTTAAAACAAATCAAAGCTCTTTAAATTCACTGATTTTGAACTCACCTTTGTGGCCTCTAGCTGCGACTCAAGTGTTCCAGATTCCTCCACCATACAGGACCTGCCCAACACACAGTGATGAAACCAGCAGCAGAAGCCCATCCCTCAAAAAATGGCACATCCACTCACTCCACATGCTCAAGCGTTTCTTGAACCTATATCTACCTGAAATTCATGGTGTTAGAGGACAACAGGACTTACCAGCTATATGAAGAACACAAGCCCCCTCAGAATTCAAAGATTATCAGAGTCATGCTAAACAAAGTCAACTTATATCCATGGTGATCCAGATCATGCTTGATTAGGACTGCTCTCAACAGGGTTAGAAACTGCTAGATTTGTACTGCTGCAAAACTTTACATTAGCAATTCTATAGTCTTTGTATAAAACAAAAGCAAATGTTGAGGCCACGATATACTTGTGGAAGAATTGAAACTGGGTCACTAAAGTCACTCTTGAAAAATAAAAAACGAACAAGGGGGGCAGAGCTGAGTTGAAGCCTTAAGGTATGTTCGAGATGTTTTTTTTTTATTATCTAAAGCACATTCAAGACATTAAAAAAATCTTAGGGTTTAAAGAGCACCTATTATACAAAAAAAAATCTTTGGAATGTGTTTGTACAGGAATGTGTGCAAGGACACAGTTAGTTTGGCTTAAGTCTTTTGTACATTTAGTAAAAATAGATTAGCATGGAATATTCCAAGCTGTTTCTCATGCTCACCACTAATTATTGACAGGGACATTGCCTGTACAAATAATCTTTTTACAGTTTTAGCTGTTTGATAACCAAGAGCTTTGGTGGAAGGTCCTGTTGTATAACTTGAAGAATTAGCAATTTTCCTTTCTTTTCAAACTTTATTTTTATGGCTATTAAAAAAATAATAATAATAATGCAATATTTATGCAATGCTTCTTAAGGTCTAAGAAGATATAGTGCAAAGGTCAGCTATGGCCATCTGCGAGACTGCCTGATGAACAGTGAGGGCTCTAGTGAGCTACACTGGCATTTTGCATACACTGTACATGCCCCTACAGCCGAAGCCAATTAACACTTGAACTCGGATTGCTTTAGAAAGTTTAAAAGATGGAGACAGTTCATATTTAGACAAAAAGAGCAGAGGCTCTTATCCCGGCAACAGACAAAGTCTGTGTTAAGCAATTGAAATGCTTAAAAATAATGGGGGAGTTTGACTTACTTTACCTAACCTGATAATGAAGATCATCGCACACCTTTCCAAATTTTTGGTCAAAAAGTTCATGTTCACTGACATGAGCTTACACATCTGACTGAACGATCATCAAAAAAAAAAAAAGTCTGGCTCTGACATATTGGCTTGGTTTTTCACAAGGAGAATGAATGGCCAATGAAAGCCGGCTCTTGAGTGGGACATAAAAGAGCAACTGGGTGGGCTCGATACGCACTCTCACGTTGAGCTCAAGACAGAAAACCGCAATTATGATCAAAATGATAAAGAGAAGAAATCACAAAAGTGGAGAACAGACATTCAGAAGCTTGTCTTGTTTGTGTCCGGCCATCAAGAGTTATTCGGAAAAACCTCACAAAGATTAAAAACAGCCTGGCCTAGTGATGGCAAATTTAGTTCATTTTTATGATTTGTGCTTGTTCAATTAAATAAATAATTAATTTGATTGATTCATTTATATCATTCATAAGGAAAAAGACCCCAAAATTAAGCAAATTACACAAATATGAGAACATAAATTCACTCACTGGTGTCTTCGGATTATTAACAGGAAAAAACAACAACAATTCACTCACTTAAAAGAGTAGTTACTATCGAGTCATTTTGACATTCACAAATGAATAAAACAAAAGTTTGTGCGAAAAACTTGGATAGGTTTGTGGAGATCTTAATAAATAGAAAAAGGTTGAATGTGTAAGGAACTAATTGAACAACATAAAATAAAACACTGTTAGCTTCCAAACATAAAAGAGAGCTGCAGGACCCTCTCTACAAGTAGATCACAAGCCTCATAGACAAGTATATCAGGGCCTCAAGGGGTTCTCTAGGAGTTCCAAAATGTCAATGAACAGCTGGTCAAATTCAGATCAGTTTCCACCCTGAATCTAGCGCATCAACATTTTCCTCACAGTGAAGGATAAAGGGGGCCAAAACTGAAAGATGGATTCAACAAAAGGTTCAATGAGATGAAGTGTTCACACTCCTCAACACTGCCTCAAATAAGAGCCAAACTTTTGGGATTAAGAAGCTGGAAGGATTCATCTCAGAATAAAACGCCTCATGGCAGTGATTGTTAGTACAAGGGCTAGAACACACACACATGGAGCCTTTACAGTGCGGGTCAGACTCGAGTGCATGAGCAGAGGACAACCCAAGGTGTGGGGGGTGGGGTGAGTGGCCAATCAGAGAGGGAGAAAAAAGGGAGAAGACCTTCCAGAAAGATCATCATCGACTTCATACTGATAGACACGGATTACCCTCCGATAGGCTATGCTATTCAGAGATGAAGGAGGTGGGAGATGAAGAGGGGATGGAAAAAAGACGGTGAAAAAACAAATCTGGAAAACAGTCACAACATAGCAAAAATATGCAAAATATATGCAAAGCAATCAATTTGTTTCGTTTTGAAATACTGGTCTGCTCTGATCTAAAACTGAAAATCCAGCTGCAAGCATGAGCATAGCAGGTAACGATCGTTCTTCACTCATCCACACAAGCGATCCAAAAATTGAAAAAAATGTGATATTAACCCATCCAGAAGGTATGTCCTGATTAGAAATGATCCCAAGCATCATCAGGAGAGCAGCGAGAAGGTCGAAGAAGGGGAAGAAGACAAAACCAGAGAGAGACATAGTTAAAACATTGAGTGGTGACATCAGCGGCACTACTCAACACTCACATGAACGGTCATGTGACCAGTAAATCAAGGCAAGTGCATTTAATTGTGTGGTCTATGTGAGAAGTAAACAGGAGAACATAGCAGCCAATCTGGACGAACTTCAGCAGATAGTAATCGGATATGATCAGGAGCTGGTGATGTCATGCAGTGCCATCAGTAGTGTTGCATGCTGGTTCTGTGTGGCCGTAAGTATGAGTGCATTTTAACAAAGCTGATAGAAGCCAGCGCCTAGAGCAGTGCATGCTGGGCCTTTGTACCTGGTCTCCTGCAGCCACTGGTGGAAAGCGTTGGCATGCTGGGCAAACTCCTGTCTGAGTTTGTCATTCTCTTCCTGTCTTCTCTGCTCCTTTTGTAACTCCAGTTCTCGCTCCTAAAAAACATATAACATTTTATGTAGCTTGACAATGAAAATAGTGTCTCGTCATTTTTAAAATAACAGTTATTATTTATATATCAGGGTTTCTGCAGATGTTTCTGCACAACCACGCATCACCTTAATGATCTTTTGAAGGTTCCTCCAGGTCTCCTCGAGAGCCTCCATGGTAAACCAGGTGTATGGGTTGGACATCACTTGATAGCTCTTGATCTGCCGGTCGAGTTCTGCCAGCTGGTTGAAGTCAGTCTCCGCAGAGCTCAGGGAGGAGCGGAAAGCATCGTGGGCATCCCGCAGGGCTCTGATCTCCTCCAGAGAGTTGCACCGCACTGGGTCTGTTAGATCCTCCTCTGCGTTCTCAAACCAGCTGTTGAAGGCGGAGGCTTTCTTGGCAAATGTCAGGAAAAGATCCTCAACCTGAACAAAGAGAAGAACAGTTAAAAACAATAAAACACAATTGAATCCCTTCAAGATTTAAGCACTCCTCAGACCTTTCGGAAGTGATCCTGAGCTTCCAAAAGCTTCTTCTTGCGGGAAGCAGAGTTGGACAGCAGCTGGTTCCAGCGTTTCATCAGGGTAGCATGGCGGGCCTCGATGGCTTTGGACTGCACGTGTTTGGCTGCCACAAGCTGATCTTTCAGAGCAGTGATGTTAGTGATGCCCTCCTGCTGGAAAGCCTGGAGCCCAGCATCAAAGGTTTCCTAAAGAAAGAAAGCATGTTAACCCTTATAGGGCACTTGTTAAAATAGCTATTAGGAAAACCCTGGATTGTTGCATATAACTTTCACCCGTTTATATTCAAGTTAAAGTAGGTTTCTAAAGTAGTGAAAGTAAGACTCTACATTAGGAATTCCAAACAGTATCTTACTAATGTAAACAATTTGTAAACATTAAAACAATGTCCAGTAAAATATGCTCCATGATTAAATGTCAAACTTAGTTTTGACCTAACAGAGAGAGAGAGAGAGAGAGAGAGAGAGAGGGAGAGAAAAGAGAGAGGCAGATAGAATGTTGAAAGAATGGTTCCGAATACAGTTACCAGGCTGAGGCCAATCTATACATGTTCTAATATAAAATAAAAAAAGTGGGGTTTTGCATCCTTCAGTTCCAAATGAATATTAGATGGTTTGAAACAAGCTAAATATATTATCTTTTTATGAATGGACAAAATTTAACATCTCATTAAATAAACATTGTTGGCAACTAAAAGGTGCTCTATACAAATCCAACGAGATCTACATTTAGCTATCTACTTAAAAACATGAACGTCAACTAAGTAGCCATAAAAATTATTGTTCAACCTGTTTTGTTAGCAGTGTCTGAACCGAGGAGAGATCACGACCATAGTCGTCGGTCTTCAGGCTGTTTTCCTTCTCACCTGTTTAAGAAACCAGCAAGAGTTACAGCGAACAACGAAAGAATCCAAGATCTTATGTCTTTCATAAAACAACAGCTCACCGATCCAGGACTCCACCACATCAGCCTTCCAGTTGAACTGCAGAAAGGCAGAGTTTTCATCCAGCTTAGCCTTCCTCTGACCAGCAGCTCTCTCCAGCTCCGAAACCTTCCCTCGCAACGCCTTCATCTTAGCCATGATGTTCTCTACGTTGTGGTTTTCCTGTACAACAGAAACAAATGTAAAGAACAAAGATAATACATTCAAAACCCAAATTTACAGGCTATGAATGAAATGGCTGATCTTTACCTTTTTAACAAGTTCGTCTCCATTGGAACACACATCGTTGACTCGATCCCTGTGCACTGTAAAATCAGTTTCAAATGCCTCATGCTTCTTCAGCAATCCCTGGAAATTAGGGTAAAAAAAAAAAAAAACACAGTTTAAAAAAAATGTTGTACTTTTCACGGTTTGAACAGTTAACCAATTGACCATTTGAAAATGTCCTTACCTGCACAGCTGCCAATGTATCACCGTAATCTTCACTTCCAACCAGGTTCAGTTTCTCATTGATCCAGGCTTCCTCTTCCTCCACGTTGGCCACAAACTGCTGGTATTCCAGCGACTCCTCCAGCCTCTGACCACTGAAAACCAACAAACCAAACTAGTGTCATATTTCTTCTGAAGTCTTACTAGTTTTTTGAATAGTCTCACTGAAACATATTCTCATAGAACTACTGTACTTCCTCTTCACAAAGCAATTTAAATGTGTAGTACACCTGTCAAAATCAAAACACAAACTTGTCTACAATCAACAGTTGCCTACAATCAACAGTTGCCATCAATATAAGGACATCACACTGCTGGTGTATGAATGAGCTTGTTTTGGAGATTTCAAAAGACATTTAGTTTATGATACAATGGTACTAATCATTTGTTTTGTGGTTACATTTTCAGTTTCATTCAGGAATTTTATTTTAAGTGCTCCACAAATTGTGACTTTTGGAGATTTGAGTTAGAGGTGGGCTATGTGGAACTTAAATAATTTTGGATGACAAAAGGTTCAATAAAATTATTTGTACTACTTCAAGAACATACAACTGTACACAATATGTGTCAACGTTATTGGAATAAAACACACATGCTGCCCCTTAAAATACCTAAAAAAACTGATCATAGTAACAGAATGAAAACCCTAACCCTAATATTCAGTTAAATATCAAATTATTATCTTCATGAGGAAATTGTAGATTTTCTTTTATCTGTGTTTAGGATTTTAGCTAAAATAACTAACAATATTACTTATTATAGATTTAGCAAATCATAATTAAACAAACATGTAATCACAATATAATAGATCAATATAAACTCTGATGCCCATGTGAAGATGTCGAATCGTGATGCCCTTGTTCAGTTGAATCTGTAGTCATCTACACTTGTTTGTTTTTTCATTGAATGTTCCATATTTACCCGTGAGTGTTCTGTCTCTTCTTTTGTATCCAAACCACTTCTACAACACTAAAATTTATAAACTTTGTGATTTTATGCTTCCTTTGCACTTTCACAAGCCATGCTTGCTTTGCAGCACTGTTCTGCGTTTGAATCGTGGGTGGGATGCACACAAGCCGTGTAGGCATACGTTAAATGCTTGATGTCATTACATCAACACCTCAGATTACGTGATATTAAATTTTTTTAAAACATATTAATAACTGCTACTTTGAGTTCAGGGGCTACATGAATCAATGTTGTGTGCCATTACACAAACTGTTCAGCAGGTTTATCACAATTGATTATCAGCATCAGGACTGATTAAAAAAGCATTTTTTCTTTTGTTTCCCAAAACTTTTATGAAGCACAAATAAAACAACAGCGTTGACCAACATGCTGAACAAATGCAATGGTCAGGGGATAAAAAATAATAAAAATGCTGTGCACATATAAAATACTAAAAGATTTATAAAGTTACAATAGACTCTAATGTTATGCTACAGATCACAGAGCAAAAATAAAAAAAGTTTAAAATTCCTTTCTCTCAATGTTAAAACTTCAATTGATCCCAAACCTGAGATAACTTGCTATTTTTCTGAGAATTCACTTGTTTATAACCTCTCTCTAGACACAAGTCATCAGTGAACCAGAACTAAATTTTACAAACCAAATATTCTTTAAGTAAACGATCACAGTTCCATGGTTTGTATGTACACAATGTTTTACTTTAAAGTTTTACTTTTACTTTACTTTTTAAAGAACTCCATGCAAATGTTAGTCTAGAACTATGAAGCAAAGTTCTCACCGAGCAGCAGCCAGATCCTTCAGCTCCCTCCAGTGCTCCACAAACTGAGCCAACCTCTGCTGGATCTCCTCCTGTCCGATGGTGTTATCATCAGACAGCTTCTTCCCAGTCTCCAAGACAGACTGAAAGATCACAAAGCAACCTGTCAGCAATCAAAAGTCAACAGTTATTTGACTCTGCACTCTCCGGCATCTCTCAGACCTGAATGGCTGGCTCGTGGGCTCCCAGCTCAGCTTCCAGCCTCTTATGCTTCTTCCTCAGATTCTGTACCCCCGTCAAATCACGTCCATAGTCCTCTGAGCTCACCAACAACTTCTTTTCCCTGATGGAAAAGGGTATGTTAGATCCAGCTTACAAAAGAATTCAGCTACAATCAAGCCACTCATACTTGATCCAAGATTCCTCATCGTCCAGATCCCTGAAGAACTGGTGCAGGCGATGGGACTCGTTCAGCTTGGCACGGCGCCCGGCTGCCATGCTCTTGATTTTGGTAAAGCGTCCATTTACAGCATCACGCTTGTCTTTGACCTGAGAGGTGTCGAAGGCATTGCTGGCCATCAAGCTATCGGCTTGGCCATTCAGGTCCTTCAGACGATCCTACAAGTGGACCACAGAAAGATGAGCAATGATTGATGCAAACGCTGGTCCCAAATCAGGTTTTCTGCAGTCATTTTTGCCTCTGTTACCTCGTGAGCAGAGATGTCAGCTTCCAGAAGCTGGTGCTTCTTAAGCAGGTTGTTGACTGATGCCAGATCTTTCCCATAATCCTCAGAGGCAAGAAGAGCCTCAACCTTGGAGATGGGAAAACAGTTTTTATACTTATGCAAGTACAGATTATTATACAAATTAATACATTTTATAGTTGCACAGCAAAATATAATATTTGATTATAAGCCGGTTTTATATATTAAGTGTTTGTTAACTTTTAACTTAAATTATAGTTAAAGACTTTTGAGCAGAAATGTGAGCTGTCTGGAAATCTGGCGACTCTAGTAAACTACAGGCAATAACTCAGATCAAAACAGACATAGTTGGAGCTTCATTAAAAGTTAAATCGATTTGTTTGTGTATAAACTAAGCACAGAAATGTTGATCGCTGGAAAATGGCCACTGTAAAGCTTTTCTGAAAAGTCTCTTTGAAAATCACTGACATTCTGCAGCCTAAGGGCCATAGGGATTCCACTGCTTCATCATCCATACAGAGAGAAAAAAAGACTAGATCATTTTCTATTTTATTTCTTTAATAAACAAAATTGATTTATCATGCAGCTGTAACTGAAGAGCTGGACAATGCAGAAAAACATGTTGTTTAATTTTTTCCAATGACTGATATATCCTTGATAGTTTGAATTCATCTTAAACATTTTTTTATTTTTTTTAACTAATAGATAATATAAATGTAAAGAATTTTAAAGCCAGTTGTACACAGCATGCATCAGCAGGGTGTATTTGTTACATCACTGTTGTCATTGGTTGAGAACTTTTAGGCCACCTAGTAAATCGAACCATACACGGACTCTTACGCTACACACTGACCAGCTTCTCCAAACAACAATTACATGTTGCATGGGTGGTAGAGCAAGCATTTTCCCCTGTCATGCATATCTACAAAAAAAGCATACAGGCCCCACAGTTTATATCTCAGTCTCTGACTGGCCCATAACCAGCTAATCAGCAGAAAGAGAGCTTTAATGATCTTCCAATAACTTCTTACTTCTTTCTTAAACATTTATCATTTACAGTTACAAATAATTTTTAGAACATTTTGTTCATGTTCAATGTTTTTTTTACCTTTAAAAGAGCTGTTTCATAACACTACCTGTCCTGGCAAAGAACACTGAAAATATGCTAATTTTGTTGCTATGGGTCGAACAAAGTGAAACTGAGGCTTGATTCAGCTAATGTGTCTAGGTCTTTATATTCAGTAAGAATCATTGACATGTTGCAGAGTAAAAGAGGTTATAACACTTTAAAATCAAAACATTTACCTTCACATTTAATGCTAGAGCAGAAAAACTAAAGGTGTCCAAGAAAAGTCACCACTGCTAAACCCAAGAAATCTAGTAACTGCTATAAAGCATTAAGGAATTGTTATTGCAGGACTTGACAGTGTGTGGATGTAAATATGCTTATGAGACACATCGTCAACACTTGAATCAGGCTTCAGGCCTTTTTTAAGAGCCAGTTCAAATTACTTTTATTTTGAAACGTATTGTGGTTACATAAACAAAAACACAAAAAAAAACTTTTCTGACCAAAAGTGATCTATTCTGTACAGATCTAACAGTCATATTTGGTGTTTAGAAGCAGTGGGTTACACGCTCAAACATATTGTGCAAAGTTCTAATAATTTATATCCTAATCAATGATTACAGATTTTTACATGTCACACAAATGGAAATGAAAATCAAATCATTACCTCCGACAACCAGAAGTCAAAGTCTTTGATGCCAGTGTTGAAGTTCTGCTGCTTGTTAGCCTCCTTCAGTTTCTGACTCTTTTCCGCAGACTTGTTGACCAGGAACTGCCACTGCTCATCCAGAGCATTCAGACGAGCCTGAGAACGAGAGTGAGCGCAACCACAGAAGAGTGAGCACCGACACACACTAGTCATGTCCTAATTTCTGAAATCCGTCAGATGTGGTTACCTTGACCGCATCCTCACTTCCAGCACAGGCACCTCTCTGGATGAGAGCATTGCCCGTGTCTATCACCCCGCGGATACGATCAGCATTAGCATGCAACTCAGCCTCAAAAGCCTGGTGCTTCTGGTGCTTGCTCTGAAAGTGGCAAGAGAGCCAGATAGAGAAAAACTGAGCCACACGGTGAACTCATGCATTGCTACAGCTGTGAGAAAGGCAACGCCTTGTCTGTTTATTCATTTTAAACATGTGTGGGATGCTAATACAGTGAAAATAGTGCATTTAGTTACCTGTGAGAACCTAAAGTATAGAATATTCTGTGAAACTCAATGTTATTCATAGTCGATGCAGAAAAACATAAAACTGAAGATGGGCATTACATTGTAAAACACAGTGAAGTAATGATCTACAAACCACAAAACAGGGAGCAAACAGATAACATGAAACACATTCAAAGCCTGATGGAACAGGACACAATGAACTCTCTGGAGAACCTACAAGGAGTTGGGCGGTTTTGTCTGAAATCATTCCACATTTTAAGAGAAGGAAAAGGTACTTTCAAACTGCTTTTGGAAAGCAATACACGCAAAAGAACATACTCCTGGTACAACAATAGCATATGGATTCTGGCTGCAAACAATTCTTTCCCATTAAAAGCAAAGCGGAATTACTTGTTTGAAAGCACCTCTTCACTTTCTTTCTCTTTGGGGTGATGCACCTTCTCAGAATATCAGCCTATAAATTTCTCCATAGTAGTTTTGCAGAACACGTTACAAACAGGGCCAGTTCTGATTTGAGCTGACATTAGCTGAATTTCATCCTTTGATTGTCATCGTCTTGCTACATTCTAGAAAATATAACTAGTTTTTTCAATACTAGGAGTATAAAAACAGATTCTAGGGTCATCAAAGTATTCTACAAGTCAGGTATTGTCGCTTCATGCTTTATATTTATGAAAATTCATCAGGATGTGGTTAACACGTTAACAGTGCTCACTCTCTCTTTAACAAGTAGGTCTATTCAGTATTTAGAGCACCATTTTAAAATTACACCTTCTGCTATTCTCAACACTGGATGTAGAAACAGCACATTTTATTTGCTCCATGGTTGCTCTTACATCAGCATCTTTATAAAACTCATCATTTTATATGTGGAATGAATTAAAACATCCCAACTTCAATGAAGATGGCGACCACACCCAGCAATTACAAAATTAAACGCTGAAATGCTGCGACTCAAGTAAGCTGATGGTAAACATAGCCAGACAAAAAAAGGCATACAAAACTTAAAACAGACAAAACAATGAGACAAGGGACAAGTGGACAGATCCTACTGGGGTTAGTTAGCTCGGACACACTACTGCACTTACCAGCAGCTTCGACAGCTAGAAACAGACAACAGGAATACAGTTTAACTTGGGCTGGGGAGATGCAGGGTTTCCAAGCAAAAACACTCAAAATTTATTGTCATCAACACGTTTATCATTTAAAGTGAGATATCTGAGCTTGGGGTTGACATCTGAGGTGTTACCTGGATGTTGGTTGGGTCCTTATAAGACTCATCTGTGGCGGTTTGGAGTTTCTCGCTGATCCAGGCTTCAATCTCATCCACATCTCTGCTGAACTGTTGAAGAGTCTGTGATTCGCCAAGCTTTGAGCGCTTCTCGATCATCTGAGCCTTGAGACGGAGCCACCTAGAGGTCAGGGAAGATTCAAATTTAAAGGCACAATTGTTGGCTTGGATGACAAGGGGTTGTAATTTTAAAAACAAATACAACCATGTTTACATAACTAACAGGGCGAGGGAGAGAAAAATGCATCAATAAAAGTCCCTTTAATAGATCTCTTTCACAAAAACAGAAGTACAGAATTGGCAGGGATTCAATCTTCCTGTCGAGTGTTTGATCAAAGAGACATAAACACAAAATAAAAAAGGGATTAAAAAATCTCATTAGATAAAAAAAAATTATATATATATATATATTTTTTTTTTTTGCATAACCTTGAACTGAGACTTGATCAGTCTCAGACCAACAGCAAAAATCACTCATCTGTGCAAACAAAACCAAACATAATTTTTTTTATTATTATTATTGAGATGTAAAAAGTGAATTGTGGAAATCTCTGACCTGTCCAAGACCTCACTACGTCGTTTAAAGATCTCAGGTTTGGCGTAGTGGTCGGCGCTGATGAGCTGATCAGCAAAGGACTGCAGCGCTGCAATCTTTTCTTCCTGTAAGGACATATTGAAAAGAAGTGCTCATTAACACCTATTTCCTCCATACATATAACTCTTCAATCGACTTCATGATTTGCTGACCTGAACATTGATGGCCTTGTCAAAGTCCTCATGCTTTTTGATGAGGGCCTCCACACTGTCCAGAGAGTCTCCCTTGTCATCGCTGGCCAAAAAGGCCTCACGGGCAGCCATCCAGTTCTCAGCTTGCTCACAGTCACGGTTGAAGAGCTGTAGAAGAAAAAAAATTAAACATTTCATCATCTAATGACAGCAAGAGCACATTTGATTTAAAAACTAATTTTAAAAACTCAGACCTGAAGCTCCAAACACTGGTCCAACATCATCCTGCGCTGAACCCAGGCCTTCTCCAGGTCAGCACGCTCCCGGTCAAGAGCCTCCAGCTTCTGCTGGATCTCAGGGCTAGCGTAATGGCCACGAGAGAGCAGCTGCTGTCCAAACTGCTCAAATGCCTGGAAGGTGCCTGCACGAGCATCAATCTCAGTGCGGTGTTCCTAGACAATCCAAGAACAAGTGTGTATTTATGAAAAAAATTAATTAAGTACAAAGCACATATAATTAATGTATAATCAGGGTTTCTGCAGGTTTCATACAGTCAAGTTTAAGACCTCTTATAAGATTGTTAAGAATCAAATTTAAGACCTCTATTATAACAGCAATAACACATACAAAACATACAGCATTTACAAACGTATTCTCAAACTCTGGCAACCCTAACTATGTCCTTTCAAAAGTTGAGTATTCATTAGCATTTTCTCAATCTCTGGGAAGCCTAATAGTTTAAAAAAATGCTAACATTTAGGAGCATTTTCAAAAAATCTGGCAACCCCAACAATGACCATTGTAATTTTGAACGTTTATGCACATATCATACAAAAACCCTTACAATCACATTTACATTTTTAACATTTTAAGTCCAATGTCAATATCTGGCGACCCTAACAATCACTTTTAGGATCTAGAGCATGTTTGTACTTTTTTGTTGCATTTAAAAGCATTTTCTCAACCTCTAGTAACATCAAAGCAAAAACAAAATTCACATATTAGATAGCTCATGACCTAGCTGTGTTTTTGTGGTTGCTTTGAGATTGACAAAGATTCAGAAAATTTACCTCAGAAAAATAAGATCTGAAAATTACTGAAGATCTAGTGAATTCAAGACTTTTTAAATGGGCTTTACATTTTTTTTTTTGCCTGTTTAAGACGGAAACCCTGATAAAGTACCTGGTGTCTCTCCAACAGAGCTTCGGCTCCAGTGACATCCTTAGCCAGCTCATCAGAAGACACCAGCCCTCTGATTCCATTGATCCAGGACATAAGATCTCTAGGAAACAGAAAAACAGACTAGTTTAGAGCACAGCAAAGGCAAGCTTTCTATTGACTTTTATCTCTTTCCATTCTCAATTCTTCACCTGAAGTCACTGAGGAAACGCTGCAGGTCATGAGAGTTGCCTAGTTTTTCTTTGCGTTGGTCAGCTCGTCCCACCAGGCTGCTCCAGGCGGTGTTCAGCTCGGTGCACTTCTCCTGGATGTCATCTACTGCCTCAGGATGAGACTGAATCAGACGCTCAGCCGTCTCGCCAAGAGAGTTCACCTGCAGCAGAAAGAGCAGAGCATTTTAAAGAATCGACCATGTATAATAACTTGAATATCATCAGGACACCAACGGATCAATGTTTTCAACTTAGCTTGGAGCCAAAATTCAGCACATCAACAGCACACAGGTTACAACCCAGGTGTCCTGCATTTACATGTACACAATCTAAATTGCTCCGTTTCACACATTTACATTTGCCCTGATGGGAAAAATAGTTAAGTAATCTTAATATACAACAGTTTGTATGCGCATGCTTTTTGTCTGTTGAATGAAACAAATTTCAGCGCTTATGTCTGAATTGTACCTGCAGTTTTCTGAAAACCATTCATATTAGATCAACAAACCATTGTCTGACAGCTGCCCAGAAAAACATGGATTTTGTATAGAAATCTGTCTTTATCACCAATTATCTTAAAAAAAATATTATTAAGGAGGAGCTGGACTTAACCAGTGTATAAGGTTATTTAAGCAATCTCACAAGTGTACTTGAAACTAACTTATGTAATAACTAACTTATGTAAAAACAAACAACATATTAACCCTATTTTTAAACATGCATATTTAAACTTTTGTTCTTCAAAAATGGCATATTTACAAATCAGCGCATTTCGCCGAAGACTTAAATCTATAACCTAGATCTATTTTAGAATAAAAAAAATAAAAATAAAATAAAAAAAATAAAAAAAAAAAATAATATATATATATATATATATATATATATATATATATATATATATATATATATATATATATATATATATATATATATATAAGCACAATAATGTAAACTTTTAATTATTTTTCTGTTGTTGCTGTCAAGGTTGTGACTATCAAAAAAAAAAGATTTTTTAAAACATCTGTGTAAGAGTACGATTTTACTGTCAATGTGGAGTTTATGATGGTTTTACTACTCTCTGGACTCAACACTAAAAATATTTTCCAATTTATGTGAAGGCATTAACCTTGGACTTTAGGTCATACTTTTAATGATCAGAAATAATGAATAACTTACTAGAGTAGCTTTTTTTTCTTGAAGCAAAAAAATAAATTTTTAAACTGTTCCAAATTTAGTTTCAGATTGCAGGATACATATTTTGATCAAGGCACATAATTTCAGAACAAAATAAATGACCAAACCAAAATGGACATGTAGTTATATAAAATAAGTAAACAACTCTCCACCCAAGCATACAAAAACATTGCTACAAAAACGACCATACCTAGTGTGAGGTCCTTTCTTACATCCAGCTATCAGAGATTCACAACTGATTTTGCTTGTTAATAATTTGAGGTAAACCATGAAATCCACTACATAAACAATAACGAACACTACCTTGTCTCCAAGAGCAGCCAGATCCCTCTCAAATCCTTCGTGTTTGCGCTGAAGAGCCTGAACGCTTGCAAGATCATGGCCGTAATTATCAGTGTTCAGGGCTTGGTTCTTCTCTTCAATCCACTCCTTGGTCTCATCTGCATCCCTGCGAACAAAACCATTCCAAGCTGAATTCCACATCATTTCAATCGACACAAATAAAGCAGAACATGAACAGACTACATTTTATGTACCTGTGAAACCTTTGTACTTCATGAGCACTACCAAGCATGTTGCTTCTGTCTTCAGCCAACTGCTGCAGGGACCTCCAGCGGTTGTTGAGCTCCTACACGCACACACAAACTCATTAGGAATTTTTAAAGATGCAAATGAACTAGTTTATTCATTCTTTAAAAACAGGTTACTCATGACAGCGGATTTGATGATGCATCATCTGAAAAAACATGTAATGATCTAGTACTAGGAGGATTATCTAGAGCCACGGCTTCTTCATTCGCAGCAAAATACTTTGCTTTTCATGCCAGAAGCAAAATCAAGCCACAAATGTCTACATTTATGCATTAGAGGGGAATGTTTGCGTGCATCTGCCACGAAACCCAAAAAGCATTACGGCATTCTAAAATAGTTTTCCACCACCAACACACTAAGCATTAAGACAAAACAGGGCTGGACAAGACTCATGATTACAAGGAGAGGGAATGCAACCGTGATGGAAGACAGGGAACCACAGAGCAAGAACATCAAGGTGAGTTAGCCCTCTTCATGTGAAACAATGCAGAATTTGGCGAGATGGGTTGACGGAAGACCAACAGACTAGTAAGCAGAAGAACCTAGAAACTTACCTTGATTGTATTAAAGTTGGCCGTTGTTTGAACAACCAATCGAACAGACTAAATAAAGTCGAAAAATGAATAGACAGAGAGCAGGAAAAGAACAGAGACACACCAGTCAAGAGTATGAGTACAAAAGAACCGGTGAGTAAAAAAGAACCGTTGGTTTGTAATGTAAACCACTAAACAACAACAATATTAAGACGCTCGTAACCTCAAATCAAAAATAAGTTGTTTCACCTTCCATGGAGAAGCACCTTTGGAATCTGCTTCATCCTGTGTATGAAAACAAGAGAAGAGTCAACTCAAACTTAAAGATGTCGTATTCTCCTGTTTGTTTCATGCAGGCATGCAATGCTTCGTAGAAGATGAATGATTTGAAATAACAGTGACCTTGCCAGGAGCTGAACCCAGCATCTCTAGTTGCTGATGGTGGAATGGAGGGATGGGAATAAAGGGTGGGAGAGGGGGGAAAAAACAGGTCAGATTTCTACAGATTTTAATGCAATTGCAGATGCAGAGTATGCAATTTTTCCAGAATTGCTAGCTGACTTGCGATCAACGCAGACTTTTAGCCAATCAGCAGCAGTGATTCTCACAACAGTGGCTCAGAAGAATTGCATACAGCAAATTTAACTGTGAAAGCATGAATTTGTCACAATGAGTTTGTCGGAAACACAAATTCTATAAATAAACTTAATTTAACTACATGGATCACCTTTGAATTTGGACCACATGATGAAAGCCACAACACATTTTTTTATGTTTCTAGAAGAAGTCACTTATTAAAGTTGTTTTATTAGAATGTTCAATTTTCATTTTAAATTCACAACTAATGAGCAATGTTTCCTATAGTTTGCTATGTTTCCCCAATTTTCACATTTAAAATGCTCCCCTATATTAATGGTTTGATTCGGTTTTTAATTACTTTTCTTAAAAGGTACATTTTATATTTCCGGTTTGTAGAGGTGAATGAAATCCTTGAAGATGCTGGAAACTGTATTATAGTTTTGAGGTTTGAAGAGTGCATGGATTTCTGGATAAAATTCTTTAATTAATGCATACATTTCTTTTACAATTTGTATGAATTAATTTATGTAATTTATCATGTAATTTTCCCCTCAATTTAAGTGACTTTTTATTTCGTTTTGTTATTTTCATCTATTCAATCTCTTTATTTAGATTTGATATTAATTATTATTTTTTTCTTATTTTGTTGTTCATTTTAGTTCTTTTAGTTTGATTTCATTGCAATAACTTCGACTAGTTTTATTTACATTATATATTTTAGTTTAATTTAATACAATTGTATTAATTAATTACTTACATTTAGTTGTAAAAAATATCTGATGTTATTGACATCATGTTTCTTATTTAAAAGTTTCTAATTCCATTTAAATCATCTTCATTTAATTTAAAATGAGGTTACTTTATTCCAAATACTTATTTTATTGGAAAAATTTTATAAATTAAACACTATCAAAAAAATGACTTTTTCTTCGATTATATTAGAACTAGTTCAATCACAATGTCATTTTCTTTAAGATGTATTTAAATGTTTTATTTTACAAGAATGTATTAGATTTGTTTTGCAATTACATTTTTTTTATGTAAACACATTCTACTTTAACACACAGCTTATATCTATTCATCAGTGGTTGCTGTGCTGTCGATTTTTGGAAAACCTTTGGTCCACCCCGCTTTTTGTTGGGTGAAAAACACTGAATAAATAGAATTGGATAATGTGTTGAGTTTTTTTTTTCTCAAACCTGAGCTTGCACCACAGGAGCCTCTTCTGCCATCAGCCCTTCAGACTCCAGCTCAGACGCCACCTTGTTTATGTCCCTCAGCCGAGACTCATTTGCTTTCAGATCCTATCAACACATAAAAACTAGCTTAGGGTCATGTTCAATAATGTTAAGCTCCATCTTTGCAAGCGGACCTTCTGGAAGTCATCAAATTTCTTCTGCAGCACTTCCACTTGCTCCAGGTCAGAGCCAACCTCCTCATTAGTAAGAGCGGACTCTTTCTCGTTGATCCACTGCTGCAGCTCGTTCGCCTCACGGAAAAGCATGAACTTCTTGCAGCTCTTCTCCAGCATGTCCTTCCTCTTCTCTCCCAGTTCTTGCAGGGTACCATACCTATCAAGGAAGCATAAACAGAAATGTTACAGATTCTATTGCAGCAAGAACTGAAAGATCCCAGTGTGTGAATAGAGTTGAAAACATGGTCAGGGGTTCTGGTGAAAAATCAGCAAATTGGCGACTAAAAAGCCACATTTACTACCATCCAGCCACAAAATTCACCGAAACAGAAAAAAACTCAAAAGATGACATCATTGGAAGAGGTGTGTGCTTCTATCCTTTGATAGAAGGGGATGAGATTAGGGTTATGAGGATGGAACGTCAAGAGTAATTCCAAGACGGGAGAGAGGAATGAAATGAATGGTTTGTGTAAGTGGCGCCTTCTTTGATCGATTAACGAAAAATCTGGCCTACTCACAGTTCCTCCACCTGCTTCATGCGCACAGATACGCTGCACACTTCCTTGGTGATTCCAGTCCTGCCACATGGCAGGGTAGGCAGACACATGCAAGCATTTCAAACAGAACAGAAAGAAAAATAGACAGGAAAAAGAGGGGTAACGTGGAGTCAGAATTGCTATTAAGGGTTAGTAAGAAAACAGCTGGCTCAGTAGAGGTGCAGACAGAATACAGATGCATCCAACAGAGGTGTCGGGTCATGATGATGACAGCCAAATACTTCCATTGACGCACTTTTTTTTTCCTTGTGACGATAACGAAACGCTGACACAAAAATGTCCCTGTTATGACGAAAATGTGAGAAGTCAGCAAGTTTTTACTGACAAAACGAACATGTTTTTGGGGGACGGTTACATGTTCAAAACAAACTACATATGTTTATTGCACTTTAAGTAATTGTAAACAAAACGAAGCCACAATTGCCAAATTAAGAATGTTTTAGTTCCAGTGGGGTTTTTTGTAAGAATGATGAATTCCATTGTTTACACTTTGTTTTGCATAATCCTTAGATCATACTTATCGATCATTGTATTTATTAATGAAAAGCCCATCAATACGATTACATTTTTAAGTGACTAAAATGTGACTAAAACAATCATTTTTGTAAGAAAAACTAAGACAGACTTAGGTGCCTTCCAAAAACAACACTGTGTTTGGGTAAAAAAAGTATTCAGGTAAAATTTAAGCAGTCATTGTCTCATTATGATATAAAATAAACATTTACACTGAAATTATATGTAGGCACCAGCCTACAAAACCTACAAGATTGGTTTATGAGGTATTTGAACATCTTGTTACAAGATTTGATAATGTAGCTAGTCCTTTTGGCATTTCTTCATAAAAGCATATTGGTTCATTGCAGGCTTTCAATATTCATGTACTTTAAATTACCAACAACGAATGCATATAATACTCTGAAAGCAGAAAGACTCTCACTGGTTCTCAATCTGCTCCTGCCGCAGACCAATGCTGCCCTGTTCATCCAGCAGATTCTCTCGAGAGGAAGACTGCGTTGGGTCCAACTTTTTCACGTATGCTGCAGGAACAAAGCCCTGCCTGTCGTTCACTTCCACTTTCCACCAGTCCTAATGAAAAAAAAATTAACTACAAATCCATACAGTTCATTACATCCAGGCACGTTTGAAAATAACCTTCACCTTGTTGGTGCTGTTGAGCAGGGTGAGGATGTCACCCTTCTTCATCGTTACCTCACGAGGACTCTTCTCCTGATAGTCGTACAGAGCAAGAACTAGCTCTTTACCAGTCTCGTCATCAGTGGGTGCCACTTGTTGCTGTCAAAAGTTCACAAAAATTGTTTAGACTATTTTATTCATTAGTCGTGTGCTAGTTGTGTTGTTTTGTGTGCTTACTCTGCAGGCCTGAGCTTGTTCTTTTAAAGCCTGGATGCTACTGCCATATGCACTCAAGTCAGACATCAAAGCCTCGTGCTTCTTCAACAGAGCCTGTTAATGATAAGAACATTTCAGAGACGGTCCCTTTAAAATTTAAACTTTCACCACCAGCTCATTTTTAAACCCCACTCGTATCTGCCAAATACAGGCACAACATTTCCTTAAATAAAGACAAAAAGTGCTGAAAAGTGAATCTGAAAATGCCTGATCTTAAATGCCTTTTCAGTTCAGTTTTGGTGCAGCAAGAAAACAAAGTCAAGACTGTTGTACACAATAACTGACTTACTAACCCGAGAGCACAAATGGTTGGATGAATTTGACTGACTGTGATGGGGATCCTTTGATTTTTTTTTCAATTTACAATCGGAGTGGACCCAATATCGTATAGTATAACAACACAGACAACATTTTTTTCAGAAAATATTCCATTACAAGATCAAATGGAAGGTCAAGGTACCTCTGCAGAGTCTTCATCTTTGCCATAATCAGTGCTTCCAACAATGGGCTCCTTCTCTCTCATCCATGACTCGGCTTCGTTGGCATCAGCAAAGTACTGCTGAGCCTGAAGGGAGTCCTCCAGATCCTGACGGCGCTGAGCAGCTTTTCCTTTCAAACCATCCCAGCGGTTGTGCAGCTCTTGTAGTTTAGCCTTCACATCTTCCCCAGCAAAGTGACCTTAAATGGGAAGAAAACACTTAGTTTATGGTGTTTTTTTCTCAATGATTGCCTGATAAAAGAAAATATCTGGAATGATTCCCTACCCTCATCAACCATAGCCTCCCCCTTCTGTGTGACAGCCTTGATTCGGGGTTCATGACCAGAGATTTCCGCCTGTAGAGCCTGGTGTTTCTTCAGCAGGTTCTGGACCCCAATAAGGTCTTTTCCTGAGACAGCATGAGAAGATCATCAATTTATGAAAAATAGCTTAAGCCTGATTTTCAGAAGTCAAGTCATTTGCTCAAATATACCTCTGTTGGTGGAGGATGCAATGGGTTCCTTCTCTCGGATCCAGGTCTCCTCATCTTCCACATCCCTAAAAAGTTGCTGAAGGCGAAGTGAATCTGACAGCTTCTGTTTGCGGGCAGCCATGGGCTCCTTCAGAGCCTCGTAGCGAGCAACTAGAGCCTCTTGCTTTTTGCGAATGTTATCAGCATCAAAATGACCTGCCTCCTGGAACTGCCTGGCCTGGATAGTGATGCCATCAATGCGGTCCTGTTGAGGTAAGACAGTTGAGGCATTACTCCAGAGGATTACCTTTTTTATAGATTTGATCAATTAGAATAAGGCTGTTTAATTAATAAAATTTTGATCATGGTTTCAATCTCAGGTCTTAACGATTACAAAAATGATATAATCGAGAGAAAAATATTATTCAATAGTTTATTATAATTTTCATGCCTGCGCATTCTCATTAACTCACTGCCAAAACTCAGTAATTCAGAGCGCTCTAAGTGTTCAGTATGTTTATGTAGTAACAAAATTAGTTACGGTATTTCTACCTGTATTATTTCCCTGCAACAGCAGATCGATATCTAGAACACCTATTGTTCAGTTATAGACTATCAAAAAAGTAATGTGGATAATAGCGGAGAGGATCGCTCCATAAAGGACATAAAAAAGACCATGAGAGTGGTGTCCTCTCTAGTCTAAACTGTTTTATATTGCTATGTGCTTGATTTTTCCTTCAGGATGTACCCACTGGCTCAAATAAACTTTTCTTTCTACTTAAAACAAGTTTGTGCCACTCAAAAAGAGTGATGCACAAAAGACTAGCACTAGCGTGTTAGTATGCTGACATTAGCATGTTATTGTTCTGATGTGAATGAACTCAACTGCAGTCAACATAAAATCTCTATTTATGGGAGGAATATAATCTGTGTTTGTTGTAAAAACAATAATGTGTTTTATTTATATAGACATTAGAGTAAACATGAGATCAGTAATTTTTAATATATAAATATATATAAATAAATAAATGACAATGCAGTATAAACTAAAATAATCATTTAAAATGATCGTGATTTCAATTTTTACCTAAATAATCGTAAATATGATTTTTTCCCATAATAGAGCTGCTCTAAAATTTTTTGGGAAAGAATATTACCTGGTGAGCAGCAACGTCAGCTTCAAGCAGAGCATGCTTCTTCTGAAGGTTCTGGACACTGGTCAGGTCTTTACCAAAGTCATCTGAGGCCAGGTGTCCCTCAACCTCATACAACCAAAGCTCAATGTCCTCCACATTACGATTGAACTGTTGCTGCTGGTTTGCTTCACGGAGTTTAATCCCTGAAAGTACAAATAGTTTCAAACTTAGCTAGAGTTGTGAATGAATGAGTGTCCATAAAAGTGCTTTAAAGATGTAAAGCATTTTTTTATTACATCATACCCAACTAAACCTAAATCTTTAAATTACATTACCGTATTCAACAATTTTAACCTTTTGAACATAACATGATCAATATTTATTATGCTGTCAAAAATAGTTCAATAAAGCCAGATTTGCAAAGAAGTTTTTCCATTAGGAACTCAATTGTTCATTATTGAACATTAAAGTATTACATGATAAAAGCCAGAACACGAGTATGTCATTACAAAAAGCACAATGACATCTTAAAAAATATTATTGCTACTGGAAAAGTAAAAAAAAAAAAAAAGATTCACATTCACAGTTTAAACTAAACATACATATAGACATTTGGTGACTGGCCAACTGTATGATTATGGCCCTTTCTGTCAGGTCAACAACCTATCTCTACTTTTGCATCAAGCCTATAAATTGCCCTTTGCGAAGGCTGCGCATTTACATAACCCCAAGCTGACCCCGCTGAGGAGCCTGCCATTTTCTAACTTTGCATCAAGGCTTTGCAGATCAGTCGAGTTAGATCAGAGCAACCAAATTCGCTGTCTTTTGGCTTGTGCTCTACGTTAACACTGGATAATGGAATAAATCTTTGGCGATTAAGTAAATAACCTTCCTTAGTTATCGAAGTTGTGTTTTGGCTTGCTAGAAGTTAGCATTATCACCACGCCACGTTGCAACATCGATCAGCGCAAAAGTAGTGGTTGTACAGCAGCAGCGGGTGTATGTATGGAGAATCTGTCCTTTCTAAGCACCTGTGTGTTTTTTTTGGTTAGCTAGAAGTTAGCATTTTTATCACGCCAATATTTATCAGCGCATAGACAGCACACAACACAACGCACAACTATGAAAGCTTTTTGTCAAATGAGTGCATTGAGAGCCTTCCAGAATGGGCACTTTGTAGGCTTGACATACAACTCAGATTGGCCATCAGAGAGATTAACTTTCTCTAAAGGCATTTTTAAGAAAGGTGTGGTGCGCCAGGGTCACATGCTCTACTTCATGATCGGTTGCTTCAAATAATAAAGAAAATGCTAAAATAAAAATAAAAAAAAACTTAAATCTGTTAGTAGTCATAGTTCAAACTATTTTCCATTCAGTTTTGATTCCAAAAAAATGTAGTTCATTTAAGGTTCTATTCGTTGAACCAGTTGTAAGTCCGGGTCATGCAAAGATGTTGTTTTAAAACCGATTATCGCTAGTTTCTCACCTTTGAGCTCAGTTGCCTCTAGAAGCTTCTTCCACTGGGAGCTGACCTCATCCATCCGGGTGGACACCTCACTGGAGGCGTAGTGTTTGCCATCAACCAACTCCTGGCCTGACTTCTGCAGTGCGTCGATGCGGCTCTGGTTAGCGGAGAGCTCTGCCTCGAAGGCCTGATGCTTCTGCACCTTCCCTTGCAGGTTGGAAGGGTCCTGAAAGAAAAAAAAAAAAACATAAAAGAGGAGTTAAAATGGCAAGATAAGTTTGAGCTCAATTGACTTCACTGCGCACCTTGTATGCTTCATCTGTGGCAGTCTTCATCTTCTCATTGATCCAGCTCTTCAGCTCATCAGAGTCGCGGAAAAACTGCTGCAGATGGAAAGAATCCTCCAGGGCAGCACGGCGAAATTGAGCACGCTCGTGAAGTGCATTACGCCTGCTCAGCAGCTAAAGCAGAGAAAAAGAGTTTAAATCATAGAATTACCAGTGAATCAGCACTTCTGTCAGCAATACGTGAGAAAGGAATGCTTGCACGGATGAAATGAAGGACATTTTTAAACTCTGCTTACTGCATCTCTCCGAGTGGCAACGTCACTCTTGGCGTAGTGATTGTTCTGGATCAGTTTTGTGGCAAATTCATCCAGGGCCTGTAGGTGAAATTAAGCGGGGGTTGTAGACGGATGAGATTTTGAGGGCTTGAAATGAACATCGACGAGTAAGAATTCTTACAGTGATCTTCTCTTCTTGTGCACTGAGGGATTTCTCAAAGTCTTCATGTTTCTTCAAGAGTGCTTCAACGCTGTCCAGAGAGTCCCCTAGATCTTCATTCAAAAGAAACGCCTAAAAGAAGTTGAGAATGATTTGAGTTAAACCTCCAGACATTTAAAAGGAAAAACAAAGTAACATTTGTTATGTTGCAAGAATTGTTTTTCCAAAATGTTCCAAAAAGGCAAGCATTATCAGAATTGAATGTAAGGCTTTACAATATAGCTTGATACCTAAAACAAAATCTATTTTCAGCTGTTTATTTTAATGTTTTTTTTGTATAATCCCAGTAAAGTTTAGAAGTATTTTAATTATTTCACAGCTCAAGAAAAGATGATAGGCAGTAATTTATTTTTTTCAGATTTTTTAAAGATTGCACACTATAAGAAAATTAAATGTTTATTTTTTTTTGTACAAAATAAAAAGTTGATCATTTTAAGAGACCAGTCTAACTTTGCTTTTTAATCAAGCAAACACATGTTTTTGCCCTAATTTATTGACTTAGCATCCAATGTTAATCGCCCTAAAAACCACTAAATGCAATTTGAATAATCATAAACTCAATCAACTTTAACATTAGTGATTTGGCAAATTTCGAAGTAGATTGTATAAATACAATGCTAATGACTAGCAATACAGTATTCAAATCAAACATTAAATAGAATATCAGACATTTAAAATCTGATTAACTGAAGAAAAAACTTTATTTGAGAGAGGACGTTTGACTACGAAGAAACATGGCAGACAAAATCTGGATATATCTGCTGTGAAATTTGATCAAAGAAACACATGTAGAGAGAGATGAAGCAAAACTTCATATAATAAAACGTATTGACTTTCGAATGAGATTAACAGTCACCTCCTGCTTGCTCATCCAGTTGTCCACCTGCTCTGTGTCCCTGTAAAACAGCTGCAAGTCCATGCACTGCTCATACTGCTGCCTGCGGAGCTCCCACAGCTCCAGGAGAGACACCTTCTCTTCAGACAGAATGCCCAGCTGAAACCAAAAACAAAATTAACTTAGTTTCAGATAGTGAACCGACAAGTGAACAATGATTTACACAAAGTACACACTTTTTCCTTGACTTCCTCAGAAGCATAATGTCCAGTGTTCAGGAGAGCGTTTCCTGCTTCATCTGTAGATTTGAAACTGTCCTCATGAGCGTCGATTTCACCCTGGCAAAAGATTAGACCTTACAGGCATTTTCAGTGTTTTTTATTGGTTTTATAAACCTACACTCAAAAAATACTCCAAATACAGCACTCACACTAGTACCTTATGCTCTTGATGACGATCAAGAAGGGCCTCAGCTCCTGCCACATCGTTGGCTAGCTCATCAGCATTGATCAAAGCTTTCATTTCAGTAACCCAGCTCGTCAAATCACGGAAATCTGCAGTGAAGCGCTGTAACCTAAAAACAGGAACAACTCAAGGTGAGAGCGATTTACTGAGTAAGATATTACCAATAAAAAAAGTATCTTGACCTACCTGTAAGAGTCGTTGAGTCGAGCATGCCGCTCAGCAGCCAGTGTTCGGATCTGCTCCCAGTTGGTGATGAGTTCATCTCTTTTCAGGTGGATTTGAGATGCATTCTGGGGGTGTGTTTGCTGGAGACGGTCTGCCTCACCACCGAGAGTGTTCACCTAAAAGAAAGAGAGCTTGGAAGTCACATTCTGAATAATTGTGGCAATGGGTATTAAGCTATATGAGGTAAGGTAAACATGATTAGGCTGAACTTGAAATTGACTGACCTTGTCCTCTAACGCTGCCAAGTCTCTTTCAAGCCCCTCATGTTTCCGAAGTAAGGCCTGAACACTCGCGAGGTCACGTCCAAAATCATCTGACGCCATCAGCTGCTCCTTCTCCTTGATCCAGCTGATCGTCTCATCTACATCCCTGTAGGATTAGAGTGAAAATGCATTTAAATAACAGAACTTGAGGAAAACTCACAACATCATGATCAGAATAAAACGCCTGAGAAATTTCACAATTTATATACAAATACAAACAACTTATATGAGGAGATTAAATTTGCTACAAGCATTCATTTTCTAAAAAAACAGGCACACAAAATATATTTAAGTTTTACATTTTGGGAGAAGGAGATCAAGTGTCTTTCAATCATACATAGCAGTTCACATTGTGCTTAGTGTACTGGTAAATTTTGTGAACTACATATTGATGCCTTTTGTATGTTGATTGAGCAACGGAAAAGTAACAGTAACTTTACTTTGGTAGCTGGTATAGCCCTATACATCTTTTATGGTCACAAATGTATGTCATTAATTTATTGTTTGGTCAATTCATAGCTTAAATCAGTGGTTCCCAACCTGGGGTCAACAAGGGGGGTGCAGTTAAGGATTGAAGTAGAAAAACATGGGGTTATATATATATATATATATATATATATATATATATATATATATATAAATATAAAAGTCATATTTTGAGAGCTCAAATTTTTGTATATGTACATGGGGGGGAACCACTGACTTAAATGATATATTTACATCTATTACTTAGTGTTTTGGCACACACTTTCATCCAAACAAGGTTAAACTTTCTACAACAGCTGCAAAGATTTGGATCTGTAGGTGTCAATAAATACTGTGTTTTAAAGTATATCTGAAGTCCATACAGGCATTATTAATGCTAGCATTTTAAAATGACCTTTCATTTCCAGTCTGCTTGTCTTCTACTGTCTATCGTTGTTTGTTCGTCTGCTTTACAGTCACAACAGTGATTGGGTTGTGCTAACCAATAGTATCAACATATGGGCGAAAATGAGGTAATATGTTGTTCCTCAATAAGGCTTTTCTGGTGATTATGGATTATAAACAGGGACCTAGTGTCGAGCTGAAGCAGAAAAGTTTGAGCAACAGTCTATTCTGGGATACACAGAGTTTTAAGGTCTGTGTGGCATGCTTGTATAGTTTTGAAGTATTTCATATGCAACTTCCATTATCTTAATGTTTAACTCTTAATATTCAACATTCGTTCTCACCGATTGAAGCGCTGCACCTCTGCAGCTCCGAACAGCTTGCCCTGCCTTTGTTGCGCCAAGCCCTTCAGCCTCTGCCAGGCAGCGTTCACCTCCTCCTGCTTCTTCAGGATGAGCTCTGCCTCTGGGTGGTTCTCCTGAGTTAGTTTGCCAGCTGCCTGGTTCACTTCATTCACGCGGTCCTCATGGGCTGCCAGGTCAGTTTGGAACTCTTCAAACTTCTTCTGCAAAACCTCCACATGTTCCAGATCCTGCCCAAGCTCCTCTGAGGTAACAATAGCCTCCTGCAAGAAAACATTACCTATTAGGGGATCTATTGTTTCATCATTGTGTAAACAAATAACGGTTTTGACCTTGTCGCTGATCCAGTCTAGAGCATCTTCGCACTCACGGAGGTACTGCACCAGTTTTTGGGCCTGCAGAAGACGAACTCCCTTCTCTTTGGTCTTTTGAAGCAGCAGGTCCCAAAGACGATGAAGCTCCTCCAGACGCGTCTATTGAGGGGAGAAACTCAGTCAGAATCTAAATCAATTGCTTGAGTGATGTCTAAAAGACTAAGTCAACTATACTTCTGTGAAAAAAAGAAAGAAAAGGATAAGTTTGGATAGTAGGCTTTAGACTAAATAAAGGGCCCAGTTTGTTTCAATTTATTCAGAGGCATTAAGGAAAAAGATCACCGCATTCTTCAGCAACGTGCATTATACAGTAAAATACACTTCAACCAGCTACCTACTTGTAGAAAAGACCCATAATTGACACTTTTTACAATTGGTCGCTGAGATGTCCGGTAGGGCGTGAAAGACTGATCCATATGAAAATACAATTATTTCATGGTTTTACAACTAATGTGGGGTATTTAAAGGAAAGTGTATCTTACACGAATAGTTTCTGATGCAAAGTGGCTCTCAGCGATCATAAGGTTGCCGATGTCGTCCAGTTTGATGATAGCCCCGGAATTAGCCTGCACCTCAGCTTCAAAGGCCTGATGTTTTTGGAGCTTTCCCTGGAAATGAAAAACTAAAGTATAAATCTAAGGCTAAATAATACAAAACTAAAAAAAAAACTTTTCAAAACATATTTTTTGAGATGTACCACGTGCTTACACAGTAATCCATTGCCCATGAAACTGGCAAACACAATCCAAGAGTTTACAGGTCAAGAGTAATTAATCTCAACCTTTTCTCTTTCCATTTGATTTAAAAAATAGCTTTTGTCTAACCTGCAAGTTACTTGGGTCTTTGTAGTTCTCATCGGAGGCAATCTGGAGCTTTTCCTGGATCCATTTTTCAAGTTCATCAGCATCACGGCGGAAGAACTGGAACCGGTAAGAATCCTCAAGTTTCTGCCTGCGTACTGTAGACAGCTCTTTAAAGCGACGGTACCGGTCCAGAACCTGCTGTCGGCGCTCCTGGATGTCATCTGCCGTCTCAAGAACTTTGACTCCGCTGATATCCATTTTCTGAAAGAATACAAACCCATGAGTTTTCTTTGTTAATTTCTCACTGGTTTTGATAAAAACAAAAACTAATAAAAACCTACAAAGAATCTCACTCTGGTGTCCTGTATATATAACAAAAAATACTAAAAACAGCTATTCTAGGTTATAGTTGAAAATGGGCCAACGCAGTCAACGCAAACACTCAGTCAAAAGAGGCACCCAAAATCAAGCATATATTGCATGAGGTAAGACCAAACTCTTCTCAAAAGCCAGCAGCTGAGCACACAGGGGGCCAGGCGGAAATTCCTCACATGTCTGAGCCAACAGACACAAAGAGAGTGCTACCATCAGCCCCCTGTCCAAACACATCCCCCCACTAATAATAAAGCACACAGCCCAACCTAACAGCATCTGTCCTGTACTGTCAATAATGAAGGACAGACTATCTTCAGCTGCATCAAGGCTTGTGTGTGCACCAGATCGATATTCTCTCATACTTGTCACCATTGTTCCTCAAGAAGTATTTTCCACACTCAAAGTAAAAAATACTTCCTGGGGTTAGATGGAACTTCATGAAAACAGTACTGCTTGTTACACTAAAGTAGGGAAGGTGTTGCCGCAATTGTTAAAACCATTTGTTACAGTTGAAGTTTAAAATAAGAAAAACATGACCTATAGCAGATTGTTGCTATTTTGATCATTCTTGTTGTATTTTTTTGTAGTCTGAATCTTTATTTTTAAACAACAAAAAAAAAACCATGTAACAATGCTGATCTTATTGTAACCCTGTTGGTGCATCAAATCCGAAAATGTAATTAATCCATAGGTAGAAACCTTATAGCTTACCAAATGTGTTTCCAGAGAATAATGACGCATAAAATAACTGAAATCAGATGTTGATGGCTAAATATGAATGCTCAACATGCCCTAGTAGGGTTCATAACTAAAGGCCAACCTAAAAATGAGTTCTTAGTTTACTCTTGAAAAAAGACAAATAAGCAATGGACCGGAGGTAAACTATTGTGGAATCTTGCACTTGTTACACTAAATGTCCAATCACCAAACTGTTTATATTTGTCCAGAGGGATGCTTTCACAGAATTTTGTACACTGCAGTAATACAGGGTTTCATTCTCTGCCTTTGATTAGTCACAAGGCATTAAACTTATATTAGAGAAAGTTGTAATCCTTCTTACAGAAGAGCACCTTTTATGACTTGGCTCCAGCCTACCTGAGCAGTCTCTTATCACGATATAATCCAGCTCGCTCCCTTCAATCACAAGAAGCAGGACTTATTATTCAGAAGAATAATTTGGGATTTGTCCAAACGGATATGGTGTGTGAGCGCTATAAACATAAATACAAACGGTTGAAAAAAAAAAAGCAATGCAGTTCAATGTGCCTATCTAACCTATCCCCATCATTTATCACTTGTCCTGCAGCTGATGCTGATCACCTGTTTAATGTGTTACATTTTTCTAACCATTGATTTTCATTTGTTAGTTTCTGTTTTTTGTTTAGTTCTTTTTTGTTTAGGTTTTAGGCGCAGTCCAGCAAACTTTTAGTTGATGGATTTTAAGTTTGTATATTCTTTAAGCTGTGGAGTTGACTAGCACTTGCCTCAGTCAGCGAGGCTCCCAGGGACCTCACAGAGGGAATTCCTATTTCCCCTACCTGATACACACTAGGACTATGTGAAACTGCTTTAAAAGCAACTTCTAAAAAAAGCGCTACATAAAAAAACTTGATCGATTGATTAAACTTCTGCAATATAGGTATTTTACATACATGTGCAGCAGCTGCATCTTCACAAAAATAAAAATACTGATGTCCCTTTTTGCCCCAGTTGGTAAAAATAGCATGTCGATGTGTTGTTTCAATTTTCAAGGAACACATTGCATCATTTACTTTTCACACATAGTAAAACTACTGCAATTAATTGTTTTTTTTCACATGAATAAAGTTGCCTGACTAGCCATTCAGTGGCACCAATGAGACAATGTTCCCTTGAGCTGAAAAAAAAACTACAACGAAGAGTTCACCTGTGTCTGTGGTGAGTGAAAAGATTAGTGATGTTTAGAATTAAACATTAAAAATGTGAACAGGGCTTCAGTGGGGAATTGGAAAGCTGAATGAAAGTTGTTGGCATGAAGAACTACTAAGAAAAAAAGATGTGGTAATTTTTTTGTTTTTGTCCAGCCTTAAAAAATCAAACCTATTGAAAAAAGCAAACTATTTTGTAAATGTTGCTTAGTATTGACACTGAAAAAGCAGAAAAAAAAATCTTTTTTTTATAGTGTTACAAATGTTCCACAAACTGTAGGTAGCATTGATAATTGACTTTTTAGCCAGAGGGCTAGATGTTCAGGAGCATGAAGTCAGCTGATGGTCCATATCATAAGGTCAGAGAGGAGGACAATAACTCAAGGAATGCGTACACATGCAGTCCTGTTCAAAAACAGCTGATCTACAGTCACTAGTTACATGTTAACTGAAGACAAAGAGTTCCCTTTACACCCATGTTTGAATATATGGAGACATTCCACAGAAAACCTTTTGGAGAAGGGTTTTATTTACTTTTTTAAGTGCTACAATTTCCAATAAAATTATATTTCAGAACATATAACGGTTGTCTTAATTATCTTATCACGAAAACAAGATGCTTGCCTACATAATGTCTGACATGAAAAATGTTGTGAGCTGCATTTGCACTATGACTAAAATTAATCAGTTACAAAATACATTTAGGTCTTCAAAAAATAAATAAATAAATAAGTAAGTAGTCAGACTATTGAGCCAACCATCCCCCCGCACATCTTACTGGATCAATAAAATCTTTTGTTATGCTGAGCAGAACTAGGATGTTTCCACAAGCACCCAGCCATGATGATGGAAAAAAAATGAGGACATTGTTGAAGGAGGAAAAAGAGGAATTCTAGGGAAGACATTTCTCATCATTTAAATATGAAATGCAGAACCGAAGCCTAATGCAGTTTATATAATTAACTACAGGATATCAGACCAGTCACTGTCTGCTACCAAACATCTGCTTCACAACACAACAACAGGAAAATTAGGAATTGATTGCCTAATGGCTGATCTCTTTGCAAGATCCTTGACCGTGAAATACATCAGATATGCACTGATCTAATCCCCAGCTTGACATGTCTTGTTTTTATCAAGATCAGCTGGAAGCACAACACCCTTCCCCCTTCCCAGCCTCAACCCAAATTATTCCCAGTCGAAATCCACTATAAAAATTCATAAAACTAGGATTTATGACCAATAAATGCCAGAGTCATTGTCTGGATAGTAAACCAAAGCCAGTAAAATGCAATAAGTCACACCCATTTACTAATCAAAAGTCAGTACCAGCTCAAATAGAGATCTGTGTTTGAAAACTATTCTCAAAGATAGCCAGTAACTCACCAGAATCCAAAGCTGTGCATTAAAGGGAGCCTTGGTGCAGTCCGGCTGTACAAACAGATAAGACCTTTTACTGTGACTGTTAGATATTGATAACACAAACTTGCGCACTCATTTCCCTCCCGGTTCCTCCCCTACCGCAGGAGTGCTGGAGTCCAGCAGCACTCTGGAATGTTTCCTGTCTTTCCCACACTCTCATTCATTGGGGGCTTCTTCATAATCTGCCTCAAGCATTCCCAACTCATGATGACACAGCCAAAGTCCAACCTCTTGTAGTCCAGCAAGTCACTTGTGATGGCTATTTTGAAATTACGAAGCAACCATTACAAGGTTTGGGAAGAAATGGTGAAAACTGTTTCATTTTGTCGAGAGGTTTGCACAATCCAAACCACAGCCAGTCATAGTTGCAGACAGCTAAACTCAAAACATTAAGGTAAACCTCACAGCCCAAACATCAAAAATGGAAGCTGGCACAGTTTTATTACTATGTATTGAAATCTAAGGAAGAACTAAAAAATGTACTCCAAGGTCTGATAGTACAACCTTGTTCAAGCTTTTGCCTTTTGTGTATCTACGAAGCAAAATTGTATACAATTCATCAGTGAGATGTTACGGTCCTGCTAATCATAACCTCAAGAATTCCTGGATACATTATGATTTTAACAATATGTTAAAAAGCTTTAATACTAAGAGTGTAAAAAATATCCCCCACTCAAACCTCTGCGCTATACTGATTTTCACAAACGCTCCTCTGTATGAGTTTTGAGCATGCCAAGGGCCCCATGAAAATGTTAGTTTAATAGAAGAAAAATAACATAATAAACATGCCTAACAATGCAAAAGAGCTCTGAGCACATCCTTGCGTCAAGCCCCAACTAACAAGGTAAAACTTTAAATATGCTGCTGAATTTAAAAGTAGATGTCTTTAGATGCCAATATCATCCCAAATCAATGAAAAACATGGTTTGATTGAATTGTGCCCATAAAAAAAAAAAAATGATCCAATACAAACTTGATTTCTGTGATCAGTTATGCCAAAACACTAATCATGAAGAATTATTCTTGTTAATGTGCAAAAATGATTTCTAAATAACTAATCAAATGAAAAAACTACACAATAATTGATTCCGGTAGTTTTTTTTTTGACAGTTTTAGGATATTCCCACAACACAATCACAATCAGGGCAGACTAATAGCAACAACGCTCTCTTCATGCCACAGTGATAATGAGTATGTCCTCTAATAGACATTCTTCAGATTCTCTCAAAGAGCTAAGATATTATTAACTCAACCCTGAAGGTGACACAGATTTTTCTATGCACTGCATGGAGATGGTGACTATTAAATGAAACGATAGAAATTACCTTTAATCATTTAGTTTAAAAGACTAACTTATTGGTGAGATTATATTGTTTCACAACAGGGCTGAGTAGTAACTCAATAACAATCATGAAATTATTTTGTCGATGAGATAATAAAAACAGGTTGATAGAGCTGGATAAATGTATGAACAGTATATTGCCAACTGCACTTCCATGTCCCATATACAAAACTGTTCACACCACATCAAGCAAGGGCTTCAGATTTGTGTGGGATAAAACATCCAAACCTTTAAGACCATCACGCATCTATGCGCATTATTACTGTTAAATCAGTTATGGGTATGTGCCTTGAGCCAAAAATAATGGTTGTGGACCATCTGCCGGATAAGTCCGAATTAAAAAAAGATCTCACGGTCGACCAATAAAAGCTGGCTCTTGGTTCTTGTTTCAGAGTACTTTCAAAATGTAAAAGAGCAGCTGGGTGGCTCTCAATACAAACTCTCATGTCGACTCATGACAGGAAATAGTACCAGTAAACAGTCCTGGTACTTTGGTACCAGGTAAGTACTAAAAAAAATAAATTGTTACGTTATCAGGATTTCTTAAGTATCGGTAGCACAGAGGGTACGGATAAACCTGGCTCTTGTCGTGCTGTCTGTAAGGTGCGCAGTTGCGTTTTCTACATAAAAACACAGGCGGGCGAAGCTGATGATGCGCTCGCTCTTGTTGAGAAGAAAGGAGCAAAGAGCAATATTGTGGATGATTACCAAGAGAACATCTTAGACAACCTTAAACCAATTTGCAAATGCTTTAAAGACAGACACCGAGATTTGATAAAGTTCAAGCAGGTAAGTTTTCATTTTAAATTATGTTTGAAGCTTTTGTTATAAAAACTATCCAATATATTATACCGGACTAATTTAAATGTTAGACTGGAAATAAACATCACCATATGCGTAGTTAATTATTACCATTAGCGCGGCTAACGCAAGTAAGTTTCTTTAACTATTAAATGCTCCTATAGCATTTATTAGGGTTAACAAAAAACATGGTTTTCACATACACCCTATGCTTTAAATGACCTGTGAGTCCAAAATATGCGTGTTGTAGAATGCATTTAATGTATGGTTAAAGTTTATGTCCCTTATATTAGGCCATCAGAAAAGAAGCAATAGGCTATGAAGCATGAATGGAGTTTGATATCAATAAGATACTATTCATTAACATGACTTCATAGTGTATTAACTTGCATCATGTTACAGTGAGTAAATTAACTAATTAATTATTAATGTACAACAATTACAATTATTACATGCATTAATGCATTTTGATATTTTGGCTTGAAAACGCAATGCTTTGGAATTGGGTGTCGTTGGGGAGTTTAATTTCTTGGACTTTTGTTGAACGCTTAGTGCCATCCAGGGGCAAGGAGCACCACTCCATAAACAGATGTGTGAATCTTTTGAAAAAAGCATCTTACAGAGAAGCCGGTTGGGAGTTACTTCCGCAAAGGTATGTGGTGTTCTTTACACACATACGCAGCTGCTGTTTGCGTTGCTGTAGCGCATTGTGTTTCTTTTTTCAGGGAGAAGATCTCTCTCCTTGAGGCTTGATGGAAAATGGACAAAGACATAACTGGAACCGCAAACGCACTTTTGTTGTTTTTTATTCTTTATTTTGAGTTTTATAAAATCATTTTTATCTAAATAAAATTCTAAACATTTATCTAAATTTAAACAAAACAGCATCAGCTCTCTATGTTACCTTAGGAGAAAGTTCTTTCCTTGAGCTGTGTTAACAGATCTAGTGTGCTCCTCTCACTGACATGAAAAACACCTCTGCATGAGAAGATGAGTTGCTGTACAAATCGGAAAACAGAACTTCTGTGTTGTGTAAAGCGGCCCTTATTTTTAAAAGACAATACTTCAAATACCAAATACAATACGTTTGATACCAATACTAATTTAATGCTAACAAAAAAAAACAAGCAAAATATGAAAGAGGATTGTGAGAGATTATGCTCTCATTAAGTGAATCAATCATTGAACTCACAAACACAGACGCACACTTATTCCTTGTTGCTTTCGTACCTCCGTTTTTAGCTCGAGGGAGCAATGAGCCATCAGTCAGAAAACTTCAGTTCATGTGAACAAAGTTACCTCTTTTTTACCTTGCCTTTTTACTGGCTGGTGAGTAACGGAACATTTAGTACACAGAATAATTCAAAGTGCTTTACATTGGAAACAAAGAATTAAAAAAAAGTACATTTAATATAATCAAGCATAAGAAAACTCATATAAAATCATAGTGACTAAACAATGAAAATTAAGAAATAGATTAAGATATTGAAGTGCAGAGATAAAATAGTTGTTTGGATGTTGGTGCTCAGTCGACAAAAGCGCAACTAAACAGGTGAGCCTTTAGCCTGGGTTTAAACGTGACTAAAGTGTTAGCATCCTTGATCTCCTCTGGAAGCTGGTTACACCTAAAGTCGCAAGGTAACTACAGGAGTATTTTCCCTGTTTGGAAATAACCCAGGGTAGATCCAATTTATTTCATCTGAGGGATCTCAGCTCTCTCTTTGGTGTGTATTCACTGATCTTGGTCTGTTAGGTGTTAGGTGCTAAATTATGTTTGGACTTATATACGAGCAGCAGAACTTTAAAATCTATTCTGAAGGAGACCGGCAGCCAGTTTAGAGACTTAAGAACTGGAGAAATGTTTTCTGACTTTCTAGTTTTAGAAAGTCAGAATTCAGGTTAGAATTTGAGCCATTACATTCAGAACGAGCTGTAGCTGTTTAATGGTCTTTTTGAGAAGTCTGGTGAAAAGCCCGTTACAGTAGTCCAGCCAGCTTGAGATGAAATCATGAATCAGTTTCTTTAAATCTTGTCTGGAAACAAAGCATCGGATTCTTGTAATGTTTCTAAGATGGTAATAAGCTGATTTGGTCATTGCTTTAACATGGCCATTGAAACTAAGGTCAGAGTCCAGAATCACCCCCAAGATTCCTGACCTGATTTGTAGCTGTTAGGCCTTTGGCAGTGCGATACGTTTTAACCTTAACAACCTCGCTTTTACTTCCGAATGCAATGACTTAATTTTTTTTAAATCCTTGTTTAATTGAAGAAAGTTGTTTTGGATCTAGTTTGTAATCTCATCAAGACATTATGTCAATAACAAGGGGTTATTGTCATTTGGGGAGATAGCTAGACAAATGTATGTTTCATCAGCATAACAATGGTATGATATCTGGTTCCTTCTCATAATTTGACCCAGTGGAAGCATGTACAGGTTAAATAGTAAAGGAGCAAGGATTGAACCTTGAGGGACTCCACATGACACTGCAGTCCACTTCGGAATGTAATCACCTATGTTTACAAAGAAATCTCTTCCTTCTAAGTATTATCTGAACCAATTTATTACAGTTCCTGAAAGACCGACATAGTTTTCTAGTCTATCGAGAAAGATTTTGTGGTCAACTGTGTCAAAGGCAGCCCTCAGATCGAGTAGAACCAGGACAGTCACTTTTCCTGAATTGGTGTTTCAGTAGTCAATGCAAAAAGATGCAGTCCCCGCAAGCAGGAGCTGCATGCAATAGGTGCGTAAACGTCTTCATAAGTACTGACCTAACTGTGAAATTTAAATAAGCCACAAGCACATCTCAAAGACTGAATAAAAGCAAATAATTGATTATAAATGTTTTTTATTTTATTTGTGCCATTGGTACAGGTTAGGTATTTAATTTTTTAACAACAAAAATATTTTGTTGAAATTGTGTTTGCAAATCCCCTCATACACAATATAAAAAGGAAATCATAAAGTGACAAGAAAAAATGCACCAATAAAAGCTTTTTGCATAGCTTAGTATGTACTATTTCTCCTAACAAATAGCACTCATCAATAAACACACTCCCACTGGGTCTGAATACCCAGTAAAGAAGAGTTCTAAATGAGGTCATTCTGAAACCCTCAAGTTTCCACGGAAACACATCTGTATCTAAGGTTGCTTGAATGGGAGGATGCAAGCCTGAGGAAATTCAAGGAAAAGGGTGGGTTACATTAAGATTTATCTTGGCTAACTGACAAAAAAATAATGATGACATCCAGAAACAGGAACAAAGTATTTGTTAATCTAGTAATATACAAAATATGTAAGTTAATGTTGGGTTCAAAAATTTTTATATCAGCAACTTCAATTTACTTTAATCTTTCTGAAATAATTTCAAAGCATCCAATCTGCACAACTTGTTGTTGTGGGGAATATTTGGTCTGTTTGAATTGGCTCACAAGCCCAGTGATTGTTGTTTTTGCTTGTATTGGTAATTATTAAATTACTAATAAATATATATATTTTTTTTTATGTCCATCAAACTGCAGATGGGATGGAATTCACTGCAGCATCTTAGCACAGCTGTCATGAATAAAAACATCACTCTCAGGCAGATTTCAAGGGATTCGATCCATGGCAGCAATTCAAATTGGCTACATCATGCAGATCACACCCACACAAACCATGCAACAAACTAAAAATTCTAATAAATCCAAACCTTCATGCAGCAAGACAAAACCACCTGAGCAATTTCACTTAATCCGACCAGCTTTCTAGCATATGAAAATGTCCAATAATGTGTTGATTGAGTATTAAAAAGACAATCTAGTCTTATAATCTATCTGCAGTGCAGTCCTGCATAAGGAAAGAGACAGCCAAGGTACTGCCAAACACCAGCATCTATAACTACTTTTCCAGAGAGGATAATAAACAATCCACTTACTGCTTTTCTTCTTTCCAGCTCTGACGATGCACTCAATACTTGTGCGTTAGCAGTTTGCTGATGGCAAATTATTCACATTAGCTTAAGATGCCGGATGCAATTTTTCAAAGCCAGGAAAACGTAACGATTTGGCTGAGACCGGCATAGAAATATTTTAATGTCCTGCGCAACTCGCAATTCGCAAAAACTACTTAAATTGTGTTATTTTTATTACTTCTCCTTATTACTCAGTTAATTATTTCCCTTTTGAATAAGAAGAAATAAAAATAATGAAAAATAAACAAATATCGTGTGTGTATGCACACATTCCCTGATGATTCCTTCATGCTTCAGTATGTGAATGCAAAAGTTCATCATATGAAACACGTAAGAATTTTGACTTTGCAAGTTGCTTCTGCAAATGTTCATTTTAGACATTCATGTTGCTTGTGTGCAGTGAACAAATTAGTTCCAAACCTTGCTTAGCTAAGCTCCGATTCTCTTACATTGCTTTGGAGCTTGACTCCCTATCTCAATGTAAAGCTGTTTAAATCACTCAGCTTTTCGATTTATCACCTGAGCGACCCGTACACTATAGCCCTCACACAGGTAGATATTATTAGAGTTCCACACGAGCACGCTGACCATTGCAATAACATTTAGGTTCACTATTTTGAGTGATACGGCTGTGTGCCCATGGAACTCAGCTCTGTTTCATTCACAAAGTATTTATAACCTATAACATATAATGTATGAGTGTGAAATGTCTTTAATACAGTTTGTGTTTTTTGATAAGTGGCATGATTTTTGATCTTGAAAATGCATTAAAGAATTTTTTGTAATTTTGAAACATTTGAGTCATGCAAAAAATAGGGGATTGTAGGGTTTATCATTTTCATTATTACATGTAATAAATTTGAAAATGTAGAAAACACACTATCTATTGCGAAAATAAAAGAAATTACAACTACATTTTTCCTGACTGATACCAGCTTCACAAATCTGAAACATCTATAACATTGCTATGTAATTAAACACATAAAAAACACAAAATGGCCAATAAATAAAAAAGAATATAGTACTGAAATAGACCTCTTTTTATTGCCTACAAAATCTAATTATAAAACAGTAAAACGACACTTTAGTTTATTAACCACTCTTATATGTTTCAAGTGTAAAAATACACAGCCTTTTCCTGTAATATTATTATACTATTCACTGCAATCTCAGTGGATCTGTCCCATAGAAAATCTCTGGAGAGCAATGGTGCTGAGGACATATTCAATTGTTGGAACTACTCAGTCCCTTCATGAACCAGGTGACAGCCTGGTGGTGAGATCAAATGCTCCTTTTTTTTTTGGAAGACTACAAGTTGGTTTGGTTGAACTGCAAAACTTAAATGATGACCACTCATTGGACTCAAAGACCCATGCACTAAACGCACAACACTGCAAACTAGAATAGCAAGAATCACACAAATCCACACGTTACCTTAAGTTTGGGTTTCAGAAACTTGGACATGGTCAAAGGTGGCTTGAGGGTAGCTACAAGGTGTGATGTAAAAGATATATTATTGGTTGAGAATGTTGTTAAATCCCCGCTGAAACTGTGATTTCATTGCTGATCATGTGATAATAAAAACCCAAACTAAATAGAGAAGGGTGAGTGATAAGCTGAACCAAGACAGTGTGGGCTTGAATATGAAAGTGTGATGAACAGCTTAGGAAAAACAGCGAACAAATTCATGTTTGTTACACCAGGATGCGAACTGAACTTGGAAAAGATATTGGGCTGTAAAACACTTATGTAATAAAGTTTTTAACTACATTCAGACTGCAACCTAAAGTGACAAAATTCAGAACTCTAATGTTTTCATGATAGTCTGAAGAGATGAATTCAGCTTTTTTTTTAAATCCAGTCCATGTCATTTTCATCGCATGAAATATCTTTCAAGACAATATTTTCAGAATATTAAGATCATTAATAAAGAACAACTAAATAATTCAACAACTAAATAATGCCAGTGGAGATCAACTTCAATGTTTCCACCACTGTTAATGTTTTCTCTCAAAACTCTAAAAAGTAATAGTTTAAAATCATCTAGGAACTTGTAACTAAACAAATAAATGAGCGAGACCCTGAAACTAGGGAGGGGTCAGCTAAAATAGAGACACAGCTGCGTGCAGGATGTAAGGAAACATGTCCCAGTGGACAGGACGCCCACTCCACATTCCGTTACGAAGCCCCTGCCTAATACGTGAAGAGTGGGGAGTCCACACCTTTTGAAAAATACTTCAAATATTTCAGCATGCGGTCAGCCTTAAAGGAAACAGAAAAAACTAAGGAAAAAAAAAAACATGTATTTGAGACCATAGCACACTAGCTAGACAAGAGAATCACAAAAGAGCTCATCTCTGTTGAATTGAACTTTACAATACATGAAAATAGAAAGCTGATCGTTATCAAAACTAAAACTAAAAACATTTGATTGAAAATGTATCATTTTAAAATAAAAGATAAATGAATATATAAAAAAAACATTAAAAAATATAATAAAACATGTTTACTTGTTTTAAAAAAACTACTTGTCTGACAACTAAACATCAATTTCGATTTTATTCAACATGTTTTATCTGTAAATTTTAGTTTGTGCCCTCAATATTGTAACTCGTTTGAAGCCCTTACGCTCTACAAGCATGGAATATTAATGTATGAAGACAAAAACATTCATAGCTTGACTTCAGTCACTTTATAAGCCCAGCAGGGCTGTTGGGATACAAACAATTTGGTGCCTTTATAAAGAAAAATCTTTGGGCTCAAAAAGAACCCCTCCAGGTCATTTAAAATAATTATAAAATGTGTATTATTTATTATCTTATTGTAACATTATGTAATTTATGGTTGAAACTGCGTCTAAAATAATTGCATTCATTTTGACCAATGAATACAAAACCCAATACAAGTTTTTGAAATCTTGATAGAGGCAAATTCTGATAGACATGCTATTTAAAACATATATATATATATATATATATATATATATATATATATATATATATATATATATATATATATATATATATATATAAAGATCAATCAAGCAGCTATGCATGAATACAATCCGCTACCGAAGCTAAACTAGGCCCCATTTCAGAGTAAAAGATCCAGTAACAGATGAGATAAGGGCGATGGGCGGACCCTCCGTCAATATAATGTTAAGTAAAAAGTAGCATTGAATACAGCCGAAAAATGTAGCTTTCAAGATGTGATTTTAAAGCTCAAAGCGAATATAATGTTAACGTTACATGTTGAAGCGTTTAATATATTGGTGTTAGATGTTAAATTATTAATCCAGGGTTGATGTTAGCATTTCAGCTAACGTGTGGTAAATTAACGTTGGACACGTAAAACCTCCACCTTTAGTGAATTCAACATTTGATATTCCCGGCAAACCGTGATAAAAGACACAGAGTCTGTAGTAAGATGCAGGTATTAGAAGAATTGTCAATAAAACATAAAAACGGACGCTGAAACGCCCTTGTCGGAGCTCCGCGAAATGATAGCAGTGCGCGATATAAACCTCATGGATCCATTATTTGTGCACTTAGTCGTCTAACAAGTGCTTTGTTTGCAAGAAAGAAACAAGCCGTGATATTATAATGGCCTACCTTGCAGAAGGATTTGTTATTTTTCTGAGGCTTGCTGGTAAAGGGCGGCGATCACAACGAATTAAATAGCGACCTAGCGATCAGACGAGCCGAACTGTACACGCCTGTGACATCATACACTGCAGCAACGAGCCGAACACCCACGGAAAAAGCCGAAGTTTTGATTTACAAAGTTTCTTTCTTTTACAGTTAAAAGTCTTTTGAGCAAAGTCCTGATAGTCACCATCAACCCAATAATTATATATTGAGTTAAAGATTTAGTTCATTAATACATTTAAAATCAAAAGTAATAATATAATTACATTATTGTAAACATTAAATGAGCTTTGTAGAAAAAAGTACATTATTTTCCAAATTGATTGCTTTGAATCTGGAATATGGTCTTTGCTGTGGATTTAAGGTGTAACACATTTTTACTATGCAGCGTGAACGTATTTTCCAGAAAATAATGTTGTTTAGGAAGGAAACAATTTCATCGACTTGGGAAACCAGGGAGTTGGGAATCAAAATCTGGAAAAACTAAATCATATTATTTCTTGCAAGCAATTATTCAAGATTTGAAACAACTTGAAACATATTTAATAATTTATACACTTGACATACAAAAAACCTTTTAACAACAAACATCTCATAACAGTAAAGAGTTGTGAGATGAGATCACTCAACCAGTATCATTCAGAAGATCAATCGGGACTTCAGAATTACAAAAATTGTTAAGTTCATTTATTCAAATGTGTTGCACCAATAGACAACTCATGACTTGTAGAATATTCTACTTTGCTACAAATAAATTACATGAACAGCCTGCTGTATGACTTCCTGAGTTTATTGTCCTCAATTTTAACAATTATTCAAGTTCTAAGAAAACCAAACCTGTAGCAGGTATTCATGAAGATAAAGTTATCTTTTATAGAAAAACAACTCTCATCAAATCACACATCAAACTTTATACATTATGTAAACCTAGCTTTTAATAGAAACCATCAAACTACAGCCAAGCTTTTAGCCTACATTCAATTAATAGATCGACCAGAATAAAATCTATACATTTACATGGTTTTAGTCTCCTTATTGCCAAATATGTTAACGAAAGACATTTATTAATGAAGATGTTAATACTGTAGTTTATTTGTCTGCTAATCATCTTTACAAGCAATTTGAGCTTTGTACTTGTCTTCAACCCTCAATATGTGATCCTTCAAGCAGCAAACCAGTAACCAGTATGTAAGCCATGTCAATAAAAAAAATCAGCAAAGAAATACCACATATAAAATTATTCGATTAAGAGATATGTAGAAGAAACTGCAACTTGGTGATTCATAAAAAGCAGAGGCAACGGACTCTGACAGTCACAACACATAAAAGAAGCATCATTTTCTTAGGTTTTAGAATGAAATAATAATGTAACTTAACAATTTCAGAGTTAAAATTAAAAATGTATTAAACCTGACCCTTCCATAGCAACCATCTTCAAAGATCATATCTCAGCTTAGGAAAAAGAGTTAAAACATGTGAGTTGGTTTATATGAATCATATTTACAAGGAGAACATTATAGGATGTCACTGGCTCCTATATAGTAACCATACTGTCTATCTTAGCAATCATTTTCGCAGATGTAGATCTTCTTCTAATAACATGACATATTATGTTGTATTTAAGCATCAAACGTTTAAAATACTCTTTATACTGATGCAAACTTTAAATAGCTTTCGGCTTTGAACTTTTTACAACTTGGTAAAGCTTTATTACAATTAAAACAAACTCTCAAGCCAACATAATTGATTAGATCTCATTGTACTTTTAAAGCAAGGAGTATTGATTGCAATTTCAATGGATATGCAGAACTGGACATTTTTGGCTTGTTTATCACAAAACCTCATGTCAAGGGGTTTAAATGTAATGTAGAACAATGACAAACCAAACTGTAGGCATTTAAGTTAAATTGTTACAATTTTCAAAAACACCTAAAGCCATTTTTGTTTAGTGCAGGGCATGATATCTGGTTTTACAATGAGACTGCATGTTTGTTTTCGGCTGCTTGTTACAGAAAACCTGTTGATGTTGCTCAAGAACAAAATGGCCACAGCATGAATATATCCTAATCAATGAATTAATAAGATATCAATTAGAAAGCAAGATAAATGTGTTTGGAATTTAATATCTCACACATGCTTTTAACAAGCACACAAACACTTTCTCATTTGTGGAGCCAGTTTCAGAAGAATATATTTGTGTACTGTGGTATTTCTGTTTCAAATACACAAATGGTCACAAGGTCCATTAAAGATTAAAGTAAAAGAACAGCAAAGCCAAGAGGTCACAAGGATGGCAAAGTCTCAACAGCCACCTGAGGGCAGGTTTCAGATTGGTGAAGGTGAGCGGAATGATGTCCCAGTGAGTGCAGGATCTCCAAAAACATTTACGTATGAAGACTTAAGGAACTGGACATAGCTTTGGAGGCTACGATTTGTACTGTCGGACTGATCCAGCCGGTCCTTCGCATCTTGTAAACGACTCTGAAACCTTCGTTCAGCCTGAGAGAAAGTTCAGGGTTCACTTTTTGGTTCTATACTGAATACATATTTAAATATATTTTTCCACACACCTCTTCTTTGGTTCTTCGTAATTGCTTCAGCTCAGTGGTCGTCCTGCTCAGCAAAGTCTCCAGGTCAACAATTTTGGACTGAGAAGCACGATCTTTAGAGGCTGCCCGCTCTCTAGTCTGAACAACCTGCCATCAAAAGCATTCTTAATTACACTTTCCCCAGAGTTTGAACAGAATTTTGGCTTTTAATGTGTGTTTAACAATAAAACCTTATGGATTCTGTTGTATAATCATCAGAAATGTTTTATATTATATAAAAAAGTTCTCAGTATGTTTGCAACATCACAAACCTTTCAACCCAACCCATAACTTTCAAACATGGAGTTTAGACATGGAGTTTAACTTGTTTGCAAGCAATTATATTTCTGTTTGTGCACAAAGGACAAATATGATGGAACATCCTGCTAAGGACACATTGGTCAACCTCTTCATGGCAAGAGTTTAAAATATTTTACAGGGCCAGACCAAATCAAGTCACTTTCTAATGGGCTGGTTTTAATTTAGTTCCGTGAAGGGTTATCTATTAAAATACAAGAAAACAAAATTACTGTTAGCATGTTACTATTTTAGCATTTAGCATGTTACAATGTTATTATGAATACCTTAAAGAATCATATCAACTTGTGAGAAAGGGCCATCTGAAGTCCCTCCTTTAAGAAGATCGATGCAGGACAGACCTGTCGACGAGCGTCATCCAGGGCCTCCTCCAGCTGTTTGGTCAGAACACTGCACTCCCGAGACTTTTCTTCTAGACGCACCTGGTTGCTGTGAATCGTCTCTTCGCGTTTTGAAACCACCTGGATAAGATCTCGATTTTGAGAGTTAGCCTCTTCTAACTTCCTGTTGGCAGCAAAGAATTTTACACATAATTTGCTTCTTTTGTAAAATAACAACTTTCATACACTTCTGCTAATCAAAATGAGAGATTTGAATATTTCATCCAAAACCATTCAGGCAAATTTCTCAAACTGTCCTTCTCCATATAGAAAAAACAGGTAGATTAAATTCAGCAAAACAGACCTTTCAAGATTGTCTACTTTGTGCTGAAGCTTCTTGTTTTCCTCCAGTAACAGCGAGTTCTTGTGTCTCAACATCTCTGCTAAACTTCCCTGTTGTTCAGCCTATAAAAAGCACATCAGAACACAATTCGGGATTAAAGTTTTGAACCATGCACAGGCACACTTCAAGGATTTGGAAGAAAACACACGGATATATTTTTTATATAGTTTTAATCCAATACATTTTAGCCATTTATTTGGCCCAAAAAATAATAAAAACATAAACACATCAGTTAAATCGTGAAGATTTCTAAAAGGTTAAAATATTCAGAAATCAGAACAATTTTGTAATTAAAATAGACAATTTCCTCACTTTTGAGTCAATGCATTTTTCTTTCTTTTTCACTAGACTTTGAGCTTCATACCTTTTGCCATTTCTGTATGCAAATCATGATATTAGATGTCCAACAACCAACAATCAGTGCCAAGTTGTTGGTTCTCAATGTTACCTACAGTTTCCAGATTTTGAAACATATTTGCATTTTCTAAAGTGTAAAATTGTTTTAATTTTTTCAAATTTGTCAATTTGTTTTATAACATGCAATTTCTTTCAAATTTAAAAGTGCTTTGTAACTTGTAAATGTGTTTTCAAAAATTTCTTTTGCACCTTTTAAAAATGTTTGACATTACGTAAATGTGCATTGCACCTCTCGGCCACAGTAGTCTACTAATAGATGCAGTACATTTGTAGCCAAAACCAGTACAGCAGTAACAAAACAAATCCAGAACGAGCATCTACACAAAGATCTGCTGCAGCAATCCAAGAATAAGGCAATAAACCAAATAATTTTTAAGATACTTCGTTTAATGGCTCACTCCAGTCAGAACACAAACCATCTACATCACCCTGCCAAGTGAATAGTCTACCAAAAGCGATAGGCTCTATCCATATCTATACATGGAAAACTCTTTTCAGCAGGAACCGGCAACCAGGATGATGGAGAGGAAGAACTCAAACCTTAAACATAAATATTATTTGTGGGCTTCAACTTGGCTTTCAAACGCTGTTGTTGTTGATTAATCATCACTTGTGGTATATTTCTTTTGTGCTGCATTTTTAATGGGCCTCTATTATGAAAAGTCAAAATATGTGACAGGTAGAGGTATAGGAGTTGGTCATAGACGCAGCAGCTTTTGCTCACGGAGCTTCATGGCTAATGGGGAAGAATGTGAGAGTTTGCGCTGCGGTTCTCTATGTGATAAAAGCATATCTTCTGAAAGCATATTTAATAACGTTTTTAATCACACAATGTAAGTGCAATAAAAATTTGCTATTAATCGTGCTAATGCGCTCACTTGACACAGACGCAAAGATAGCCAATTTTGAACAAGAACCAATTGAACCTCGGATAAATGACGATGTTTTCAGAGTGAAGCAGTTTTTGATAAAGATATCTATGAGAAACTTTCTGATTGGTCGATATAACTTCAGGGTTAATGAGTCTGCTACTCTTTACTTGATTGACTCACTCTTTACAGCGTTTTAGGTGCATTCAGGGGAGCCATAACATTAAAATCACAAGTCAAAAGATAAAGATGATTCTAACTCATGATGAGGATAATCTTCCCCTCATACCTTGATGCGTAGCTCAGAAAGGGAAGTGCCGAGCTCAGTGTTTCGTCTCTCTTGCAGGCGTTCTTTCTCATGTGCATCCTGCAGCTGGAGCTCAGCGTGTCTCAGTGCATCAGGAAGTGGCTCCAGTTCAGCCAGACGGCCCTGTAGTTGCTTCCTGACCAGCTGAATCTCCTGGTCCAGTTCATCTCTCACAGCCTGAGCTTCACTGTCAGCCACCTCTAAGCGTGCAGCATACTCATCTGCCTCAGCACGAGTCTTCTGAACCTAGGTATTCAGAGAGAAAACAGCAATGCCATCGTTTTATCAATACTCGTCTATGTTGTTTTCTTAATTATATTAGGATGGTATTTGCATTACTACCTTTCAATGTGTTTGTTTTTAACTGTATAATGAAACATATTGATTGTGTTGTGCTTTGTGCCTTCATTTGATGGTTTATAAAATACAGATTTGGAAGGACAAAGGTAGCTAGCTTAACACAACTCTGAGATTAGTTTTTAGATTACCATAAATTACCATAAATATGAATAGAAAGACAGACAATCTCAATTTCAATTATCTCATCATAGTATGAAAAAAAGGAAAAAGTTCATAAAAAAAGTGATTCAGACTATGGAAAACAAAAGCATACAGAGTGGAAAACACAAAAAAAACCTCTCTCAGCATTACGAATTACTAACTTATGTACATTTCTAATACCAAGATTTGACGAGTCTATATAAAATATTGTATATAATAATAATAATAATAATTATATATATCTATATATATATATATATATATATATATATATATATATATATATATATATATATATATATATATATATATATATATGTATACATTTTCTTTTAATCTATATTTTTGCATTATATTTTTACATAAAGTCAAGAGATCATTCTTTAAAGATGTATTGGTACTCAAAACACTTCGATTTGTGGTGAAAAACTTCCTTCTCAAATTTCTTTTAACATACAAACATTTCTTTGACATATTTTAGATTTATTAATTTTTCACATACAAAAAAAACTCACTGGTTTGTTTACCAGAATAACATATTTTTAGAAATCTTGAAACAATAGCTTAGCAACTGAAATATATAATAATATCTAAAGAGTGTGTTTGATGTTGTCACCTGAGCTTTATAACTGTCAACCAAGCTTTCGTACTGCTTCACTGAAACCTTAACCTGCTGGGCTTCCGACTGGGATGACACCAACTTTTCCTCCAAGGCAGCCAGAGTGGCCTGATGAAGCACAGCAATTCATTACTACAGCTTTTGCATTGCTACAACTTGGCATCACGGCATCATCTTAAACAGGGATTCACAACAGAAAGCACACACACCTTAAGGCTCTGGTTCTCCAAGCGTACAGTAGTGCTCTCAGCAGTGAGCTCATGGAGGCGATTTAAGACTTCATCTCGGTCAGTTCGGGATTTCTCTTCCTGTCCTAGTAGCTGTCCTGTCAGGTCTGTGATGCGGCTGAAATATCATTCAACAAACTTTTGAAAAGGCTTACTGGGGTCTTTTCTTTACATGCGTGTTAATTAGCTATGGTTAAGCATATAACTCTACACTTTGTAATGTATCCATCTGAGTCTCAGCCTCTGTGTCTGAATGTATCGTATCAGAGTGTATTCAAAGTCCTTGAAACTATGTATGGCGTGTGCATCAACTCTTTTGGCCAATCATTTGTTTCACAAATACAGCTTGCATAATTTTCTTCACTGATATGGTAACAGCAGTAAGAAATAAACAAGACATTCTTTTGTCTTTAAATTCTTACTCTTCGCTTCTCATTAAACGATGGGTTTCTGTAAAGCTCAGACTCTGAGCCTTTCTCTCGTGTCTCAGCTTGAAATTTTACAGTTCAAACTTTGAATCTTTTGTCATCTAATCGGGAGTTATTTTGATATACAATTTCTAAAATATAACCTCACAACACGATAATGATAGTCTAACTAACGTGTTGTTTTTTTCCAATCACAGCTAGACAATAAACAGCATAGATTTTAGTCCATATCCTTAATTAAAATACTTTTATCTCTGTTGACCACTGCACACCAGCTTCTTTTATAAGCTTGGTTTTTTTATCCCTATATTTTTTCCAAATATCTGTACAGATTTTTAAAGCTATTTTTGAATTTTAGCTTGCTCTTTGTTAATATTATTTCTTCATTTTAATTTCATTCTTTTGTTCAAAAGAACCTGGGAAAGGCAAAGGCTTGCTTTATTAACTAGAATTGTAATACAAAACATTCTTTACAAAGCATAATGATGCAAGTTATTTTGGGTTTTGATTCAGTTCAAGCACCCCACAAACAATAATATATACTACGGAAGCTCATTACATTCACGAAAAAAATTTTTTAGACAGCCAAGCCATAATTATAAGATACACATCTCATAATTATGAGATATAAAGTCAAAATTATGAGATAAATTTGGAGTTTTAACCTCAGCGGGTCCGCACATCATTGTAGTACAGAAGCTCACTTGGCCTTACTCTTCAGAAATTTACCCAAACGTCTTCAGCATGAGCAATTTATTACTTTATTGCAGGTTCTTTTTGCAGCCACAACACCAAACACAAAAAATGTCGAATATTTTTAGCTTGGCCGGTTTACCGCAGTTAAGTTAATTTCAGATTCGATATTCATTATATGGGTAACAAAACAACGAGTATCCTTTCACAGCCTAAAGGAACGCACTGATGTGAGAAGCTGTGGTTAATTACCCAAAATGTTTATAAGAAGTAATTTTATCAGGGAAGAGCCTCGACTCGCTTCCGTACTACAATGATGGGCGTACCAGCTGAGGTTTTTAACTCATAATTATGAGATACGCTGTCTAAAAATATTTATTTGGTGAATGTAATGAGCTTCCGGAATATACGTATATAATCATTTATCTTATAGAGAACTCTCCACATTTAAGGGAAATAGTCTAATTCTCCCACTTCATGGAGAACAACAGAGAATTTACCAGAATCTAGTCTATTTGTTCTCAGGCTTGGCTGCAAGTCGTTATCCACCTGACCCTGTTTTCAATAAACAACTATAATTATAATGAAAAACCGCTCACCCTACCTTTAAGGATTGTTAAATGATGATATGTTACATGAACACTAAACGATGTCAAAGGTATGCAGACCTGTTCAACAGAGTGATTTCCATCTCCATCTGTCCTTTGTCTTTCATTTCTTTAGCATGGCGATCGCTCCAGCTTTCAGCAGCTGAAACAGCCTCTCCCAGCTGTCTTTCCTGAACAAATGTTCATATATTACTGATGGTAGTTCACCAATCAAAAAGTACTAGATCAAAAGATTACTCTGGGGAATGTTATATTTGTATTTCAATATTTTCTAAATTACTAATTTAGGTGGGTATTTGAAAACAGTACCCACGTTGATTTACATAATTAAACACAATAGTTTAATTAAATAATCCCCTAGGGCTGGAGAAAGCTATGTACCCTCTGTTTTGATTTTACTATAAGGGTCACAACTCAATAGTGATATTAGCATTTAAATTGAAACAAATTGTTATGTAACAACTACTACCTACACTATAAATAGGTATGATGCTAACTTAGCAATAAATACGCAGGGTGGACATCATTACTATTTTTAAATACAACATATTTATCTTAATATACTAATGAAGCAAAATAGAGTTTCATTTAATCATCGCTCGGCTGATTCCACTCATTTTAATAGAAAAATTGTATATTTTTAATGTTGTCTTTCCACTAGATCTTAATTTTGTGTGGCACAACTTGCCTACATAGGGGACCTTGTCAAGGGCAGGTGAGCTAAAAAGAGACCATACAGCTGTTTTATTATTGAAACTCATAATGGACCATGCAGATTAAAAGTCTCCACTTTTCAATCCATTAAATAATTTTTTTACAAATGTTTATTATCAATGCTTAACCTTAATTAAGTGATTCAAAATCAGCCAGGTTCACATCGTGATGCATTGATTAATCCATTTTTATAGTTATATAGTTTTATAGTTATAGTTTTTCATAGTTAATTAAAATGTTACTGCAATTAATACTCTGTATTATAGAATAGTGTAATAGAATATATTTGAATAGTGGACCTCAAATACAAGATTGTTCAAAATAACATTTAATTAAAGGAACAAATAACATGTACAAGGAAAAGTAGGGCAAACAATGCAAACCCACAAAGGGGAAAACAATTACTAGAAACTGACTGGAAAATAACAGCAAGATATACTCACTTTCCGGCATAAAATCACCTTCCACGTTAGACCACGCAAAAATGAATTTTTTTGGGGAAAAAAAGGGAAATGAATCGCACAAAACCAGGGGAAAACCAGGTGTACGAAGTGAAAGCTCTAATTACAATACAAGTATGGTGGGGAAATATTGGAAAACATCAAAAGACCACAACAATGCCTTTATTGTTCCTCTTCAGAGGATGCAGCCTTCCCAGCCTCTGGAGGCTTCGGCTTCTGAGGATCCTCCAAATGCTGCATAGATCATTGGTAAATGGGATAGCAGAGCACATCCGAAGTGCTCTTCGCAAAGCATCTTGGGATATGTGAGGCTACAAAGGATGGTAGCGATGCATTCTCGAAATTCCAGGGAAAGTATGACGCATTTGAAGGACCCATTTTAAGGACCCTTCTTTTTTTTTGCAAGATTGGACCGCCTTTGCGCAGCTTTGTTACGTAAGCAGCCTTGAAATTTATCCTTCGAAGGATCCAGAGCCTGGATTGAGACATAGCTCATGTGTTCCAAACATTGGCACAACAAATCAAATATGTCCACTGTTAGTCATGTGATTTGAATCACGTGACGAAGTGGCAAAGAAAAACATTGATAAAAATCAAATATTGATAAAATTGTCGATTAAAACAAGGTAAAACCAGTGAGGTAAGGAACTGTCAATGATCTGTCACCCAAGGACTGCAAATTATAAGATCCTGACAGATCAAGACACTGTTGAATGGTAACATTACACAAATGTGCCTAAAATCAGCTTATTCGACCTGTAAATTTATTCAAGAGCACATGTGTGACTGCTGTGGTCAATCTTAACAACAGCATAAACTTTGACTTCTTTGACAACAAAATCTGAAAAAAATGCTTTAACACCAAGCTAGATTAAGGGAATTCCACTCACTATTTCTATCAGTTGGGAACTGAGCTGCCCCACGGTGTCTTCACTGCGCTGTGTCCGTTGTTTCTGTGCCCTTGTGGCTTTCTTCAAGGCCTCTTTGTCAGCCTCAGCCTGTTGTCTGATCTCTCGCAACTGATTGTGCAGGAGATCGACTTCCCCCTGTTGCTGGCTGTTGGTTCGCTCCAAATTCTGGAATATGGTTAATTATTTTGTCATTTATCCTTCATTCATATAAAATAACATGTGAATTAATGACACTAAAAAGTTATGCATTTCATGGATTCTTTATACATTACCCTGATTTGAACATTAAGACGACTGTTCTCTGCCTCTTTGTTGCGCAGCTGCCCCTGTAGATGGGCTCGAGTGGACTCCAAAACTTTGGACAGTTCGCTCGTGGTCTTCGCACTTTCCTGTTACAATAGCACATTTTTTTGAAGGACTCAAAAAAGCATTTGTCTACATATTTAGATGAAGTATATTTTACCTTTTCACAGTCTAACAGGGAAGTAAGTTGGTTGGCCTCTCTCTCTTTGTCCTGAAGCTTCACAAGAATTCGCTGAAGAAATTCAGTCGTAAAACAGGTAAAGACTGAGGTTAAGGTGCAGTTTGCCATTTCTGAGAGCTAATGTAAGAAATAGGAAAAACAAACTTGTCTCTAGACCAAGGGTCTGTACCATGAAGCTGGATTAACTGGTTTGCCAGCTAAGTTTAGAATTAGTTTGAACCAATCCAGGATTTTGTGTACTATGAAAGGATCTATGATTTAAATCAACCTTATAACCCGGGTTACTTACACCCGGGTAGCGGACTGGTAGCTGTCCATGGGTCATTTGGTACCGGGCCACACAGAAAGAGTAAGTAACTTACATTACTTCAATTTTATTATTTTTTTGGAATCTGAACGAGGTTTTATTTTGAAAAAATTATCCGTCTATGTCAATGTTGACACAGGTCAAGGTGCTCTTCCCGCTCATGTGATAGTTTACTACTGAAATGAAGCCCAGGAGTGAGCAAAATGAGTAAAAAACACACGTCTCTGGAAAGTTTCTTTGTGATGGGAAAAGATCCAGCAAGGAGACAGAAGAGCTTACAACTTCACAGAAAAAGAAGGCTCAGAATGTTCTGGATTAGAGATGGCATGCTTACATTTGTCCAATCAGCGGTTATAAAAGGAACTTTTAAGTGACGTTGGTAACAATGGCTTTACCTTTTCTTCTCAATCCTGCACAATTTCTGCACAAATTGTTAGGGAACCACCACTAGGAAAGAGTTTTTAGGAACATAAAAAAATCCCTTAGTCATTCCCAACACATATTTGCATGAAAAATACAGGTTCTCAGGGAAATAATAGACAACATTTGTGAGCTTTTTCGACCTCTTTCGACCAAACAAGTAACATGTAGAAGTCCGGCTAACCTGCTCCTTACCTAACCTGCTCCAGACATTCATTTTTATCTGCTGTCATGATCATTTCGACTTTCACTTTTTAAACGTAAACATACATTTAGTATATACACATATAAACATTTACTTTATTTTGTAATACAACCATAAACACTTTAACATTACATAAATAAGCTAAACATATTTGTTGCCGTTATCTTATGCATATCACCCATGATACTCAATTTTACAGTAATACAGAATATGTGTTTAAATTGCGACTAAGAACTAATCATAGCTTCAGGATCAAAGTCTGATTCGACAAAGAAAGTTGAGCTGCTTCATGGTACTAATTTAATCATCATTGATTTGAAATGATTAGGTTTTGTAAAGACCAAAGCGATCCGGTACTACTGAGTTTGTTAAGTTATATTCATGGTACAGGCCCCAATAGTGCTTCACTCTTATTTTGAAAGCTTCTGATGATTATTTATAAGTGTAGCCTGAATGCAACTTTAAAGTAAAGCATACAATTTTTTTCCAATACAACACAGGTTGATTTCATATGTGGCCGTTAATCGGATACATATCCAATTGTTTTGCCATGTGACCTTAGTCTGCGCAGCCAGGTTGTATTTATCTTACTTTTACATCATTGTATGGGGACAGACTTCACATTTCTGAACGCGGGCAGAAAGTTTCACAACAATCATGGCTGATGACAAAGCTGAAAACTGTCAGCGGAAGGAAAGTGAAGTATTAGAACTAATAAATATTTCATCTTTGTCTTCTTCTTGATATGATTTGGTAGAAATTATGGTTTTATTCCCCTTTAAAGTAACTTTGTAAGTGCCCAGTACAAAATAAATTAAAATACAGTAAAAGTAGAAAAAGAAACAATTACCCTCCGTTTCATTTATGATTCTGACAAACTGTTGTCAAAATCATGTGCCAAAACCTGACAACGTTGAACAAGAAAATCTGTAAATTGAGAAATCTCTCAGCCTTTCCCATTTGTTTTTTGTGTTTGAGTACTTGTGCTTGAATAGGTTTATTGGGGCTGACTGGCTGAAGACCTGTCCCCCGCATTTCGTCAAACATGAAGTGGAGTATCAGCAGAACCTTTTGACCCTATCCCAGAAAAAGCAGGTAAAAACAATGAATAGCTGTTGTAAAAGAGAAGCTATCTGCCATCTCTTGCTGTTGTTAGGGTTATATTTTACCCTGCAAGCATAGCTGGTGAAAAATAATAAACATATATAGAATTTTTTTTTAATAAAAATACAACGAATCATCCAAATACTATACAAACCGAATTTTCTTTTTCCACATCTGAGAGTCTTTTCATCAGTGAGTCCTTCTGCTCCAGCAATCTCAGTGAGTCCATCTGTTGCAAAACGAGAATATAGAGAAAAACTCATCACTTTAAGAATTATTTAACATAGTGAGCAGTTAATAAGGTATCCAGAGCTAAGCAGTACTTCTCGACTGTGTTGTTCTCTAAGAAGGTGTCGGAGGGCTCTGTTTGTGCTCACAAATGTTTCCAGCTTTTGCAGCAAGAGCTCTTTTTGTCTTGCCAAAAGTCCTGAGTCAGATCCAGACATGTTTTTCTCCTGGTAACATGATTTTTACATCATATTTTTATTTTAAATATATTTTTTAAAAGCACAAAAGGAGAACACTTACACTCAAACTCCTGGGCATCTTGGCGACAGTTTCACGGAGGGCCGAGACCTGCTTTGCAGCTGCACAGCTGTCCATTTCAGCTTCCAGCAGCTTTCTGAGTAAAGCATCTTTGTCCAGCTGCATACTGTCTCTTTCCAAACTATGAGAAAATAGTTTCATACCAGAGCAATAAAACTGAATTAAAAAGGTTGTGTTCTATCAATCTTCTGAAGATTTTTTTTATTAATGAAAGCTAACCTCTTTCCTCATCACTCAATATGCCATTTTAACAAGCCAAGTTACGTTTAGTGTGTCTGATTGTGGGGCGTGTTCCTCTTGAGAATGCCACCAGAGAATACCTAATTCTTCTCTCGGGTTTTGGAAGACACATACCTGGATTAAGCAGGTTTAGGGTTCATCGAATGAGAGCTCAGATTAAACCAGACGGTAAGTTAACTCAGTTTTCTGGAATACACCCTTGGACTTCATTGAACAAGGTGATTTTATTGATGATGGACAGATACATGATACAGATACTATATAATAAATAAACTAAAATAATATTTTGAGTATTTCTGCAATAAACTGAAGATCTTCTGTCTTGTCAATAAATGCTGTATTTGTTAACTTGGTTTATTTTAGGACCTTTAAGGAGATATTGATAAGACCGATCTAGCAGGAACCAAAACAAACATGCAGCCAATCAGCAGAAGCTATCAAAGCATATAACAGGCATGTCTGTTTCTGAGATTTCAAAAGTCAACATTGGATCCGTAAGATTGCAAAGAGCCTTCAATCATATTACCAGGTTCTGTCTTTCCAGCAAACTCCAATCTCAGCAGCGCTCTACCTCAAATTTGCAGCATGTCAAAAAAGTTGAAATCATACCGTCCCAAATCATTCTCTGCCAGTATCTTCTCCATGGACACCCTCAGACGAGAGTTTTCCTGCTCGGTGGCCTCCAACTCACGAGCCACTTCTGCAAGTTCCTCTTCCTGCACAGCAATGACCCGCTGGGATGCACTCAGCCTCTCTGACTGACGCTCGAGCTGCTGTTCCTTCTTATGTAGCTCTACCTGTGAAAAAATCCCAAAATATCATGATGAGCTGTAATTTTCTCTTTCTGTTTCAAAGTTGACTATTGTAGTTAGGGATGCACGATAACGGTATCAAGCTTGATACCACAATTTCTAAAGTACTCATATTCGTTAAAAGACCCCCGATAACTGGGACCGATACTAACGTCTGAGAAATGTTTGAGCGGCATGTAAGGGGTTAATCACAGGCACAGAGTGTCTGCCCCATCCCCACATACACACTCTTGCTGCAGTTCTGAGCCGAAGAAAAAGAGGGGAGACATGTCAGCGTGTGGAAAGACGACAAAACAAAGGCGTACTGCAAATTGTGTTCACTGAAATTGTTTGTTTGTTTGTTTTTTAATTATATGACTAAAGCTGTTACCTGTAAATTTAAATCATGTTTTATTAAGTGTCGGTATCAGCGAGAACTGAAATGGAAGTACTCGTTTGCCAAAAAAGTGGTATCAGTGCATCAGCAGTTGTAGGATATTGATCAAAAACATCTTCTTGCATTTACAGCAAGAGTGCATTCAAATATTTAATTTAAGAAACACAGTGCAGCCCCAAGATTCTATTTATCAGCATTTTGTACTTTGTATTTGTCTCTATCTCAACAAGTAGAGACGGGTAAAGATCTAAAAATGCTGCTGGCCTGGATCAAATCTAGAGTCTAGTCTTGTTAAATAAATATACAAATGCCTCACATAATACAGTGGAATACAGTGGTTAAGTATTTTTCAAGCACAGCTTAACCTCACACCTCGCTCCCTATGAAGAATCCCCAAATTCTTGAATGAATTATTACTAGCTATCCTCTCAAGGCAAAGGATCTAGCTCTCTTTTGCGGTCATTTTTTACGGCTTCATTTTTGTACTTGTTGTCAGAATTTTACTCTAGTACCTATCCTATCAAATAAACCCATGGTAAATGAAGAATTAATGATCAAATATAACAATTAAATATTTGTTTCACAATATTTTTTCATTTAAAACAATATTTTATATACATATGTTTATCTGTAACCTAATGGATCTTCTGACAACTTGGATTGAGTTATATAAATTGATCATGTCTAGATCTGTTGATATTCCCTAAAATGAATTTAATTTAGCCCCTGTTAGGAAATAGATCGTCTCAGATATTAATCAGTTCTCAAAAACCTCATTCTCACCTCATTTTTCAGAGAGCTGACCTCAGTCATCAGGTTATCGATCTTCCGCTCATATTGATCAATACGTCCATGCAGCACCTCTTCTTCATCAGTGGACAGATCTTGTATTCGAAGTGATGAGTCCATGTGTTCGGTTTCCTGTGGAGGTGTTATTTCTAAGCGATGAGACGCTCCCTAAAACAAAGACATTGCAAACATTTTCTTTTTACTGAAATACAATATAAAAGCCTAAAAAAACCAACCTCCCACTTATATGCTGTCTCACGAGTTGAGACCTTCCCTGGAGGAATCCATGGGACTCGTGTCTTTACTTTATCAGTAGGATTCAAACCAATTTTTGACTTAACCTGAAAAATAAATAAATGTATTCAAAGTAAAAAGCTTTTAAAAATGCACCAGCATGTCTTTTTAATAATGTGGTACCTGCGGAGTCTTGGTAGATTTGCATTTTGTGCTCTTTACATGCACATGCACTGGTAAGCTCTCGTTTACGTGCACGTGCAGTGGGGGAGAAGAGGATCTGGTTCTTGTAGATTTCTTCTGGAGAAAATGTTCGGTGTCCATTCATAAACGTATACAAAGCATTGCACATTGCATCCCATTTTAATAGGATTTAATTTAGGTCGATACAAAACAATCATTGGCAGTGGCTTAGATATGTATTTGTTTAATAACATAATGAATGCATGTAAAGATTAAGCACACTTTGCATTCTTATGATATTGAAGATTTGATGTGTCACTCTGAAAATCTATTTTATATCATATCCATTTTTATGTTAGTAGACATGTCCAGTGTCATCCAAAATTTTAAAACAACCTTAGTTATGTGAAGTGACAGTTCTTATTTAAGGAATTTTAACACATTGGAAGTGTCAATTTACTGGTACAGTTTCTGGTAATTCCACAGCAGTCATTTTAGCTTAGAGAAATTAATATTATTAACCCGAGGACCAAAACAGCCACAACAATCATGATATATGTTGATATTTGTTGTATGGTGACCAAAATGTAATAATGTGCGTGACTTATCTAACGTTACGCTTATGACTAAATACAGTAACTGATATTATCTTTGAATAGAGGGAGAAAGAAAATGAAGTCGAAGTTCCCAGATAACTTGCACTAATATTTTACTGCCACCAATAATCCGTAAAATAAAAAGGATTAATTCCAAATGAAAATCTGTCATATAACGGAAGAGCCGTGCGTTTCCCTCATAAGAAAAACGTCAAGTTTAAAAGGAACTAGCAAGACCTGTAAAAAAAGTATTTTCAAATATATCTTACCATGCGAAATTACAAACATTCAAACGTCGTTATAGGTAAACGAGAGAAAACTGTATACAGAATCGCCAATCCTTCTCTCTTCCGGTGAGCAATCGGTGTTTCAGTTGATTGGTCGATTCAAAAAGTTTTGATCCCAGCGCACAGTTGTGATTGGAGAAAACAGCCTGACCCTGCTTAGCGTTGTAAGTGGGACGCAGTCTATAGTAACGGTGTCCCTAGCAACCAAGCCTAACATACAGATTACAAGGATACCGAGTACCAACAAAACTCTATTTAGCTATCACTACATTCCTTTGATGTTTGTGGCAACATATCTTGGAAATTGCTCGTGTTTTAATTGCATGAAATCGACGCCGGTAAGCTCACAGCCGGAACAAAAGAATTTCAAGAAGGGAACGCTACAGCTAGTGAAAGCTAGCTTTCAAAATAAAAGTCGTCGAATGGTTAAGACGCTAGAGAACGCACGCTTAAAGTTATAAAGATTTTGAAGCAGTTTAGGTCCAACATTTGTTTGAAGTTTACAAAGAACAAGATGCATTTTATATAAAACAGAGAGCAAAAGAAAACGCTTCAAATTATAACAGATATCGTGTTAAAGGATTCCAAAAATAAATAAAAACAAAAGTCTCGAGTGGTGGTTTCTTCTAATTGGACGTTACAATTTTACATTAAAATAAATTTAGTTCAAACTTTTATCCGGTTCCTTTTCACTTTTATTCAACAAACACCACAAGGTGGCGATAATTGAATCTGCTAAAATACTAACGTAGTAAACGTTACTGAAATTAGCTCAGAATAGTATCCAAAATGAAGATCACATAAAGATTATAACATGGACTATGTATATAATAACGATTTATAATGAAAAAGCTCATCATTTTATAAAATGCATGTGTATTTGTTGGCTTATCGTGTTTCCAAAAGATAGTTGAAACATCCTTGAAGCAGTTTCAAAAAACATATTTGTGGGGACAACAAACGTTATGTTAAGTACAACTATTTTGTGAAACAAGCAGTTTTTTATTGATGCTTTGAACAAATACAGATGTAAAACAGTGTATAGTCAAATACAATAATGAAGCATAGTATACAGATGTTATACAGCTGCTAACATAAACAAAATACATATATTAAAGATAAACAGAAAAAGAAAGGAAGGAAAGGACATAAAAAAAACAATAAGGACCAGAATGGGGTACGTCATAGACAATACAATACAAAGTTTGTAGATAATTAAAATGCATTAAAGACAGGTAATTTATTAGAGATAGAAATATGTTTACTTGTTTTTTTGTTCGTTTTCTGTTTGAACAATTTCAAGATGGGGGCAAAATCATTTTTAAAAATGGAGAAAAGACGTTTAGAGTTTGGAAATTTTGATTTATGAATATGAAATTTGGCGAGGAGAATAAGCAAATTAATTATGAAAACGGTTTACTCTTAGAATGATCTTAATATAAGAACATCTTTTCAATTTAAAGTGAACTAATGGTATATATTGTCCCTAATAAAATGTACTAATTGCTTACATGAAAATACAGTGAAATGGCAGTTCCAGGAAGATGGACAACAGTTTCTGAATTTGTGAAACAAGGTTTTTTTATTATTTTTTTTTATTGCCAACAAATAGAAATACAATGTATAAACATCAAGACATCCAAAAACTGATAACAAAATAACCTACAGAAAGATAAATAAATAAAAAAAGAAATACAACAAGGGTTTACACTCTGCATATTAATCTAAAATCAATTCTTTGACATACAATAAAGTATTTTTGCATTTTTCACTCTCACCAAACTATAAGGATTCCAAATACAATCTAAAATCACTCAAAAGCGCTTTCAAACAAGGTTTGGAATTGGAGATTCTACATTTATGGATACGGAATTTTCCAAATAAAATTAGTAAATTTAAAATATACTCAAATGGTACACTCCTAGATTCAAAATACACCACAATATTCTTAGCTGATAAATCACAGATATGATTTGTGAAACAAGGTAAAACTCCCATGGATTCTTCATGTGACGTCAGTGTGGGAGGGGTTCATGACCCGGAAGTTGGATGTTGCTGTTGAGTCACCCTGACTGGTAACAGCCAGATAGCGGAAAACAACCAGAGATGATGCTGGAGTCCTCGGCGTTGTTGAATCGATCCAGACGGTGAATTAATGCTTTTTCAATGAGGGCATTTCTCTACGTTTTCTAGTTTGAATACAAAAGACTGACCTGCTATTGAAACGATGGAAGAAATTGACAGATTTCAAGTGCCACCAGTAAACCCAGAGATTAAGCTGCTGGTAAGTGGCATTCACTTTCACTAACTTGAAAAACACGTCTTTGCTGAACATGGCATGGGAAATCAGTAACGTTAGTTTGAACGTCGCTACGTTACGCCAGATGTCGTTTAAAGGATCTCTTGCTTTATTTAGACGCATCAGTTTGTTAGATTGACACTCGCCTGTTCGGGTTACTGACAACTCGTTACTGCTTTTTTTACATTTAATGATTTCCAGATAAAAAAAAAGCCTTGTTCAAAATATTTAACGTTACCTTAAACTATAGAGTATACCATGTAAACTTGTTTAAGCTCCAGTATCCACAACAACCAATTCAATTTGAGGTTTTACAGAGGGTCCTCGCAACCAGCATGCATCGCTGTTTTTGTATGACCAATAATCTGACACAAAACAAAAAAAAGTTGTTAATATGTTGTTTACAGGTAAAGCTCTCAAATGTTAACACTAACTGTGAAAAAATAGTTACCAAATTGGAAATATGATCGACCATGGTAACGTTATGAAATATTAAACTATTTATTGAAGCCTGCTTTGTTTGTGGACCCTAACTATCATATTTATGGACTAATATAAAGATACAGTAGTTGGTGACATAAAACTAAAGAGAGTTTTCTAGTGGCATTATTATTAGCTGATTATCTTATTCATCAAACACAAAGTATGCTTGACACATGATTAACTTAAAGTACACAACACGTGCGGACAGTATGCAATTATTTATGTAGCAGTACACATTTGTTCTGAAAATGTTGAGATTAGTTTTCCTTTGAAAATTAGAGAAACAAATATTGTTAAATAACCTGACGTGATCATTCCTTATTCAATGGCTTTACACTATTCCCAAAGACCCAGCTGTTACCCTATACAACCAACTATGCTTTCTTATGCTAATGGATTTCTCTCTGCCAGCATAAAAGAACACAGACTGCACATTTGCACCTGGTTTTGGAGAGAAATGATTCCTCTTTTAGGGAATGTTTTTGTGGTACACCTTAAATATAGTTCTTATAAGCAAGTATAAATATTTAAAAATAAACCGCTATCTAAACTTGTTTCTATGACCCTGGCATCAACGGTGAACTACAATACTCCAGCTGGTAGTAAACCAAATAGTTTCACGTCTGTAGGTTAAATTTTTTTGAGAAATTCATGAGTAAACTCAAACTCGTGGACTGTTTACTTTAACCCTGTCATAGTTGATGGATAGATATTAACAATGTTTATTTTTCACAGGTTGAAGTTGGTATAAGGAACTGTTAATGCCGTTTCCATCTTTTTTTGTCTGTGGAAAGCAAAATTTTGAGGATATAGTCATTTGTTGTACATGTTTTTTCACATCTGCTTCTCTTTCTCTCTGGGACGATGATAAAGCGCTAGAAACCTCATTGGTCTAGCCTTGCTGTGATTGATTTCATATTGAGCTCTGTCGGATAATCCAACCAATCATTTTAATTGGAAGCAGTGGGTCTTTAGAGCCGTGAAGATCATACCCTTCCAAACAAATCACAATAAATCCTAGTTTACACTGCGTTCAAGTTGACCTTCTCTCTGACATCCATTTACAGTCATTCTGAATTAATGTTAGATGTTTATTAACACACATGTTTCTTTAGATTGGTCTTGCAATCGTATAGAATCCTAGATCCACTCCGTATATTTATTTTCAGGACAGCATGCCAAATCAGTTGTAAACTATGAGAATAGAGATTATGGTTATATTAGATTTGTGTATAAAGCTTTGAGGCTTCTTGGTAAAATTCTGCATAAATTGTATGGGCATTTGTTCATGTAGCTGGTGAAATATGCATGACATTGATGTTAAGCTTTCTGCTGTTGCTTTGAGATTGCATGTGGCCTAACAAAAGCTCTCTGGAGTGCTCCATCCATTGGCTTATTCGACAGTCTTTTGTTGGCCAGGCAGTGTACAAACATAGATGCTGTTTATAAGTTTTGTTTCTGTGAGGCTTTCCTTTCAAAATGCTTTATGTCGACACCTGAAAAATGAAAAGAATATAAGCCAACAGCTTTAATTTTGGATACAACTACTGATTTTGCTCCAAATATGATTAGATGCTCCAGGACATCACATTTGACGATACCCTGCTGGGTCATTACCCACAACTCCCTGCTGCTCTCTTTAGCTGAACCTAAGCTTAAAGGGATTGTGAGAACTCTGCCAGGCCGACAGCTGGCATTATGCCATGCATGTTTCCTTTAGCATCAAGGTAGGGTATTTTGCTCCATATTAGGCTGGATTGGTATATTTAGTCTTTTATTCATGGATGCTTGGTATTTTATGTTTAGTTTTGTGAAGACATGAAGAATAGGGAGGAACTTCATGTATTACACATTTTTTTTGTTTACATTCCACATGTGTCATCATGTCAAATAAGTAATAAATGATTAAAAATGCTTGTTTTAAAGGGTTAATTTGCTGTCATTAAAGTTTTAGTACATTGTATTAAAATCAACTATCTCATCATAATCTCATCTATTTGAACGGAATGATTATGTGTTAATTATTTTAGATTTTTCCAATATTTTTGTCCCTATCTCAACAAGCGAGTGAGAGAAATCTGGCTGTTGGAGCTGTAAATATTATTATTTACTCTTGCGCTGTAATAATGTTGGATATGTTTATTTCGTGGGTATAGATACATTGGGGTCAGGGCAGAAATACACACAGGAAGAAGTAGTTGGTAACCATATTTTTTGTTGACCACAACTCTCATGCAATCGCTCGCATCCACGCAATTATCGTAAGCCATACATGTGTAATGCATGTCACGGAGCTTACTGCAACTACACTATTTATATGCATCTGTATTCACCAATATGAACTTAAATGAAGGTAATCAAGCCAGACTTCATGACATTTTTTACTCTGCATGCGAGTCATACATTTTTTCTGGAGCCAACAGCTTAGCAGTGGCCTTAAAGTGCATAGCAATTTTGGCATAGCGTTGGATAGATAATCGAACCATATTAGACCAATAGCAGTGTGATACCAGTAAAACAGCAGAATGGTAAAAGACTTTCGAGTAAAACCTTTTCCTTAAACCTATTAGTTCTATCATAATAGTATTTCTCTCAGCGGTTGACAGTCTTTTTAATTTTTTATGTATATTTAAGAAAATGCATGTAAACCCTGCCCACATTTGCAACAAACTTATTCATCCATTGTTCCTTATTGAACTTTTGTACTTGATACGAACAGTGAACCAAAACAGACACAGCATGATCGTTATACATGCATGTCATTATCTCTCCCTTGCTTTCCAGTGATTGGTTGGTCCACGATGAGATCCTGGAACACCAAGAGAGTATGAGGGAGAGGAAGTGTACAGGGTTCGTTTGTTTTTTGTTTTTGGCAATATTTTCGCTCCATGCTGATTGTGTAAATACCAATTGTAAAAATGATATGTAAGAAGACATTTTTTTTAATAAGAATGCTGTTTCATGGGCCATCTCAGGGTTTGAGGGCATATGTTAAAGTATGCATCAGTGAATTAACATGCTTCTGAAGGCTAGTGTCTAGCCTTATCCCACCATAGCTCATACACTCTGTCTGATATTTGGCGAGATTTTTTAGATTTTTCAGTGTGAGGTAGTAAAGTTAAGTGATGTTCTTTAAACATTAAAGCATTTTATCTACTGGAAAAGTGATTTGGAACTTTTGAATTATTGTACAGTGTATGACGTTGATGAAAGGTGTCTCTGTTGATTTTATGAACGGCCTTATTCTCATTTAGATGTTATGTTATTGTTTCACTCTTTCTGACTTGCATAACTCGTCCTTGTATCTCTACCAAACTCAAGTGTATCTCAAGTGTTGAAGGCATTTTAGTCATCTGGTGTGTCATGAGAACTGTGCCAAAAATGTAACACTGCTATAATCACACGTCTCTAGCGGCCCTCGAGTGGCCACAATCCAATGAATTCAGGCTTTTTAGGTCATAATAGGCACTCTGTTGGCAAAGGGAGCTTGGGTGTGCTGTCAACATTCCCTCCAACAAGCCTCCTCTGTTCTGTCCCTGCCTGTCCTCAGTGATGTCACAGAGGCTTCAGCTACAAACATGTCTGGTGTCATGTGAGCAGTGTGCGCAGGAAGTACCAGGAGGTTTCTATGACAGCCAGAGTCTCCCACCTTTCATCTATCACTCCATGAGCAGCTGAGCAGAAAAAGCATGTTGTGATGGAAGCCCTGTTTACTCGCTCAAACCTTGAGTTTGAATGAGAACGAAAACCTTCTGTCAACTGTAAATGAAGGAACTTTTCAGACTGCTGTTGGGTTATTTGGGAATTATCAGAATTAATTTGTGATGAAACAAATCAAACATAATTGTGACTCGTAATTTTCAGGATACGGTACATGACTTGTCACTGTGACTAAGTTCATATTGCAGATAAATGTGGCCCTAACCCTAATCTAGAGACGGACTTACCATTAGACAAAGGTAGGAGTTTGCCTTGGGGCCCCTTGCCAAGGGTTGTCACCTCTCTCTTAAAATATATAATAGGTTTAAATCTATAAAAGACAAGTTATTCAGAGGTGCTCCACATAAGACACTGCATTTTCTATCATTAACGTAAATACATCCAATTACTATAAAGTACTCTTCTGATTATCAGTTTTTCAGACCTTCGGGATCTAGCCTGTCCGAGGCAGAGAAGGTCAGGTACTTCCTGGAGAATCATGAGCCTCAGAATTATAGTCAGGGTTCCAGTGGTGCCTTAAAAAGTCTGAAATGTAAATGGCCCAGTTTTAGGCCTTAGAAATTCTGAACTTCACTATTCTAGGTCTTAAATAATTCCTTGATTTTTCTGAAGTCCAAGTAAAGCTCATTTGACATATTTTTTGCTGTTGCCTTGGTGTTGTCAAATATAAAAAATGCTCCTAAATACTTAAAAACGTCATAGTTAAGGTTACCATAGTATGAGATAACGTTTCATTTATAAATCGCAAAATATAAAAATATATATGGTTGGGGTTGCCAGAAATTGAGAAATGATGGTGAATGGTCAAAATCTTAACAAGGATTGTTAGGGTTGCCAGATATTGACACAAGTCTCATAAATGTAAAGAAACTGCGATGAGTGTAATGGTTGCCAGAGATTGTTGAAATGCACAAAATCATAAAAGTGGTATTTTAGGTTGCCACATTTTGACACAAGTCTCATAAAAGTAAAGAAACTGCAGTCAGTGTAATGGTTGCCAGAGATTGAGAAAATTGACTTGACCCATGTTATGAAAATCACATTTGAAAAGTTTTGGATTAACTGGATTAAAATAAGTGGAAATCGCTTCATGCAAAATTGTTTATGGATACGTAGGGCTGTATAGATTGACAGTGCAAAGATTTCTGCTGTGTTGGCTTTAAACATTTGTCTCTGAACTGAGAATCAATAAGTCAATAGAGCAGAGCTGTGAAAGCAAATCCCAGTCATAGATGAAGAGATGTATTGAAACAGTTCCTGTAGCTGCGTGCACATCGTGCTGACTCATGGTAGTTTTACTCAGGGGTTGTAGAAATTACACCTTTTGCTCAAAAGCTCAAATTAATACAACCCCCACCCCAAGGATCCATTTTCATCAAGGGCAGGAAACACACTGTTGGACAATTGTCAGATTTAAAAGAGTTTTATAATTTCCCGTACAATTTGTCTGTGTAGCTTGGAAAAGGCTGCAGTGATAATGTCATCAGAAAAGAAGTGTGGTGTTGCAATTCTTTACCTATGAATGTGTTTCTTTCAGGACTCTGCAGAAACATCAACTCCAGAGACTGAAACAGCAAAGAGAGAAGCAGAGTCTGTTGCCCTTAATTACAAGCCCTCACCTCTGCAAGTCAAGATTGGTAAAAAGCTTTTATCACTCTGTCATGACCTGATTGGGATGTCATGCTTTCTTTAGTGTTATTTCTCAATTTCAATGTGAAAACAATCCTATTGATTTTTTTTGTAGATACTGGGATTGTGAAGCAGAGTGAGGTCGCATGATTGGAAATGATTTACAACACTGTTTTAAGTACTCTAGTTTTTTAGATGACTTCAGGTATTGTTTGATTATTGATAGATGCTTTTAGAGTCTTTAAAGCATTTACAGAGAATTTGAAACACCTGTAACCTTTTTTGTAACATGTTTTACTTGTATTAAAGGAACATCTGCAGTTATGTATTAGCCTTATTAGAGTTTTAGCATTTAACAGCTTTAGAAATGTTCAGATGTTCTCCTAATCTTGTGTTTTTTATATATTCTGGTATTTATATAGAATATCATAGATTGGCTGATGGTTATATTTCCAACTTGTTTGGTTAGTTGATTTTGTTTTTGGTTGTTGTTGTGTAAAAGATAAAAATACCTATTCTGCCACCATGTCCTTTCACTCTGCAAAAAACACCAGCATAGAAAGCTTTGCGCTAAAAGTTTTTTTTTCCTATTGTGTATGGATCTTGTAGGTTTCCAGTGTAGTTTGTTCGAGTCATTTTTAAAGGAACATTATGTAAGAAATGAAACAGGCAATCATAAAAGGACTCATGAGACATGCTATGGAGTTATGTAAAGTTTGAGTTTTAACTTTACTGAAAGTATTGACATAGAGAAAATATTTGCATTTAAAAAATGTATTTATTTTTTGTATGGATACTTTTGTCTCATCTGAGTGACATCTGAGTTGTGTATTGTGTTGCATTGCCAACATTAACCTGCCGACATAGAAAGAATGAAGATTTTAATTTCATTTTCCAGGACATGTTTGTGGTGAAGGTGATAAAGCAAATTGCTTGTGTTGCCTCTTGTGGATAACGCTACAACTTTAGCCCGACAACTACTACAAATGATGGTTGTTAGATCAGCGTCAGATTGTTTTGGAGCCAAATAATTTCCACACAACACAATATGGCTCCTGTTTTAATATGAAGCTCTTTGGTGTCTGACATTTCTAGAAATAATAGCTTGTGTTTCCACTGCTCTCTTAAGGTCAGCACACACGAATGCTAACATAAATTCAGCACCGGCTTCTCTGCACCTCTGTTGGTGGAATGACACTCCTTGGCCTTGGATGGCAGTCAGAAGCACTAAAGTGGCCCGCCAAGCTTTAAGACAGTAATATTCCACATCATACTTCCTCCTTATTGTCCATCTTTTTGTAGTCTTTATTGGACTTTTTGAACAACTCTGGACACTATCTATTCTCTTCTGTACTACTTCTACTTCTGGTCTATTTCCTGTCTTGAGTCGACACAGGTGTGTATCAAGCACCACCCAGTGGCTCTTTTATGTCTCGAAAATACTTTGAACAAGTGATCTAAAAAGAAAGATTTCATTGATTGACCACGAGATCACACACCAGGACGACATTGCAGAGCTGAACTCCCAGCCCAGTACTTGTACAGCCAAACTACTTGGTTACAGCTACAGCTATCCTGGTTCATTCTCTGGTCACATTGTTATTGCAATTCATTACCATGTGGTCTGCTTTTGCCAAGTCTCTTCATGACTTACAATTTCTTCCTTTGCATAAAACCCTCATTCAGGACTCATCACTCCCATACTTAAGCTGCTGATTAAATACCACAGCAACTTCATAATTCTACTTCTAACCTACAAAGCATTCAACAAGTCTCTATCTCACGGATCTAATCACCATTCACACACTGGCTGCAATCTGAGATCCTCTAGTACCTCACTCTTGCACCGCCACGGCTGCCCAAATCTTCCACCGTGAGAAGAATAAGCTTGATTATTTAACCGAGCACTTGTGTATGTGTAGTTGCTTGCCATATTACTGTAACGTCGACCTGACAACCTGAGGTCTGGATAGAGGAGGGGGCGGAGAGCGTGAAAGATTGTTTTATTTTTTTGGTTACAATACCAGTTTTTGCGACAAACGTGGATTACAAACCTTTAAGGTTATTAATACTGCACTTTTGAATATATTCTTTGAAATACATTTTCTTCTTCTTAAACAATCTTTTTTTTAGTTGTTTAAAGATAATATTAGTTCACTTCCCCTCGGGACACTAACAAATCTAGATAAACAGCTGATCATGTTTATCCTCTTTCTGCAGTTTTCTGAAATACAGCCCTCTCTACTAGTAATTAAACTTCACTCTGTATTCCTACCACTGACAACCTTATTACTCATGGCACCGCAGAGGAACAACACAGGGCAGTGCATGGAAGTCTCGCTTGCCTGAAGAAATTCTACTTCAGCTTGAGATTCACTCAGGGAGGAGATGATACAATGTTATAAGTCATGTTAGAATTCAACAGATTGAATGCAGTGTAACCACTGCTGCATGTGAATGTGCTTGATTTGTTGCTTAGGAATGGGAGACATTTGTTGATTTAAAAATGATGTAACCTGGGTTTCATTTGGTATTTCTTTTTAGACAGCGTGCGATGTTCTGTTTAGGTGAAATTGTACAAGTGATGCAATTATATCTTTTTCTGGTATCTTTTAACATTTTTGGTGAAATGGAATAAAAAAACATGTTATTAGTGCGTCTGAGAAACCCCTTCTTTAAGGGTTCTATCTTGGCTTTTCTTAATTCTTTAGATTTAAGATTAAGTTTTTTGTTTAGAAGTCTTAAGTTTTCACCTGTCATCAAATTACACATCCTTTTTAAAAAATGTTATACACTTAATTAATTTACATTCCTTTCTTGTTCATGCTGCCACTGATTAATTTCCACCTGCCTACAATTGAACTCCTCATCTCTCTGCCTTTATGTTTTTTGTCAGATCTTCAACACACAACCTTTGGTTTTCAGTCCTGCTGTGCATTTCAGTTTTATCTTTAATATTAGTGGCATTATGCTGTACTTTTTGTGTGACTAGTATTGATACAGTATTAATGTGTAATCTGTTGTTTTTATGCATTAATGTTTGTTTCATGTTAGGTTTATAATAGCATGCCTTTTTTGCTTAGTCTTGAGGGACAGAAGGGTGTAGCCACTTTTGAGATCATTTGAGGTTTAGGAAAGTATGAGCAACAGTTTACTAATTGTATTACATCAGACTGTTACAAGAAAGCAAAAGACTAAAATGCTCATTTATGTAGAATCAAAGTTGCAATGCATTTTTGTTTTCTTTTTATTTGGAGTACTGTGGAATGTTTTGCACAACAGTGAAAATAAATGAATAAAGAAATATTCAGTCAATAACAAATATTTCAGAACTCACAATCATTTTACATCAGTACAGTAAGTTTTTACATCAGTACAATACATAGAACATGCTATAGGGTAAAAGTCTGTTTCACATCACAGAAAAGTTTGGAGGAAACAAACTTTTGGGATAATAAAAACTAATAAAAAGAGTGAACAAGATTTATGTAAAAAGATCTATTTGTTTGTTGACTTGAAAAAACAGTTAATCACTGGATGGTTTGTTTTCTAAATCAAATGGCTGAAGTATTTAACAACTGAACCTTGCATCAATAACGAGATTTTGCAAGAGTGGGCGTCTGCGCTTTAACCTATGTTGGTTGATGAATAACACAGCCAGCTTTCACAGCTTTCTAAAGAGATGTGAGGACACACTGGTTTTGGTTTTCAGAATTAGTTTGGCATTCTAAAATATTCTTTTTAAATTAAATCGGCAGTAAGTACCATGGTCTCCATTAAGGGTGAAAAAAGTCACAATATATCTCATTGTTTATATTTAAATTAAATGATATTGTTTAAGTGTTGGGTCACTGCTATTGTGTCATAGTCTTCTTACAACACTAACCTATATATTTGGTTTGAACCCTCTCTTGTCAATGTAGATTAAATAACTACGAATGTGTCAAGACATTTTTTTGAGTGTACAGTCACTAGTCTTGTAGAGAGAAAAAAAAGTCTCAAAGAAAATCTATTTCTACTCATTTTAATTAAAATAACTATAATTTTACTCCTGTTTTCTGCATTTTATCTGCTAGAAAAACAGCGAGAGCTGGCAAGAAAGAGCTCAGTGAAGAATGGATCTGTGGGAAGTCCAGTCAATCAGCAGCCCAAGAAAAACAATGCTATGGCCAGAACAAGGTGAGACCTGCCATCAACATTTATGGATGAACAGAACTAAATTAAATGGGCCCAAATCCCAACTATACAGCAAGTCCCCCCAGAGTGCTTAACTATCTTCAGGGCATGGTGTAAGGCAGTGGTAAACAATTCCCAGTTCATTATAATATGAAATTGAAGATAAATAAAACTCAAGAGATCTAAAATAAAGAAAGAGATATAGTAGACTTGACGATACATACAAGTTGTTTAAAGGGTCTAAAAAAATTCAAAATTTTAGGCCTTAAAAGTTTAAATCTCACTGTTCCAGGACATAATTAATTATTCACAGGTCTTATTTTTTTGATGTCCATGTAAAGCTCACCTGATATTATTTTTGTTGTTGCTTAGCGTTGCCAGCGATTTAGAAAATACTCCTAAAAGGCAATAAAAAAATATACAAATTATGGTTAGTGTTGACATATTCTGAGAAAATGTACATAAATTCTCAGAAACATAAAAATTATGTTTAGGGTTGCTAGAGTTTGAAGAATACTTGTGACCACTCATAAATGCTCAAAATCTTAAGAGATTGTTAGGGTTGCCAGACAATGGCATAAGACTCAAATGTAAAACAATGCAAATGTAATTGAAAGTGTTGCTAGAGATTGAAAAAAGGAAAATAAATGCTCAACTTTGTAAAAGATATGGTTAGGGGTGCCAGAGTTTCAGAAACGTTTGTAAATGCTCAAAAACATAAAAGTTATGGATAGGGTTTTAAACAATGTAGTTGAACCATACTGTTTAGTTAATGTTTTGTATGTTTTTTAATTTTATGATTCAAGTCTTAAATTTGATTCTTAACTATTTTTAAAAATTAAGAATTTGAACTTATGAAACCTGCTGAAACCCTGGAGACTACAAATTCATAAAAAAAACTCAATCAAATCAAACCAGGGGTGAAACAAATGTAGGGAATGATTGGTAAGAAGCTTAAAAAACACATACTGTTGAGTTAATGATGAAAACTCCCACAAAATATTGGATGCATATACAGCTAAAATATGAACATCAAAATTACTCAAAGAGCAAGCTTTTGTGCAAGGCGTTGTCTGTGAATGTTAATTAATGTTAGCCCCAATGGCTTAAAGGCTTCTGATACCCCAGCGATTTAAAGTGCTCTTTTTGGATAAGCACAAATTCAAGGAGCTGCTGAAGGCCTCCTTCAGTGCTCAGCCTCAGGCCTGCTTCTCTGAAAGCCTGAGGGACTGAGATTAACTGTGCCTTTTGTCCCTGTGAGCAAGAACAAAAGATGTCATGCTGCCACTCTGGCTAATGGAACAGGGTTTGATGGTGTTCAACCCATCCATGCTTCTCGTGTACAAGATTTCCCTCGTTGGATTTCTACTGTTCTGCTTAACATTTGGAATTAAAGGGGGGTTGGAATTAAAGTTTGGTAGAGTTCCAAGTAAATTTCTCGAATCTAAAAGAAACATGCTTTTCCAGAAAGTGTCTTTGTATGGCATTTTTCTTGCACATATGTGATTCAATTGATTTGCATGTGACAATGAATTGTATATGTTTAATTTTTTAGAGAAACTAGATATGAAGAAAAAAGTCTAACTCAGCTTTTTCGGAAATTAAACTACATGTACAGATACACATAGTGTAAGGCAAGGAAATTTTATTTGTATATCACCTTCCAGCTCTAAATTGTCCATCCAGCTCTTAATTTTATAATTTACAGAGAGAGTTTATGGGGCTGTAGTCACTTACAAAAAGCGTCATCAGCATAACTAGGATAGGCAATCTGGTATCTTATTATTGTTTGACTCCGTGGTAGCATGTACAGGCTGAACAAAAGGGGTGCAAGAATTGAGGCTTGAGGGACTCCACTTGAAGCTGCTGTCCAGTTTGACATGTGATCACCAATACTCCCCATTCTCTCTTGTAAGTGTTATTGTAAAATATATTGTTTAAATAATTTTAAATATCAAACATTTTATGCATTTAATATGGTCCTGGTTCCAAGTATTGCAGTTTTAGTGTCATTTATAAAATCTAAAATTAAATTATGATTTGTGCATTCTTTAAACTAATGTATTTTTATTGCATAGAAAAACGAGATGCTGATGAAAATGATGCTAAATAAAATTAAACTAGAATAAGCTAAAGTTGTTATCAGAATTAAAAAAATCTTCATTGCCTCTTCTGTGTTCCATAAATGCCAGTATTTTTTGTCTATTTTTAATTCTAATAGTTTATTAAAAACCATATGCTATTCTAGTGTCGCATGATACCATAGGTGAAAATTTCCAGGGGCCCTACAATCAGCATCGCTCTTTATACAGTATATAAAATATACTGACAAAAACAAATACTGAGTTGTAAACATGTGTGTAAATATATAGTATTTGCAGTGCCTTTGATGTACTGTACTGTCTCTTGTATTTTCTTGCAGGTTGGTTGTTCCAAATAAAGGCTATTCCTCTTTAGACCAGAGTCCCGATGAGAAACCGCTGGTGGCATTGGACACTGACAGGTAAGACAGGGTTCTCTAAACAATGGCCTGGAAGTCTAGAAATATGAATATTTTATTCCGAGTAATACAAAAAAATAATAAAAAAATACATGAATTCTAATGATTCAAGGAATAGATGGAAATAAACCCTCTAATTAAAGCCATTGTCTAGCAGATACTATTTCCAGTCAGCCCCAGTTAGACATATCTGACATTTAATCTAAATACCGGCTCATATTAATGCCACCGAAGCTGCTGCCCTTCTAATGATCGTGAGAATCTGGTAAAGTAAGAGAGATTTAAACCCCAAAGGCTTCTCGATTTCCAGCATAGGCAAAAAAAAGCATATGTGGTCAATGAAGTGTAAATGAGAACAGGACACATTTCATCCCAGCGGCTTTTAATCAGAATCCTTTATGAAGATGTAAGATTGTCCAAACATACTCGAATAGGACTGAATGCTGCTAATAAGTACATACAGCGTGTTGGTAGTAATACAAAAACATGTTTGTTGGTTGAATTCGAGACCAGCGGGGTTTTTGGTTGCCTCATATGCTATGTTGTAATTAAAAGGATTAGTGTCTCTTGGTGCTGTTGTCTTCAGATGATTGAACGGACCCCACTGAATCTTTTGTCTGCTAGGATGATGGCTGTGCTGAGCTCATGTTTGTGGCCGTTTGTCTTTCATCATATCTGTTTTTCCATCTCTGTTTGACCCTTGTTGGATGACTCACTCTTAACCTGAGATTTAGAGCATAGCCCCACTGTCGGTCAAATACGCAGCAGGTTTGTTCATCTCATGCTTGTACAGGTTATGGTGCCCCAACCCTGCCCATGTTTGCGCCAGCATGGCTTCAGAACCTGCATATCTGTAGCTTTCAAACCCACCTGGAGGACTACAGAGGGAAGTTTGGTTAAAGATGCAGCTAGGCTTTAATCTGAGATTTCATGTCAAGCAAAGGTTTCCTAAAACAAACAACATCCCCTCAGTTCTCTCTCTCTCTCTCTTTCTCTCTCTCTCTCTCTTTTTCTTTCTCTCTCTTTCCTCTCTTCTTGCTCACTCGCTCTCTTTCTCACCTTTTCACTCTTACTTGCTCTCTCCATTCTTAGTTTATTTCTTTTTCCCTCACTTTCCTATCCTCTTCTCTCTCTTTAACTCACACAATTGCTTTCTTTCTGTCCTTTCTTTCACTCTTTCTCTCTCTCTTTCTAAGTCTTTCCTCTCCTTGTCTCTCTCTTACTCTCACTTGTCCTATCTCTCCTTGTTTCATTCTTTCTGTCTTTCCTTCTCCCTCTTTTCTCTCTTCTCTTGCACTCTTTTTTTGCCCATTCACTTGATCTCTCTCTCTCTCCCTCCCTCTCTCTCCCTCCCTCTCTCTCCCTCCCTCCCTCTCCCTCCCTCCCTCTCTCTCCCTCCCTCCCTCTCTCTCTCTCTCTCTCTCTCTCTCTCTCTCCCTCTCTCTCTCTCCCTCTCTCTCTCCCTCTCTCTCTCCCTCTCTCTCTCCCTCCCTCTCTTCCCCTCCCTCTCTCTCCCTCTCCCTCTCTCTCCCTCTCTCTCCCTCTCCCTCTCTCTCTCTCCCTCCCTCTCTCTCTCTCTCTGTGTGTGTGTGTGTATTTTTTAGCTGATTTAAATGACCCCACTCTATAAGAAACGGCATTATTTTCAATCTTCTATTTAAATTTCTTCTTATATTTTATAAAGAAACATTTCAGAAAATGCATTTTTTTCTGTCATTTTAATTCCTCTATGGTCAGGCTTCAGCTGTTTAGCTGCAATCAGGGGTAGTGTTTGTAACCATTTTCTTTTGGGTTTTTCCAGTGATGATGATTTTGACATGTCCAGATACTCATCATCTGGATATTCCTCAGCTGAGGTGAGATGTCTGAGGCCTTATATTCCTCTTCAATGTACTTGATCTATTTTTTTAAAATGACATGTAATTCAGGAACAACGTTATACCAAACTTTTCAGTTTTGTTTTGTTCTATCACCACAGCAAATAAATCAAGACTTAAACATCCAGCTTCTGAAAGACGGCTACCGATTGGATGAAATCCCTGACGATGAAGATCTTGATCTCATCCCTCCCAAATCTGTGAATCCTACCTGCATGTGCTGCCAAGCCACTTCCTCCACGGCCTGTCAGATTCAGTAACAAGCCACACACCCCTACACACTCAGACACAGCCCCATCTGTGAGCTCATCTCACAGCGACTACCCTCTGTGTAGAGTAACTGCTAAAGATGTTCAAAACAGTTGAATGTGTGTATCATAATCAATGTGGGAAAAACAATGAATGGACATGTAGGTTCCTCCTATGGCAGGACAAGTCTTTGTAGCACCACCAGAGGGCGATAGGCTTGGGAGTATTGAGGTGTATATAAATGCATGGTACAACAAATGCTCAAGTCTGTAAAAATGGCACGCTACACTTTCATACACACCTTGCATTGCTACATTTTCACCACTTTAGTGAAAATCTGAAAAATCATTTATTTTAATGTTTTTTTTTCATGGTTTCCTATTGTGCTAAACTTCTAGTGCTTTTAAGAATTGGCTGAACTTGATTTTGAAAAAGGAGTTGTCATTGTCTGTAAAGAGTTGGTGGGTGGGGCATAGAATTTGTGAGGTCACAAACATACCAATCAAATAACGTCTGGTTTTGGAGGACGTTAAAGAGTTATGGTGAAGAGATGTATTTTTATTTGACATTTTTTTTCCTCTCCTTTTAAACGTCTAAAAAAATTGTCAAAGGATCCACTCTCTAGAGACCCCTATGATTGGGCGTCTTCTGGTCTTGTGAGTACTCTGCTATAAAATCCCATATGTTTTCTGAACTGAAAACTGATTTCCTTTTCGTTTAGCTCTATCCCAGAAGCAACATTTGTAATAAACACGACTGATTTGATGCCGTTTTATAAAAGTAAATTAATTAAATCATCACAAACTGAAATACTTAGCATTTCTGCTTTTTCTGTAATGGTACATACACAAAAAAGCATAACAAGGGTGCTTTATTTTATTTTTTTTTTTCATAACATTTTTCATTTTGAGAGTTCCTGCAAACTTGTTGATTTTTTTTAAATTAGTTTTCAAAGTTGTTTCTTTTCATATTTGCTGCAAGTGTTCAAAGAGCCACTTTTTTTTTAAGTTAATAGCAGTTGCCAGAAGATTTTATAACAGGAAAGTAGTGTTTTTTTATTATCTGAACTGTGCCAAAATGCTTTAAATGCATTTTTGCATTAGACGTCTGTGGCCAAAATTCTACACATTGCCAGACATTGTTGCAGTTTGTTAGATTTGAAGGTACAGGAGTACCTGTACAAATAATAATAATTTAGTAGATGTTAATCAACTTTAAGTCCTGCCATGCTAATGTTATATTTGGAACTTTCAGTTCAGAGCACATTATCTGTTACGTGCGCCAGCTCCCTCTTGGAATTGTCAGCAGATAGTAAATGTTACAATGTAAAATAGGAGAATTTATAGAGAGATTTGGTTCTTACAGAAAATGTGATTTTTTTTAATTTAATTATTACATTTTTTGTGTGTGTTTGGGTGGAATACAGGAATTGATTACAGTGATTTAACTTTCTTAAAATATATTTTTAATAAATAAGGAATTTTTAGCTTTTGAGAGTGCACTGTGATCCATTATTTTATGTGGTGCATCCTCTGTCATTTCACACATAACAAAAAATTATAACAGCACGATCTAATGTATAAACACTCATATGCTTCACTGCCGCATAAAGGTGCTTTGATTATTTTTTATGATGCTAGGTGTAATGTATTTATCATTTACTGATGCTACATTTTGTTTTATTTAAGGGAAAATGTTCACTTGTTGCCATTTTTAGTGGCTTAGCTCTTTATGTAGCAATTTAACATCGTGCTCATCGTATATAGAAATGAAAACTATAACAGAGTCCTCTATGTCCTCTTGCCATAAGCCTGATTGATTTGTGAGGATGTGATGAATTTTTTATCGCTTTGGATCCATGCTTTGGTTCTTGCCATCACCAAACTACAGTTGAGTAAGCATCAAGTCAAGCTAAACAGTAGGTCATATTATTTATTTCAGGTCTTGTGTTTTTAATTTATTGATGTTCTTTTAACATTCTGTCTTCAATTTGCTCACTCTACAAATCCTGTCAAATTGTAGAGACAGGATCCCTTTCTGTGCCAGTATTTAACAATGTTTGTTGTTCTGTGTAGTAAACATATCAGTAAAACCATCTGATTTATAAGTGGAAAATGTCTCCTGTTTTTTTTTTTTTTTTAACAATTTATTTGTTTTATAAGTTTCTGTGTGGAAATAAATCAGTATTGTGTGTAATTTTCTGATAAAACATGCACTGACATAGACAAGCTATGGAATATATTCAGTATAAAGTTGGCGATAACAATTTGTACTCGCATTGCTAGGTCTGCCTTAAATTTCTCATAATGCTTTACGAATTACTTAATAAATTTGTTGTGTTTCGAGTACTCCACAGTTCATCTAACGGATATACAAGGGGTTTTATAGAAAATAAGAGCTAAGATCTTTCTATCGTTTATTTAAGAAAGCTCTGAAGTTTAAATTTTCTTCACATTCATTAATTATAAAGGTTTCTTTGAATAAAACGGCTTTTCAAAGTTGTGAAATTCTTTTTGAATCACCTTGTATATAAATGCTAATTAGTCCATAGAAATAAAGTGTGGATTACTTATTCAGGGAAGATTGAAGAAAAAAAAAACATTTAGATTCCCAAGATTACATCAATTGCTTTTAAATTGACCAGTAGTATATTTTTACACAAATTTAGTATACACTGTTTCTTTTAGAACTCACTTCTGATCTGATCTTTGGAATTGTTGAACTAAGTGTGTGATAGAATGTTAAGATTGGGTTATTTAAAACCTTTAGAAACCCAGATTGTGTATCAAACCAAGGTTTTGCTTTTATAAGTGTGCCAGTGTGTTATTCTCCTAGTGTATTATTCATTTTACTTTGATGAGATCTTTAGTCCAGTGGAAGACGCTAGCAGTGATCAGCTTTTTATTTTACTTTAAAGTAAGACCTGACAAATTTATGATCATAGTTGACCACATTAATCATCATCATGAACTAGTGGCTTAAAAAATGCATTCATTAGCATGATAAAGCATCAATTAAAGTTAATACATCTTCAATTAAAACCCAGTAAAGTGGAAACAAACTTTTGTCGTAACATGAGGGAAAGTATAGTAAAGCAGCAGAGCGTTTAAAGCCATATTTCCTCAAGAGTAAGTGTAGAGTCTTGCAGGCTCTTGCGATTGGAGAAGAGGGATGATTATCCAGGCTTTATCCCGTCTGGGCAGATGGTGCTCCTGGCTTACCTACAGGCCCCTCTAAGCCTCGTCCCAGCCATTCTTTGGACACCACTGATCTCGGTGTGTAGAAGATAGAGGTTTGTACAGAGGACGCTCTAAGGTTGATTTTGGGTGAGTTCTCATTATCTTAACATCTGGGTTCATTTCATTTTTCTATATGCAACAGGTGTTAGAATGACAGTAACTATATGAAGGTTTACGAAAAGCTTTGATGGCATTTTAGGCTCATTGCTCACTATTGATAATTCATTTGTATTACTGAATAAGCTTGATGGATGAAGTTATATTAGTCAATATTTAGTGATCACTTATTTGTGTACAAAAATCTAATGTATTGAAATTCCAGTTCATTTAAGTTATGATGTAGCTCTAATATTGACACAACAGAAAGATTCATTTAAAGTAATTAAAACACATCTTGATCAAAAGTGATTATGATAACACCTGGCTGTTTTACAATGTTCTTAATAACATGATCTTATTTTGATCAAGCATTCAAATGAGACAGCAGGTACCTGTTCAGCCTACTGGCAGCTTGGGTATGTGAAGTTAGTTAATAAAAATTAAAATATCATGTTAAGTTTGCAGGACCACCTTATTTGCATCAATATTGAATGATGGGGATGGCAGTAGGTTGACTAGGCACCTACTGAACATTATAAATAAGAGTGATATTGGCCAATGAATACCATGATAACATCTGAAGCAGCTAGATCCATTAAGCAGAATCTATTCTAAAAAGAGCCTTTTGAGGTGTATTTTTAGTGACATATTTATCGAGTGTTGTCCAGGAGATTACATAGACAATCAACTAGTTTTAGTGATCCAGACTTTGCAAATAATATTGAGAAAACTTACCTTTCTGAGTATAAATAGTAAAAGTGCATTTTTTTTGTTTAAATGAGTCTTGCTATGACAATTCTCCTTGTTTAAGTATATACGATTCCTGTATGTTTGTGCCAACATCAAGCTAGTTTTATCTCTAAATCACCCAAACATATGATCTTTCTGTTGTTGTGTTTATTAGATGGGCTGGTTTCAGAGGAGCGCTCAGATGGCACTGAGGAGCTCTTCAGTGGCGGCGCTTGTTCTGCTGCTGTCTGCACATCTGCTGAATGCATCAGCTCTTCCTGCAGCTTCCTCGTATGAGTTTAGTGCTTACCGCATGCAGCATTACAACTTGCATCAGGATAAATATGGTAACTTTACACAGTGAATCAAAATAAAAGCCATTGTCATGTATTAATGTATGAAATTAATTTGATAATGAACATATTATCAAGACACTAATTTGCTGATTTGTTCTGAACATTAAATTGCAATAAAAAATTTTAACCATTCTTCCAGAAGAGCTTTTGTGAAAATAGACACGGATGTTGGCTAAGAAGGCTTGTCTTGCTGTCTTTTCTGCTGCACTAAACTCAGGTGTCAGTCATATTGGAACATGAGTTGGATTATTCCCACAAATTTGGGAGCATGGAATTGTTCACATTATGCATATTTTACATTCCTACTCCAGTTACATCTTTCCATTCTATCAAGGGAAATCACAGCAATAGAAGCTTGATCTTTATTCACATGCAGTCTGCACACTCAGGTGCTTGATTTTACTTGGGGGGAATAATAAAAATACATTTAATTTCAGGTGATTTTCAAGACTCTCAAGGCCACCATAGAAGGATAAAACAAAGGATAAAATACAGATGAATTCAAAACATACAAGAAAACACAGTGAGCTGTGGTACAGAATAAATATTAGAAAAAGTAACAAATAAAAAAACGGTTGCTGCAACCAAAAATGATCAACCCCTCACATGTTACATACCTTCCTAAAGCGGAAGGTTTTAATGTTGGATTTAAAACTAGACAGCATGGAACTGCTCAGAATGTGCTCCAGAGCATATAGGAGTCTTGTAGCAGAAAGATAGGAGCCACAGGGTGAGATGTGGTCGTGTATATATGGATTTGCAGTGATTTATATATCAGTAGTCACATTTTAAACTCAACCTGTTGAGCCAATGAGGGTCCTGCAGTATTGGTGTAATGTGAGAAGACATGGCACATACACTAATATAGAGGCTGAGATTTATGGATTACGAATTTGAGAGCACCTCTATAGAAAGGGTAAGGTGCATAGTGACACAGAGGCTCTCCACCATCTTCGCAACAAGAAAGATGTCAGAGTCAAACTGAAGGGACTTAAGATTATATCTACCGATGGAGTGCTGAGAGCCAAGCAACATTACTTCTATCTTGTCAGTGTTTCTGTCACTGCAGTTAATATGCCGCAAACCAACTTTTAAATTCTGAAAAATAGGAACCAAGAGATGGTGAGGGAAGAATGGCATATCTATATTTAATTACCTGGATGGGCGACTGAATAATAGTGTATTTAAGTTCTGGTAGGGTTGGAACTTTATAGCAGTGAAAGTCAGGTGGAGAAAATGCTGCACATATGTTATTCTAGCGTTTCATGATACCATAGGTGAAAATTTACAGGGCCCCTACAATCAGCATCACTCTTTATGCAGTATATAAAATATACTGACAAAAACAAATACTGAGTTGTAATATATACTAATATATATACTGTTAAGGCACTTTTGAGGAATAGTAATAATGCATTTTAAGGACTTCTAATGACCCACTGAGCCATAGGAAAAAGTTGCAGAATTGATTTCTCTTCCTTTCCTCTTGACCCTCAGGTTGCCGGGGAGCCATTGTGGTAGCCGAAGCAAGATCGGCGGCTGATTCCAGTCTGACGAGGCGCTGTGTGGTCATGAAACTGTCTGACTTCACCACAGAGCAGTTCCTACAAGCCAAAAGTCAGAATGCAGCTGCGATTTTGTTACTGCTCCCACAAAATATCTCTTCTGTACCTGAGGAAACGATGCAGGTATAACACTTACATACAGTCACATATTACGTGTGTAATAAAGGACACATCTGGGGAAATATTTTGATTCATTAGAAATAAGAAAGAGAGGTCTGAGTATAGATTTCTATGGGATGAAATTGTTACAAATTCAGAAACAAAGCCGTTATTTTTATTCAAATGAACACAGTCAATTTAAAGGTCAACTTGACTTACAAACATAGCAAAACCATTTTTGAAAAAGCAAAAGTCATTGTTACTCAGTTTCATTAACATTTATCCACACGAGTTTTGCTTAAATTTGTTTAAGTTAATTGGTTCTAGGTCCCATAGATGGCTATTGAACAGCAGCATTGCTGTCAAATTTTGATCTAGAACGGACTTTTTTATTGGTATTTTTTGGAACCCTACATTAACATTAAAGTATCAATAGTTCAAATTATAAATATTTTTAGTGAAACAATTAGTGAAAAAAATTACAGTTTTTGTGAAAGAAATCACTCTAACGAAGTTAACAGAAAATCTTCTGGAGAAATACATGTTAACACCACTCAACTTAACTCAACTCTCAAATCAGCTTTGTTTATAGAGCGCTTTCTCACAGTTGTAGCTGAGCAAAGAGCTTTACAGAGACACACCAAAACAATGACTAAAGACAAAATAATTAAAAAAATTACATAAAAAAATATGATCAGTAAAAGGGTTAAAACAGTGCAGCAAATGACAAATGGCAGTGAGGAGGCCTGTCTAATATCTACTGGCAAGGTATTCCACAGTTTTGGTACAGTCACTGAAAATGCACTATCCTCTTTATTGTTCCGCTTTAACTTTGGTGCGTTTAGGAGAAGCCGGTCAGCTGTGAAGCAGTTCCAGTAATAATCCTGCATCGATTCTTCCAACCGTCAGATGGCAGCACCATATATAGACTCTATTTTTAGCACTGCTCGTTAATTTGATTTGCAACACCTGTATCTTGGCCTAATTAAGTTTGTCGGATTCATTGAGTTGTGTTCAATCTTGAGTCTGTACAGTTTCTGATTTGTGACCAGATAAGTGAGCATTCTTGTTTTTTGAGCTTCTTCATTTTTTACTGTTTTTTCAAGACTCTGTCTGCAATTTTGTTGTTCTTGGATTTTTTAAGCAAGAAGTAAAGATTGTTTGGTTTTGTCCTGGGTTTGAAACACGCTTGTGACAAATGATCAAACAGCCTGTGGAACAATGCTAAGATGGGTGTTTTATGGTCTCTTATGCATGCTCCAGCTACATTTTCCACCAGCTGGAGACGTGCAAGAGAGGACAGTCTCCCTCCAAAATAAATTGCATTACAGTAATCCGGACGCAAAGTCATAAAACTGTGCTGATTTTACAGTCTAACTTAAAATCACTGTTTTAAAATCCAAGTTAGAAACCAATTACTTCTTGTTTAGAAACAAATAGACCAAGTCAAAAGGGGGGTTTTGCGAGAGCCAAAGACAATAACCTCAGCTTTCTTTTCATTAAAGGTTAAAAACTTAAAGACATCCAGTACTTAATATCAGCGACACATGAATTGAGTGGATTATTAGAGAGAGCATCAATCTTTTTCAGCAGAATATATATCAGAGTATCATCAGTATAACAGTGGAAATAGATGGTGGCTTTCTTAGGATGGAGCTCGAAAGAGAAAGAGAAAAAAAGCAGTGGAATAGATCACTGAGGGACTCTATAGTACAGAGTGGTCAAAGATGGTTTAAAACCATCAAGGCTAACACACTCAGTCCTGTCTGTCAGATGTGACCTATACCATTGGAGAGCAGTGCCACGGATACCTACTAGATGCTGTAGGCATGATATTCAAATACTGTGGTCTACTGTATAAAATGCAGCAGTGAGATCCAGAAGAACTAGGAGAGCGTAGTCACCAGAGTCAGGGGCCAGGAGAATATCATTAAAACTCTTGTAAGTGCTGACTCTGTGCTGTGCAATGGTTTGAATTCAGACTGAAAAATCTCCTAAATGTTATGGTTTTCCAGAAAATGTTTTAACTGTTTATGAGTTTTCTTTCAAATTTTGGAGATAAAAGGCAGATTAGGAATTGGACTGAAATTACCCAGTACTATTTGGTCCAGACCTGTTTTTTAAGCTGGAGCTGCATGCTCAAAATGTAAAGGGATGATACCACAAGAAAGATTGCTGTTAATAATAGACAAAACAATCTCCCCTATACCAGGAGATACATCTTGGTAACAATTTGTTTGTTTTTGCAATTTGTTTTGTTTTGTCTTTTTTTTGCAATTCAAGTTATTCTCTACAAACCAGATTGTGGTTGACAAAAATCTTGGCTTGTTTGTGAATTTGGGACATATGCCTCTCTATACATGTTTTGCTTCTCCAGGGCTTTTCAGAGGCAGAAGCTGAGGTTCTGCAGGAGGAAACCATGATGCCAGTGTACGTGGCACCTGAGAACGACCAACTCCTCTGCATGTATGAAGAAGTCAGTCAGGCAGCAGCAACAAAGTCAGCTTCTGTGCTGGTGAGAGGTAAGAGACCCACAATGCAAAGTGGTTCCAAGGTATAAAGGGGCAGACATACATTTGTATGATGTGTCTAAATAGCATTGGTGATTGTCTTCCTCAGTTCTCCATAGTATGATAACATCAACTGCGTTCCAGATCTTAGTGAGCAACAACTCCCCCATCAAACCTGTAGCTGATACCAACATCATTACCTTAGAGGTGAACGATTCATGCACAGGAACTCAATTTTTGTACAACATTATCAAACATCACATTTCTGCTTTAATCTAAGGGGGTACTCCCTGGAGCCGGAGAAGACCCGCCCACCATTGTAATCACCGCTCACTATGACACGTTCGGTCTGGCTCCTGTAAGTCACACATAAACGATTCAACTAATAGACTTAGCAAAAGTGTAATCATTTTTTGTCAAGTAATATATAACAGTCCCATCTAACGTGGGCTTACTGATTAATGCTTGTTGTTAACTGTTATGCATGCTGTGAGACGTGACCTTTTCAAACACCTTAGCTTGAAATTAGCATAGTAACATAAATGGGCTTTTGAAATCACACTTGTAAAGATATTGAATGTTGTGTTACAAAACCTCAGTTTATTAATTTAGTCATAATTTGACAAGTTGACACTGCTTTCATACCGTGACTTAGCTGCTTAGACATACCGTGTCAGCCAAAACATTTAGGCCAAATTTGGCATCTGTCTGTCTCTTGTATTTTTTGTGGCAAAATTTGGCATTTGTCTGTTTATGGGTATTCATCTGGTACTGGCATATATTATGCCGCCATACATGATCAGAGTCTGGCAGAAGTGATATAGTTTTATTACATGAGCCAAACATTGATGTTGGAACTTGATGTTAACTTGGCTGGGTCTTGGTGATTAATTTTGCTGCTTGGGCTGCACAAAACCACATAAGTCCGGAAAACTTTGGTATGTGGGTAAACTGTGCCATGATATTCCACTTTAGATGGCTCTATGACTTATGGGTCTGTTGTGTATAAAATTAGAGTTTAAAATGAAATTATCATTAGGCAAGCTCTTATTTATAGACAATGAATGATTCTGTAGTATTTTCTACTCACAGCATTTTATTACCGCATTCTTTTACTAGTTGATAAAAATGTTACTGTTTTGTAATGATGACTTTTAAACTCATCACCTTGTAATTACTACAATAAAATGAATGATACCCCTCCTTTGGCTTAAACAGTCTGCTTTGTGACCCTATAAATTTGTTTTAGTGGCTGGCGTATGGTGCAGATTCAAATGGCAGTGGCGTCACCATTCTTCTTGAGCTGGTTCGACTCTTTCATCGACTCTACAGTGATCCACGAAGCAGGGCACCGTTAGTATCAAAATTATCTGTAGGAGAACTGCTTACATGCTTCATAGACCAACTGATTATGATGATTTTGTATCATTTTTGTTTTGTTTTGCTCGAAGATTCCACCTTTTGTTCTCCTTAACTGGTGGAGGGAAATACAACTTCTTAGGCACCAAACGTTGGCTGGAAGAAAACATGGATCATGCAGGTGTGCAAACTTTGAAAATTTTTATGTTATGCCTCTGGAGATCAGTAAACCTTGCTAGCATTTTTTGGTTCAAAGGACATTTCATAACTGTGTACTTAAAGCCTAGTCATCTAAGTTAAATCACGGCAAAATTTGAGCTGTCAGTGATAGTTCAGAAGATGTTTAACCATAGTCCAAAATTAGCCTTGCTCTCATTTAAAAGGCTATTAAATGCTTACATATGAACATTTAATAAGCAGAAATTTTTGTCTTGGATAATTCACGGCTAACTTTAGACTGTCAGTGAAAGTTTAGAAGACCTCAAAACATAGCCTAAATGTAGCCCAGTCCTCATTTAGATTGCTATATATGAATATTTAACAAACTTTAAGTTTTGGTAGGCTAAATCATCGTTGAATTTGGGCAGTCGGTGAAAGTTCAGAAGACGATCAACTGTTGACCAAAAATAACCTAGACATCATTTAGACTTCTAACAAATAAAATGCTTTAATTTAACTATTTTCAGAATCCAGTCTTTTGCACGAGAATGTGGAGTTCGTAGTATGTTTGGACTCTCTCGGCACTGGAGATGAGATATTCATGCATGTGTCTAGACCACCAAAACCTGGAACACCTCAGTACCGCTTCATCCAGCAGCTCGAGCAGGTGGGATTGAATTATGCATAAAGCAACAATCCTTTTCTCTACAGTAAAAAAACCTTGTTCATCATTTTCTGCTGACTTTTATGCTTCCAGGTTATCTCTGCAAGGTTCCCTTGGGTGCGATTTGGAACCGTCCATAAGAAGATCAACTTGCAAGAGGCTAATGTGGTTTGGGAGCACGAGCGGTACAGCATGAAACGTATCACAGGGTTCACTCTGTCGCACATTGAGAATCCTAAATCAGAGCTAAGAGGATCCATCCTTGACACCATGTGAGAAAAACATTTTCTCAAGAAAAAAAATACTATTTATAGCGTAACACAGCAACATTAATGAATTAGAAGAGCAACAGTTTTCGTTTTTAAAATCTGTGACATTGTATTCTGAACCATGAATTCAGCTTTAATTTTTAAATAACACACCACTAAATAAATTCTACAGCATTCCTTTTAATGGGAAGGTATGTGCCAAATCTTAATTTACCTACCTTTGCCTAATGGTAAGTCTGCGGCTGTACAGTGATGTGTCATGGGTTCGAGGCAAAACTATTTGAGCCGTACACTATTATTGTAAACTGTAAATGATGGAGAAAACAATAACATCTAATGGCTGCACAAAAACTGTCAAAGCATCAAAAATAATGTTGTTACCAATCTTTTGTGTTTGATATGTACTGTAACAAACATTTCAGTTTACAATTACCATTCGTTTTAAAATGCATAATTTTGAGTCTGTTTTTCATAAAATCAGTATGTAAACTCATTTGCATATGTACATGACCAAAATTCTCATCCGCTAAAAAAAGTTCTTTTTAGCAGCCTATTAACGGATTGAATTTAGTATATTAACCAGTGGTATCACCTACTAACATTTATTTTTCTTAATTGAAAACAATTGTGAATTAAGATGTCTTTTCAAGTGCAGCTTTATTTTTTTTCTCAAAAATTCCTCATGCATTTCACAAAGGCAGAGGCTTTTATAGACACTTATCCTGGTGTTTTCTCTTGTGTACAGGGCTCAAGTGGACATGCGGAAACTCAAGCGAAACACCATTATCATCGCAGAGTCGTTAGCGAGGTTTATCTACAATCTGTCTGATCAGGTGATACTAAAAGTGTCATTACGTTTTGATATTGGTGCCACCTTTAAGGACACTTCTTCTTGTTCACATTTTAATAATGATCCGAACTCTTTTTTTTTGTGCTGAAGGGGTCTGCGAAGGACATGCAGGTTTTCAAGGGCAGTTTGGTAATAATTTTTTTTTTCAGTTTGATAAAGATGCAGTATGTAAAAAATTCAGACACATGCTTATCTCAAGCACTAATATCACTGGAAGTATTACTTCAGCCAAAATATTCACTAATAATATGAAAAGCTAAGCTACAACCCTGAAATAAAGTGTGTTTTGCTTTGGTGTGCTAGCTTAGTCTGTTAGCAAACAAGTCCTCTTTCTGTCTTTACACAAAGCACACACTTCAAAACTTTAGTCGCAATTGAAGGGAAGTGAAAGTTATGTTTTTTCATTGCAGTATCAGTTTTAGTTTCAAACATACCCCAACAAACAAGTAATCTTAAATAGACGTTCAAATCACATCTATATAACATCTTTTGATTCAGAGCTAGTAAAATTGAAGTCCTGTTCATGTTGACGGCTCAGGGGTACTGTACAAGATAGACTGATATGTATTTAGTAAAAACGTTGCAAATAATTTTACCTATAATTGTTCAATGTATTTGTAGATACTATTTCGAATAAAATCATTGCGGTCTATGAAAGATCATGAAGCAAATGCAAGGCTTTTTGTTTTGGTGTGTGTAGGAAATTCAAGACAATCGTTTATCTGCTTTGATGAGCATGCTGACCTCCATTCCTCGAGCTGTTCAACTTCTGGACAAAGAGCCAGAACACATTCTTCTGGTCAAGAGCCTGGAGCAGGAGTTCAAACGCTATCTCAAGCAGGTCCATAGACATTCATTCCAACAAGACAAAAGGTACAGAACACATTTTCTATCACAGGTTTCTATCATTTATGTGAAATGTTTTCAGCCCCCAAACCATACTTTATCTAGAAACCTTTATCTTTTATATATATATATATATATATATTTTTTTTTTTTTTTTTTCACATTCTGGACCTCTTTGTGAGTAATCTGGAGTTTTAGGATCTGTTCCCTTTTGAGTAAAACTCAAAAACAATTGCAGTTCAGTACCTTATTTATTGGTGTTAATGGAAACTAAAAGGTTGTTATTTGTGCTTATTTCATTATCTTGAAACTCTATCAAGAGTATGTTGTTATGGGTTTAAGACCTATTTTGAGCACACAATAAAGCAAAAGAAAAAACCCTTAAAGCATTTCGTTGCACATGGGTGAATATTCTTTTGTTCACACTCAGCAATGCTTCATCCACTGCACAGTAAATAACAGCCATTGAAATGCTGTGAATATCACAACATTACAATATGTTATAATTCCAGCAAATGGCTTTTTGTATTGCTTGCTTTTTGTGAGCGACTGAATTTTCATTAATATTTAAAAAACAATGAGTGGTCAATTTAGTTTAATTCACTTCAAGAATTCTCTGAATGCCTTTTTCCACCATAAATTCCTTTCTGTATTTTAATATCATTCCGTGACCAATCACACTGAATCTGTCGAGAAATTTTGCCTTGAAGTGCTCAGTTTTGGACTGTGAAAAATCTCGTTTGATTATTTGATTTTAAAATTTAAAAGCTAAAACAAAAAATTAATTTTAAAATGTTATTTAAAACTAATTACAAGCGTGCTTCACTTTTTGTTTTCTAATATTTCTTTTGGAAATGCTGAGCGTGACCTCGAAGTATAATGCTGTAAACAACCTCATTACAATGAACAACTTTAGTGATAATGACTTTTGTAGGAAAACCAGCAAAAAACAGAGAAGGATATCTCTGTATTTGTGTTTGGATTGTGAACGGGAATACATGCATTCTGTTCTTGGTCAAAGTCAAGATCCAGAATGCACTAGCTACACAATTTGACCACCATTACATTGGGATAACAAATAGAGATTTTTTTTTTTGTTTCCCTTTTGTCCTCCACAATGCCTTTGGTTTCCATGATGCCCCAAACCTCCCAAAATAAAAACGCTTAAAAAACAACGAATACCACCTGTATTCTCTGTAATAACTAATCGTTTACAGGTAAGTCTAGGCAGATCATCCAATATGCCTACATTTTTGTGTGTCCTTTTCTCCCTTGATCCCGCGCAACATGTTTGCAAACATGTTCAACTTCACTAATATTGACAATGAAACACTGAAATAGTTTGTATGCGATAAAGCTTAATATGTATTTTTTTGCTTTCTGATACATAATTGTGTGCACAAAAGACTTCAAACAAGTCTCTCCAAATCACTTACAAAACAAACAATCAAACAAATAATACAATAAACAATACAGCAGTGCCGATTCAGAGACAATTAATCTGGTTTGTCTGATTTACAGGGACCCTGAAATCACATTCTTTGATCAAATGAGCCAACCAATGATGTTGTACAGGTGAGTAAGCCTTTAGATTGTATGCTTAAAAAAAGCAATGGATTTTATGGAGCAAATTTAATACTTATACTCTGAGTAAAAATATAATCTTGATTTTTAAATACAAAACTATTTTTCCAAGTACAAATCTTATTTTAAGGCTTTGCAAATTGTCGGCTGTGCATTTTTCAGTCTCATTTGGCCGATGCATATCCTCTTACCCACGTTGATTATAGTTGCACGTTAGTATTTACAGAAGTTGTAGAATTTTTTCTGACAATAACAAGCTAGTGTCGCTCCAGTTAACGATGTAATTTCTGCCCAGAATTCAAAAGGGCATGATATCAGATGATCTTCTTTTACACAATTTGCTAATGAAAAATAACTCATGAAAATGCCATGGGGCATCTTTAGAGAATCTTGTGTTTATTGTATTCATCCATCCATCCATCTTCATGTCGGCTTTATTCCCTTTCGGGGTCGCCACAGCGGAATGAACCGCCAACTCACTGGCATATGTTTTACGCAGCGGATGCCCTTCCCTGCCGCAACCCATCGCTGGGAAATTATTGTATTCAAGTAATTGCATATAATTTCAATTAACTTAATGGCATATGATTTCCAATTAAGTCTTTATGCCTTAAAACTTTCTATTTATTGTTTTCTGGTTTGGTTAAGTAAGTTCTAAGCATTTCAATTGCTTAACACTTGGCAAGAAGCCTCCTTTGTGATCTGTTTTGTCTTGAAACAGATTAAACCAAAGATTGAGAATGGGTAATGGCAATCAATTAAATTTGTTATTTATTTATTAATTTTATTTAATCCCCTTCTATGTAGATTAAATACCCTTATTGTACAAAAAATCAAGAAGTGCATGAAAATGGATGGATGGATGCATTACTATGAAAATATCCATAATAAACTTAAAACAGGAATGAAGGCAAAATAAACAAATAGCAAATTCTTGAGGTTTTACTACAGCGTTTGTCAAAATAGTGTTGAATATTAGTAAACGGCTGAATTTTTTTTTCAGGGTGAAGCCTGCTGCCTTTGACCTGTTTCTGGGTGGATGTATAGCTGGATACCTTGGAATCATTTACTATGCAATCCAGGTAACATCGAACTGATTAAACCGCTGTGCTGGCATGCTAGTTAACCTGTAAACATAAGAATGAAGCTCCAATGCACTCCCAAATTTCTCCCTAGAAGACTGCTCTTTTCATTTCATCAACTCATTAGATTTTGTGTTTTTACAGAACTTTGGGATTATCTACACAAAACTGAAGGCAACACTAAAAGCCAAGCACCACTAACCAGAACTAGAAAAGAGCTAGAACACAATTTACTTGTGATGAGTTTAATGCTGAAGTGGCTGTTATGTTTTATATTTCCCTTACATACATCTTTTTTTAATTAAAGCTCACATCTCTCTTTTACATCCTGTTTTTGTCATTATTGAAACAATAATTTTGAGATTCACTTTTGATTATATACAGTAAGTGAAAGAGAAATGGGATATGTTGAGAGAGGAAGGAAGCTCATGGATAAGAGATGAGGCACCTATAATAAGAGTAAACTGATGCTCCAATCTAGAGCTTGTATGATACGGCTGAAAATGGTGCTTTAATGTGAAATTATGGACACTGAACTCCATTTTAAAATGATTACATTATAAAAATTTAATAAATGATTAGCTATGACCACGGCAAGTTATATTTTCATGTAAAACTTGAAAAGCATTTTTTACATTGCATTTTATTTTAAAACAGTTTGTCTAATGATTAAGGTAATTCAGGTTTTATTCAAATGCATTATTAACCTTTATTAACTACAACTACTACTACCACTAATAATGATAACAACAACAGTAATAATAATAGTTATAATAATAATAATAATAATAAATAACAACATTAATCTTTATACCTTAAGTATTTGGCATCATTTTTAACTAACATTTAACTTACAAAATCAAAACTTACTTTATCAAGTATTTGCATGTCATGTTTCCATGCATCACACATACACATAAAGTAAATTTTTTGCTTTTATTTCAATGAAAAAACAGACGTTTTTTTTTTTTCGATCCAGGGCCACAAAAGACACACAGGATCTAAGGTTTAAATTATTGATGGCTGACTGAGGGGGGAATGCAACCTGGAGCGCTTGAATCCAGGTGATAGAGAGATGTCTGGGCATGATTATCCAATCACAAGCTCTCATTTTCTCTCTCTTCATTCAAGCATGTAACATAGAACATAGTCAGATTGACAGATGGACATTACATGTGATCCAACAGGACTTAATCGTGCGATTACTCATATACAATATTATAAGCGATTGTAAAAGTTACAACACAAAGATATACGTATAGAATAATTAGAGTAATTCAGCAGCACTGAGGCTTATTAAAACACAGATTCTCGGGTTGAAAGTTTATTTTACCATCACCATAATATGGCCACAGTAATATGTACTGTGATGGACGTGCAAACAAGCAGAGCACACTTACCTTAAAGCGCTATAAGCAACTATCAAGAAATTTAGCATGGAAATAGTGATAGATAGCTGAAACTTGAGACCATTGGGGATGTTCTGTCACTGAATATCTATTTCAACACATTACATGTGAAGATGTAATACTTTTAGCAGACTTAGGTACGAAATGGAGAGGAAGAGAAGTGTAAAAGCTTTGGAAGCAGCACTGAGGCGCAGGAGGGGCGAGGGAGTGCAGCCATGGGTTGCAGACTCAAGCACACACTTTTTCTGTACACAAGTAACATGATGGGTCCTCAGCTATACCTCAGCAGCACTTACTCAGAGGAGTTCAGCTACCCATCTCGGTTCAAACCCAGCCGGGCAAGACCCTCCTCTGCCTATCGCAGGAACAATCCTCATCCACGGCCGGTAAGAGATATGAAAGGACGGTTGTAGGTATTTTATTTGGCTGGTTATGAAGATAAACATATATTTGGTAAAATAAAAATATAAAAATAATTTTATATTTGTAAACAGAATAACAAATGTTTTCATGTGTAGTGTGTAGAAATTCAGAAATCATCTTTTGGAAGCAACACTGGAAGCTTTTTATTTAATGCATATATGAATCACAAAGTGATATTATCTTTGCAAGGAAAATGCACGTGTATGTTGTGAAGAAATGCCAAATAAAAATATTAGATTTTTAGAATTTTTTTTTATCTACACAAAAGCATGTTGACATATCCCATAATTCCATAGAGTTCAATTGAACCCCTCAACTTAATTGATAAAAAAAGGTTAATTGTGAGGGTTGTATAGTAGTATACACATTTTCACAAAATACAAGGTTTCTGTGAAGATTTTGGGGTTTAGATGATAACCACATAGATATTTTAACTAAATTGTTTGTTATTTTTACTCTTTTTCTGTTTGTATTCGCTATTCGCAAAAATCCTCATGCAACATCTTCATAAAGGATAGACTTCCCTGAGAGAGAGGGCTACCCCACAGAAGATTGGGTGTGATATGCTAACATGCTTTTGATAGGCATGTTTTGATATAATTTTTTATTCAATTAAAAAAATTATACCCTCACGAGACAATAAAAGTAAAAAAAACAACTCTTCTTGTTTCAAAATCATTTGAAAATGTAGCTGTGATTGCGACAAGACAAGAAAGAAAGAAAAAATGTCTATCCATGCCTGCTAGGTGTCTTTAACAACCTCAAACATCATCTTACTGTGTTAAAACAGATTTAATCAGCATTTACCAATTTCAATGAAAGGGGTGGTACATGATTCTGGGAAACCAATGTTGATATTTGATATGACCAAAACAAACCCTTCTCTTGACAGATAGTGCCTCATACTGTTTTTGATAACTGCGGTTTTAATATAAAATTATGCACCAAGATTCTGATTGTGTAACCATGAATTGCGGTATATATTTAGTAAGAACTACCTTCATTGGTTTAGTTTTTTTTTACACTTTCTATATTAATTTGCTGTTGAATTTGAATGAACACTATGCGCTTTGTGTTTTCCTCAAAGTACAATTTATTTTAGCTAATTCAAGAAGTGCTCAATTTTTGCAACAAAACACTGGCTAAAGACACAAATTAGTTTGAAATTGTCTGTACTCGACAGTTAACCCTTTTGAGTTAATTGGAATTTAACTGACCTGACAAATCATCAATAATTCACCTTCCTGGAGTGCTCAACCACTTGATTCTGCAAAGCAAGCTCCTTGTGGGGGGCTCTTCATGGTAGGGTCTGGTTACACTGCACTAACCACAGAAGCAGGAACACACCTACAAATGGACTTTCAGTTTGTTAGCTAAACAATAACATCTGCCACTTACTGTAGGGTTGCTCCCTGAATTCTTTTCCTCAGGACTTCCTGATGCCCAGAACATTGCAAACAGGATATGGTTTACAAAAACACAGTCAAACAACGGCTCCAACAGTTTCTTTTCTGCCACCAGTCAAACACATTTCAGTCCAGTATCCAGGTAAGGTTTAAATATGTTCATCAGCTGATAAATAGGTATGGCACCTTGTCCTGTACAGATTAGTTTTTAAACTTGCATGGGACAATCTTAATAACTTTGTGCTCTTTCATTTTTAAATCTTGCATGTAGACCATGATTGAGAATAGAATGGGTCCCAGAACAGATCCTTGTGGTACTCCATATGCTACTGCTTTTGTATCTCATGAGTCCCCATTTACATCATACAGTGACTGAATGTGGTGTTTAGTTTAGTGTTCAAGTGTATAGTCTGTATATGTTTTGGGGCAGTTGTAACATTACTCACAGGCTAGTTAGCTAGCTTTTCCTTACCTCGTTTACAAAAAAATCTGGTCCAAACTAGCATAGGTAGGAAAAAACTGCGTCCCCTCAAAACTGAGTAAAACGATCTGAAACCTTGCAGAGAGTGTGACTACCCAGTAGGTTAAAGATGCCAAACTCTGAAAAAACAACCTCAAAAATGTACCAAACATGCTCAACCCAGGAGGTGCGATAAAATAACTTAACATGACAAATATATAAGCACAATGTTTTCTTTCACCTACAAACGTTCACACTGCTCCAGCACAGACCTCGTTGGGTTTACAAGCCGAGTCTGACTGCAAAGCGCCGGAAATCTCATCAGCAGTTTGTGCACTGCCACCTGCTGGCTGGACTCTGAAAGCACAGGGCATCAACTCGCCTCATGCAGCAATCACTCAATGGTAAACGTTTTGAGAGTTGAGGCCATGTGTGCATTGAAAATAGTATCATAATAAGTTATATTGATTGTAAGTTTTTTTTTATTGTGCTTACCTAATAAACAGCTAGATTTGGCCACAAAACTAGGAATTTTCTCAAATGTGTATATTTTTTCCTCGTGTCAAATTTACCATTTATTTCAGGATGTTTTTTGCACCAAATTACTTTTGCATTAATGCAATTCTACTTTTTTTTCCAAGGAAACCTACAGATATAGATCGAATGAGATCAGCTCGGAGCAAACAGACAGAAGAAACCATGCCATCTTTGAAACCCTTCAAACAACACGTTACCTGTCATCAGAGAAAACCATTCTCAAAATCCACTGCTGATTGCAGGTATCCTGAATAAAAAAAAGTAAAACAAGGAGTATAATTAACTTTAAAAGGTTTTAAAAACTAATTCTATATTAGGTTAAACATATTATTTTTATTCAAATTATAGTATCAGCGTTATGCTTTAGTTGTAACAATGCTCTATTACCTTTAATCCAGATGTTTGTTTGCAGTGAAGGGCACAGCTGTTTCCACGTGGTGAAGCCTTATAAAATGGGACACTACATCATCCACCCTGAGTTTGTGTCTGAAGCAAAGACCTTCTGAACAACTTTACAAATATTTGTAAAAATATATTAACGTTTTAAACATATTTTTTTCACAACCTTATGAAAGTTTGATTAAAAATGTTTTTTTTTCTGCTTGTAAGCTATATATATATATAGTGTGTTTGCATAACCACCACTTTTAATTTATTATTATAAATTCAGACTTTAGTTTTGAGTTGAAACAAATGTGCAATGTACATCTTCAATAAACAAGTCTTATGTTTAGCCTGTTAAATAAATGTTTCCCCTGGCAAAATTATCTTATAGTTTAAGACCAAATTGTCAGATAAACTTGCCTCAATTAATATAAGTTGCTATTTAACTTTATTTACTTTTATTTAAAGGTTTTAAACGGTTTACATTTTTTATCTAAAGACTCATATGTGACTGAAAACTGCTATATACAGAACAAAATTTAAAGTAACGTATAACAAAACAAAGCAAACGAAAATAAAACACTCGCGCGCGCACGCACGCACGCACTCACGCACGCACGCACTCACGCACTCTCACTCACACACACGAAGATGTTTCCTGGTTTATGCCACAAAAAGAACCAACATCGAGCGCTTGTTCTTCAAGAGAAACTACATTACCCAGAAAGCCAACGTTGCCAGCACTGTCTCGCCTCGTTAACTCCTCCCATAAGAAGACCCGGAGTTAGTTCACCGTCTTGAGTTGTGAACGTTGTGAAAGGGAGTATGTCAACAACTCCGACAAACAACAGCTCTTGAACTGGTAAGTTTTTTTATGCATATGGCTCTAGGAATCTCAAATATTTTTTCGACTTTAGCTTCAGAATGACTATAAGTTTGCTCTTACAGGCTTCTGTACCTTGCGTGATATTTTTGTGTTGTTCTTCCAGATGTGTTCATGTGACTACGACTTTGTATTTACGATATTTTCGTAGTAATCACTAGTTAAACTTGTGTCAATAGAGGATATTTAGATGTAGCCGCATGCTGTTGTAATTAACTCAACGTTACTTAATCTCTCTGAGGACTTTATACTTTGACCCATGTGATCGTTTATCAGGTCTCATTTGTTTTTAATTATTAAAGAGAGGAGTGTAATCTTTCAAAAGGTCAGCCATGATTAACCATGTGCTTTCCAGTACTGTTGCTAATTAAAGTCAGCTGATCATCCTAGCCCATACAACTCAGACCTATTTTAGTTCATGAACGTTAGGTCTTGAGCTTATGCTTAACGCTTGAGCTTCCTGTAAAAAGTATGCAACTAAAATGAAAAATATTTCTTTAGTCAGATATCTCAATGAGCAAATTCTTGTTTATCAATCCAGTGATATACACAAAATGCTTCATCCCTGGTGCGGCATGCCTGAAGCTTTGTCTATGGTGTTTTCTAGCTGAAATGGTGACCACTTTTATTCTCAATTACCATCAAATTCCAAACAACGACTTGGCTGACTCCAAAACACAATATGGATTTTAAAAAAAAACCAACATGACACTTGTAGCTTGTGAAAATATAAGTCACTTCATCAGCAATTCTGAACAAAGAAGAAAAACCTGTTCCAGATTTCCAATATTTAAATTTGTGACATAACTTGTCGCAATAATGCGAAGAGATGCTTATTTGTAAAAAAAAAAAAAAAAAATCTGATTGTTTTTTAACCAGATACAAATGTGTGTGACAGCCAGGTTAGTGAGTAGTAATGGTCACATCTTTCCTAGATTTTTTAAAGCACATCAGAATTGATAAAAAAAACTGTTATTGTTGTTATTATTATTATTATTATTATAAAATTTTTCCCTCCTAATTGGTGCCATTACTTTACAATGAATTGTCACTGTAAACATTCTTGTAGTTGATACATGAAACATTTGATTTGTTCGACAAAACCAACAACACATTTTATAGTTTTATTTTCATAAAATTATATGCAGTTTATCTCAGTAAAACTGGAACTCAACACAAATTGTTACAGTTGTTTGTTTAATAAAATCTTAAGTGGGGGGCATCTTTGGTTCTGTTATTGTGCTGAGTTTGGCTCATATTTACCAAAACCCACTAAAAGATTCCCGGAGCCTTTAAAAATATGACCTCAAGTTAATTCACATATGTAGTCATGAGGAAGATCATGGATCTGACAGCCGTTTAGAAAACAATCAATGACACTCTGCACAAGGAGTGTAATCCTCAACCAGTGAAATTAAATACTGCTTCATTTTAATGCTGTAAATTTCCCTTAAAAGGGGGAGCAAGCACTTCAGCCAAGTCTATTAGGTCACTTGCTCATTAGCTTTTCATTCAAAACAAGTGTGCTTATGGCACTTTGCCAGTTGTAAGGTTTGGCAGGTGGCATTGCTTATTGCCAATGTAGAGTGTCTTGTGTTTCCTCAGCTGCAGTCTATTCACACACTGGCCCAACAGGAGACCTAAGCAGCATGAATAAACGACTTTTGTTTATGCTTTAACCTCCCAGGAGAGCAATTCAAGGCTAAATAAAAACTAAAATGATCTTCTAGAATACCAAATGCTGGAATTCACACTGTGATTTGTTCATATGCATTACAAGTAAATTTTTTTCTGACTTTCAGCTTTTTACTGTTTTCACTCCTTTCCCCTCAGGCTCAAACAGGATTATGAACAAGTGGAAATGTTACTGGAAGAAGCATAAGCTGAATGCACAAAATGCAATCTCTGCTGGTGTTTAGGTTTATGAAATGATGCATTGGATAAAAATCATTTTAACTTTTCTCAAGTGTTAAAAACCAGCGACTCAAATTTGATTGCTCTTTTCAAAGCCAAGACTCAAAATGTATCAAGTAGTCCCTGGAGGTGCTGGGGGAACCATCACTGATGGTGTACCCATCAAAAAAATTGACAGAGATACCCGTCCTCTAGTGGGAGCCGGAGTTATTGGTGTGGTTTTGGTGATCGCAGCTGTGACCGCATGGTGTTACTATATCGCTTCCCTACGAAAAGCTGACCTACTAAAAACAGAGTTGCTTGATCTGAATAAGGATGGGTTTCTTATCCGCAACCAGGCAGGAGGGATTGTCTTGAAGATGGGCTTCAGGTTAGTGTGCATGATTTTTTTTTATAAATCATAACCCTTGAAAAAAATTATTCTTAATTGATGCATACTATTTAAACTCTGTCATTAATCCTAAAAAACTGATTATGTTTGTAGATCAGGTACACTCGATCTTGACTCCTGCTCAAAAGAGGGAGTGATCCTTCGATGCTCACGTTCATTTGCTGGCAAGGTGAACTTCTTCATCATGACCGTGAAACCAAAGGAAACAGTGATGTGTTACCGTGTGCGCTGGGAAGAGTTGGAGTCAGATCGACCTGTGGAACATGCGATGTCTTACAATGAGTCGCACTGGTACGGTGGTGCTGAGACAGCTGTTCAACATTGGCCTATAGCCATCTCAGGCCAGCAGACTCCTAAACCTTTTGTCACCAGTGATGTATATTCTAATCGCCATGACTTTGGTGGTATCTTGGAGCGATATTGGCTTTCATCCAATGCAACTGCAATTAAAATCAATGACTCTGTGCCCTTCCACCTGGGGTGGAATGATACAGAGAAAACAATGTACTTCCAGGCTCGATATCAGGATAGTCCATACAAACCTGCACCTGGAGGACTTCCTTTTGCTGAACTCAGTTACAGAGTCTGTGTGGGGCCTGATGTGACCTCCATCCACAAAGTCATGGTTCGACGATACTTCCCAAAACCCAACAAAGTACCAGCCAAAGAAATGTTTCGCCATCCCATATGGTCCACCTGGGCTTTACACAAAACTAACATCAACCAAGAAAAGTTTTTAGCATATGCTGAGAATATACGCAAACATGGCTTTAACTGTAGCCATTTGGAACTAGACGATCGATACACCAGTCAATATGGTGAGTTTGAGTTTGACCCAGTAAAGTTCCCAAATGTCTCTGCTATGTTTCAACAGCTCAAGTCTAATGGGTTACTTGTATCTCTTTGGACACACCCTTTTGTGAATTACGATTCTGCAAATTTTGGGCATTGCGTTCAGAAAGGTTTGTTTGTGATGGAGCCGACAGGCCAACTTCCTGCCTTGGTCAAGTGGTGGAACGGCATTGGTGGAATCCTCGACTTCACAAATTCAGAAGCTCGGAACTGGTTCTTGTCTCAGCTTCGCTCACTGCGGCACAAATATGGAGTTTCTTCCTTTAAGCTAGACGCTGGTGAGACCAGCTACTTACCCTGGCAGTTCAGAACACGAGTCCACCTCGCCGATCCAAGCACCTTTACTCGTCGATACACTGAAATGGCAATACCTTTTAATGAGCGTGCAGAGCTTCGATCTGGATATGGCTCACAGAATATTTCCTGTTTTTTCCGCCTTATCGACAGGGACTCTGTTTGGGGGTATGAACTTGGCCTGAAGTCCTTAATCCCCACTGTTCTCACCATCAGCATCCTTGGATATCAGTTTATCTTGCCTGACATGATAGGAGGCAATGGCTATCCCAACCGTACTGATGGACATGGAAAGCTACCGGACCGTGAGCTCTACATTCGGTGGCTGGAGCTGTCCGCTTTCATGCCATCCATGCAGTTCTCCATTCCTCCATGGGAGTACGATGAAGAGGTTGTGGCCATTGCTCAAAAGTTCACTGAGCTTCATGAGACACTGGTTGCCCCTAGAGTCATAGAATTGGCTGGGGAAGTTCTGGATACTGGGGATCCTATAATTCGCCCGTTATGGTGGATTGCTACTAGTGATGAAACAGCTTACCGGGTCGACTCTCAGTTTCTTATTGGAGATGACTTGATGGTGGCACCAGTGCTTGAGCCAGGCAAGCAAGAAAGGGATATTTACTTACCTGCAGGACACTGGAAAAGTTACAAAGGAGAAAGATTTGACAACAAAGAGCCAATATATCTAACTGATTACCCAGTCGATCTTGATGAACTTGCTTACTTTGAATGGGTTCAGTGAAACTTGCATTGGTTTGAGCATGGCTTTCATTAAAATCCGTTTGCTTTGTTAATTTTTAATTCAGGGAATGAGCTAAAACACTACTTTTTTCAAGAAGTGCGCTAAAATAATAAGGTTATTGAATACATTTTTTACTTAACAATTACATGTGCACAACATGTCCAAGGTGAATGTGCTAATCAGTGCCTACCATTTAAACAGAGAATGTTTTATTAACACCTCTGCATTGCCTCTGGTGGTTTGAACAGTAATATAATTGTATATGCATTTCACCATTGTGTGCATGAAGTTACCAGTCCTTTAAAGGTGTTTTCCAAGCAAGTCAATTTCCCTGAAATGTTGTCGAATACATTCATAATGTTTATTTGGGGCATTAAAAGATAGATATATAGCAATCTGTGTGCACTAACGTTACATAGTCGATGTAATGCATTTAATCAACATTAAACTTACACATGCTAAAATCTCAAAGCATGAGTAATAATTGCCTTTGACTGCACCTAAAATCACTAGCAATCATTTAAAGACTTTTAAAATACTACATCAGCATGCAGTGCCAAATAGATTACCAGCCGGCCTTGTTTTTGCAGTAGTCTGCCAGTAATTTTAGTGCCCCTAACAAAAAGAAGTTTCTTTTCTCTTTCTTTTACTAAGTGCATTGCTCATCTTATTTTAATGCTGTGTTGTCACATTTGTGTTTTGCAATAATGGGAGGCTGTTAAATGCTTAGTCAGTTAATCTTTATCAGATTTCGTTCTTGCTGCGCAAGGGTCACCTTTCTGTTTGTGTTTGTTTAACGCTCTTCCAGCATGCCTTCCATCGACTCTTACTGCTGTCTGTGACCTTCAAGCTTATATTTAGCACTTTCCTCACAACTGTGAAAGTGCACTCAACCACTAATGAAACCTGGAACCTGTCAAGCAATGTCTCTGATCTAAAAGTAACAGCAAAGTAGTTACTCACAGTATGTGACTTCCTTTATTGTCACTGTGTGATTCAAATAGCACAGCATCTTGGGATCTTAACGTCCATCTTGAGGAGTGAGGTTTTTTTTTCTTCTTTTTTAATGTGGGACAAAGTGTCTAAAAATATGCAAAAACATTGCGTAAAAGGAATGTTTTGATTTTGAAAAGTATTATTTTGAGCATAAAAATGCGGTTTGCAATGTTTGATATGGTGCTTGTAAGAGTTCTGGTTTCTGTTAAAGTAAACTAAACTTGCATGTTGGTTTTCATGTTTGTACTAATTAAATGCTAAATGCCAAAATGTTTTATCATTAGTCTATCATTTCATTTGAAAAAAATGTTTTTGTCACACGAGGGCAGTGTTCCCCCTGTTTTTTGAGTCTGATTCTTTAATATGTGAAAAGGATTGGGACAGAAGAAATATTACTGTGAAATATTTCTGTGGTTTTCTCACCCTGAAATTGGTTTAAATGGTACTAATCTCTCTCAGAAATTTTGAGGTATTGATTGTGTTTTCTCCTTTGCTTTAAATGTATAGTTTTACATTCATTATGGATAAAAATAATAGAAATACTATCCACTTATTCAAGTAGCAATCCCAGGGTGCAACACAAGTACGAAAATATGGACACAATTTTGTAAATTCTGAAAACAAATAGATTAATAGTATATTTTTCGAGTATTTTATGGATTTTTTTTACAGTAAAGGTTTTTTTTAAACACTGTTCACTGCTGAATTGGCTTGAATGCTTTTGCTAACCTCAAACAAGATAGGATGGTTTTGGATCCATGCATTCATTGAACCTCCCACCTCCTCTAGCCATTCACAGGAATAGTAATTATTGCAAAGCAGGTTAAGCCTGATCAAAGTTTGAATCAGATTTTGCTCCAACATTGAAAGAAGTCTCCTCTGAGAGGCCTTTTCTTGAGTTTTGGGGGGGACTGCTCATCATTGGTAGATAATGACACAGCGTTGAGGTAATTTACAGGTTATATGGCGGCTGCCCTAGATCAATAAATCATTTAGTTGAGCTTGGGACAGAGGTGGAGCAGTTATTTGATGAGCGGGAAAGGGCAAAGACCAAGGGAGATCTGAGGGGAATATATTGTGCCTCTCTATGGACAAGTCAATACCATGCCAAGATGATTAAGAGTGATTTTGTTTAAACATATACAGTTGCAAGAAAAAGTATGTGAACCATTTAGGGTTACATGGAGTTTTGCATGAATTGGTCATAAAATGTGCTCTAACCTTCATCAAACTCACAACTATAGAAAAAGATCGTCTGCTTAAAATAGTACACACAAAAACAAAAGTTGTCATGTTTTTATTGAAGATAGCATTCAAACATTTATAGTGCAGAGTGGAAGACTTCTCCAAGAGCTAATTGGAGCCAGGAGTGAGACCACCTTTTAAAAACACAGCTTTGGGTTTACTAGTTTCAAGAAGCACTGCCTGAAATGAGTCATGCCTCGCAGAAAAGAGCTCTCAGAAGACCAGTGTTGTGCTAGTTAATTACCAATTACTTAATTCAAAAAGTAAATAAATTACTTTACTTTTTACTTACACTATAAAGTAACAAGTTACTTTGGAAAGTAACTCATTTAATGAACACGTTCTGATGCCCCATTAATTCCCTTATTATTTAGTTTCACTGCTGCGTGTAAAATATAATGCTTTTATTGATCAATGTAACAATCTTTATTTATTTGTTTAATTAATATGCTATAAGCGTTTAATTATGCTAAGCATTATGGTCAATATAAACTGACAAACACGTTCTATAATTATGCATGTTAATGCATTTAATTCTGACCAGAAACTGAAAATATAAAAAAATAACACAAAACAGCTTGAATATTATATTCACAACACAAAAAAAATAAAGTTATTTGCCCTCAGCCCCTAATGTCATCTTTAGCTCATTTTCCTTTTTAAAATATTTGTTAACCCAGTTTTTTCAAAAAGTTTTATGTCCCATTTGCTGTGTCCACCAGGACATTTTATCAAGCAGACAAGCTGCTTAAATGCATGCGACTCGACACTAGAGTTATCAACAGCTCTCCCTGGATGGCATCGCCGCTAAAACTGTTGTTTGGGTGCAGAGTATTCACACGTGCCGCTTGTGGCAACCTCCGATGGAAAGTTTGCTTCTAGCTTCTGTGACAGGCCTATTTTCTGAAGGTGCGAGTTTGTCGCTGTTGACATGACCTTGGACTTTGAGGCAGAACGATGACACTGGTTGCATTCCACAGAAATGTTTTTATTTTCATGCTAAACCAACGTGACTTAATATGCATGAAGCGACCAATCCGCGTCCAGCATTTAATGTAAACAGCAACATAATAATGCAGACAGTAGTAATGGTAATGGAGTTATTTTATTTCAAAAGTTTAGCGTTAGAGTATTAGTTACTGCAAAAAGCAGTAACGTTATAGTAATGCGTTATTAGTAACATGTTACTGCCCAACACTGCAGAAGAACATCTATCAAGAATATCTGACTGTCATCAAGCTGGAAAGGCTTTCAAAAGTGTCTCCAAAACTCTTGATGTTATTGTGGCCACGGTAAACAGATTGTTTACAAATGGAGAAAGTTCATCACTGCTGCTACTCTTTCTAGGCGTTATCGTCCTGTGAAGATGTCTGCAAGAGCACAGCATAGAATGCTTAACGAGATTCAGAAGAATCCTAGTGTGTTGGCTAAATAATTACATAAACCTCTGGCACATGCTAACGTTTTTGTTCATACACCACAGAGGAAGCCATTGCTGTCCAAAAAGAATATTTCAGCTCCTTTAAAGTTCGCTAAAGAGTACCTGGATGTTTCAGGTTTACTGCTGTTTCGCCATATTATGTGTGGAGAAAAAAGGGAAAGCTGGTTCACGTGTGCTTTAAATGCAATTCGACATTTCCAGGTCCCTTTAACAGTGTTTTAGGGGAGGTTTACTTTGCCTTTCAATGAGTCCTCCAATGATTTCAGCTCAGAACCTTAGCAGAAGACACAGAATATAGATTTTCTGTCTGTATTCCACTCTTCAAAAATCAATGTTTGTGGCTTTTTAGTAGTCTACAAAATTGAATTTTTTGAGAAGAAGTTATCCACCTTAGTTCTTTAAAGTGAACCCCTCTCCAATGCTTTTTGAGCAAGGTCAAGGTTGTTACATATTTTTGTAGAAGGATTTCACGACCCATGAATGATGTAATGTTTGAGTTACATCATAAAGAGCAGTTTTGTGAAAACGTATTCATTTAATATGCAGCTTGGCTTCTCATTGAGTCGTGAGATTGAAGAGAAAACTAGAAGTTTCATTTAGTTTAGCATGGCTTAGTTGCATGCAGTAATACATACCTTCTGTGGGGGGCAGTACAACTTCACTTTGATTCTCTTGTCCATAAAAAAAGCATTGTGGATGACTGCCCAGATGTGATCAACTGGAAAAAAAGGAAATGCACCTACCCCGAGCTACAAGGGCGACACAAACCTGGCAAAGGCCTTGTGCTCTCCCTCCTACTCTGCCTTATGGCCACCTGCGTGCCCATCTGCAAAAGAGTCCGCCAGTTGTTCTGTTTGTGTGCCAAAGAGAATCAAGCCCCCCGGCTCCACTCCCAGGTGGGTATCTCTGGCTATTTCACTGGCTTTAATTCCCCTTGGGCTATACTCCAAGAATTTTCGGGAAAATGGTGAAAAGGAATTAGAAATTAATATTAAAAACTAAATATTGCATACAGTATTCAGAGAATTTAATGAATAAATAAACCTAAAACACTTCAATAAAATGATTGTATTTATTTGTCATATTTTTGTTCTAAATTTTCAAGATTAAAAATAGTTTTCAAAAGGTTAAGCAGTAAGTGTAAGGTGCTGCTGATTAGAGAATTAAGTTTTTATAGATAAAACTTGATTACTATAGGAGACTCTATATGTATTAGATTATGCTGTTAAAGAGTTGAAAACAGATAAAATTATAAATAGATTATGCTGTTAAAGAGTTGAAAAAGATGGACATCGATAACACAAAGCCGATTAAAGATAATTTTAAATCATTATTTTTACAGACTAAGTTTGGTACTGTTTTTTTAATCAAGGAGCATATGGACACACAAAGCATCATAGAAAGAAGTCTAAAACACAAAAGAAATCTAAAACACATTCAAAAAGTCCCACAGTTAAAGAGTTGTCTTACACCGAACATGGGACGGTAACAAAGACTTGGGACAGTAAGAGAATATGAGAAAAATAAAAGCAAAATGTCACAGTGCCTCAGCTCAAGCTAAGGATCAGAGTTCATCTCTTCATCAAGAAGTTACAATTGATCAGTAAGAAATGAGAATTAACAGTTACACAGAGTGTGAGCAGACACAGTTGGTCTTTTGCTTTTTTATTTTAAATTCTCACTTATCCAAGTCTACACACATACAAAACACACACTACAAACTCATCATTGGCTAGTGGAACAAACTCACTGATCCAGTCAGGAAAAAAAGCAAAAGTAACAGCTTTCAAACAGGAACTGAAAACTTCTCTTCAGGGAACACCTACTATTAAAAAAAAATAATTTTTACCTCCTCTGTCTTTAATTTCTTCCTGCTATGGTTTATTGATCAGTTGCTACAATTTCTATTATGAGCAAGCTGAGATAGACTTTGACTGTGTAACAAATTGCATATTGTCTCTCTCCTTCTGTAAGTCTCTTTGGACAAATGTAAATGAAAATATCATAATGTTGTACATGTTTCTTGTGCCACTAACTTGTGTTTCCTCTCACCTTAAGCTCACCCTAACCCTTAAACTATTGCATTATACATGTTTTGTTCTATGTTTTTTTTTATAAAACGCACTTTGTACTTTGAACGGATGGCACTTTATAATAACTACACACTACTGATAAATTATTAAGAATTAACAAATAGTTTATAAGTAATTTACGAACCATTGTTTCTTTTCATGACTATGAAAATTGAAAATGGTAGATTCACACTGAAGGTATCAAAACCATGAATTAACACGTGTGGAATTGTATACATAAAAAAAAAACTGTGAAACAGCTGAACATATGTCATTCTAGCTTCTTCAAAGTTACCACCTTTTGCTTTGATTACGCTTTACACGCTTTTGGAGTTCCCTTGAAGATCTTCAAGAGGTAGTTTCCTGAAATGGTCTTCACTTCTGAAGGTCAGTCAGTCCGAAAAACTTTTTGAATGAGAAGGTGTGTCAAAACTGTTGGTTATATATATATATATATATATATATATATATATATATATATATATATATATATATATATATATATATATATATATATATATATATATATATATGTATATTCATATATATAACCAACAGTTTGGACACACCTTCTCATTCATAACCAACAGTTTGGACACACCTTCTCATTCAAAAAGTTTTTCGGACTGACTGACCTTCATATATATATATATATATATATATATATATATATATATATATATATATATATATATATATATATATATATATATATATATATATATATATATATATAAAAGCTTTGTTAACACATACTAACACAATAACACCAGCTGGTAGTTAAATGTTTTTGTGATCTTTTCAAGAGACCCAAATTACTGGTCCATATGTGTGACCTTCCACAATATTAGTTCCTGTTGTCCTGTGTTACTCTGGTTGACCTTTTCAGACCTGAATTATTTTCCAGGTTTCAGAAATTGCAAAAGTTGCCAGGATCTGAGAAAATACTGTGTGCTATCTAGTGAAGAACCTTCAAAGATGATTTGTTTTTGTATAAAAAAGTTTTAATTATTTTAAAATAAACATTATTAAGTTGAAGGTGTCTGGATATTAAGTTTGGAATTTAAATTACATTTTAACTTTTTTTACTTTGATATCTATATTTCCCAAACAATCTGAAAAGTAATTCCAAATACATCAATTCATGTGAATAAGACTACTGAAAATCTTGCTTTCTTCTCCATTTAGCATGATGTGCTTCCATGTTTCTGTTTAGAGAAATGAAATTCCTTCAGATTGCATCATACAAAGTCTTGCTGCCATCTGATTGGATGAAAAATGTCCAACTTAATGGACAATAGGTTTTAATTGCAGTGAAAGTCCTTAGAAATCCGACGCTAGCTTTTCATCAAAATGTATAAAAACTTTTTATAATAAGACATTTTAAATATGTAGGTTAATGTATTTACATAAAAATATTCTGAATTATTTAAATGGTAAAATAATTAAAATACAAAAAATTATTAAAAATACATGCCCATATAATATTTTGTTTTAATAAAATTGCATTTAAGGCTATAACATGTTCGGCTAAAGGTACAATGCAGGAATAACTTGGACATAAAAGGTACTAAAATAGTGCAATGGCCCTTAAATAGCGTGTTCAAGTTTTTATCATGCCATTTAGAGTGATCTGTTAACATTTTAAACAGATGCATAATTTTTGTTTTCTAACTAGAGCCTTTTCAGTGTTTGTTTTCCCAAATAAATCTTCAAATGAATTGTACCGGATTGTCTAAATGCCATAATATTTTCTTTGAATTTTTCATCAACAGGGACTTTAATGTTTATCCTGTTTTCTGTAAAGGGCTCATGAACTGTCATTTAAGGTCATTTTAAGAAGCTGATTTCTGAGCTAGTTCAGGTTACCTTGATGTAATAGAAGGACATAGCTAAGTGCACAATGCATAAATATTGTAGAAATATCATGGTAGGGTTAAGAGCATAAATCTTTCCAGGCTTTCACATGGAACGCAAATGGAGCCAACAATTCTATTCGATAGATCTAGACTTAAACTAAACTTGAAGTGGGATGTGAGAGGGTTTTTTTCTTTATTTAAGTGCTTTGTTTTTGTTCCTTCAGGTTGCATATGTCAATATCTTTTATATCTCAACTTATGACTCGTTTATAGAGCAACCTCAGTCACTAAAACCGGAATTTGAATTAGAACATCTTCTTCTGTGTAAAAATGGAAATGCCTACATTGTTTAGACCTATTTAGTGAATTACAAAAGTAGTTGAAAATGGCTTTAGAGTACAGTGCATGTGTTTCCTTCTGTAATAATTAATAAGAGGTTTAAAAGCATTCTTTTAAAAGATTTATTTTATAGCTTCATATTTACATATGAAGATCCCAAGAGCCAGACGGCACATGAAGTGTGGCTCACACTTCACATTTTTATGTGCTCCCTGAGTGACGATGCATGTGAAAGGTAAACCTAAGTTCTAGTAGTCTGGTCATAAAAGGCTGATGATTTAACGAGAGGTGCATTGATCCAACCTCATTTCATTTTGAACTTTTAATCAATAGTCATGGCTGGAGGGAGATAATAAAAATGAGGCTAATTAATGAGACTGGTAATGGCCGGGATCTCCATGGTGGATCATTCATGTTTGAGGACCCAGCTGTTCTGATGGACGAGCATGCTAAGCTTTGATGGCGAGGAGTGGTAGAAAAGATTACTGCTGAAACCGTGGTTGCTTGGTTGACCTTGAATAATGTCGTACTTTATGAGCTGTGGTGAAGTGAAACTCTAGTTCACCAACTGTGATCCCTCTCAAAATCAATGTCTGAAAAAATTAAGAGACTAAGAAAAATTAGCCTGCCTTTCTTAAGATTAAACTTTCAAGAAGTCCTAATTGGTTGGTTATTGAAAGTGACATTGATTAGCCTACATCATGAACAGCCTACATCATTATTCTTAGAGTCTGAGTTAAGGCGGAGTGAATGTAAATGGAAATTTTGGACAGTATTTTACTAAACATCTACAAGATGTTAGAAATATAAAAAATATATTTATTTTTTTGTTTACCACTAACTGATATATTCAGATTCGTTATTTGTTATGATGTTATCACACAGACATGATCTTTGTATTTCAGGTAGGTAGAAAAACATGCGGATATATAATTTTAATTTATAAGGCCAAGAAGGCCAAGTTCACATATACAAATAGATCTTTAAAAAAAAAAGCTAAAAACATTGAAATTCACTCATGGTTGCTCTTAAAGGCATTAAAATGAAAGTAATCAAAACACTATTCTCCTAAAAAGAAACGATAACTGAAAATGGGACATTATAGATATGCATATTCTTCAACTGTGTGTTATAACATATAACTATCAAGATGCTTAAGCTAAAATGTTTATTTGTTACTTAACATCTACAATATATTACTTATGAATAATTCATCTTATACAGAATAGCAAGTATTCTAACATGAGTTATCTAGCAATTATTCTTTGATAGATAAATATCTAACCTCTCCACTACCACTTCGCTACACTTCAGTGGAGGGATGGGGGCTTGCTTGCTACATATAAAGCCCAGAAGCTTTCTTTGAACAACACATCTAGTATGTCTTCTTATCTGTTGAATCCTTTTACATAGGTCAATGATTTGAATGTGCATTTAGTTTTTGAGGATACAAAAATATTTGTATAAATCAAAATAGAGGCTCTTTAAAGACTTTAAACATGAGCCACGCAATTTTGACTTTCATCAATACCTTCTCTTGCTGTTTCACATTTCCATGTCTGCGCTTGAAATGATCTGTGAGGCTTGCAACATCACAAGGCTATTGAAGCCAGCCTGGATTGAAGGTTTCCTGCCGCCTTTGTAAGATTGACCTTCCATCTGCCGAGTCAGGTCTGAGGGGAACATGGATGTCCTTGCTGGGTAACAAATGACCCTGACTCACCAGAGACTCTAGCCTTGCACCTGCTTAACTTTCTCACCCGTCTGTCTCCCATCGCGCCAGACTGACAAAGCTCAAGGCCCAGTGGGGCCAGACGATACCTTTCAGTTCGAGTGGAGTTAGCAGGCACGAGTGGCTTCCTCTGGGCTTGGTGGCATCTGTCCACTCTTGGGTTGGTACAACCCTTTGGGGGTTGATATACTTGCTTATAAATAACCCCGAAATTGATTAAAAGTGATAAAGACGCTCCTGTTGCCAAGGAGACGATATGCTCACTGCTTTGACCAAAGGGCATAAGGGGGTTTTTGGGAGGGTGATGTGGTCGAGAGGGAGCGAGAGGGATAATTGAAACATTGCGCCATGGCAGAGTGGCCTTTGGTGTGATTGATACCGATTTAAAGTACTCCTGTTCAGCCAGGCTCCAGGGGCTTACCTGAGGCAGAGGAGCAAAAGGAGGGATGCTTAGGAAGCTTATCCAGGTTTGGTAGAAAATTGGTGCCATCCATCAAGTACCAGATTTAACAAATGCTGAAACTGGGCTGGCCAGCAAAAAAATTCTTATTTAAAGCAGTGAACCAGGAAACGTGCGAGGTGCATGTACCGGTGTGGGTCTATCAATCAGCTAGTCAACTCCTTTATTCAACAAACAAATGACAGTCCCTGAGGCCAATGCACAGGGTTCTGGCTTGTTGGCCTTGCAACACTCTCCCTGAAGGAATCTTGTGGGAAGTGATTACAGAAGAGAGGCAGAGAGAATTTTGGGGAGGGGACAAGAAGAGGAGAGGCATCAGGGCTTGTCCGTGTCTCCTGATGAGCTAGCACGCTTCATCTTTTTTGTGCGTGGACATGGAACTGTGACTTGATGGGATTTTCAGCTCGATGGCCTCCATGTCTCTCTGCAGAGTAGTCAAGGGCCTAAGGCCAAGCACTTGAGCTCAGCAGCAAGGCAACACTGGCCTCGCTGACTCTCTATCTTCTTGAATACGGCACTTATTTTACCTGAACTTGCAGAAGAAAATTGAGAGTGTGCGCTTTAATAGGTCTCCTAGACTGAGAAATTAAATTCAGCTTCATAGTTTTTATGGTTATTGGATGGTAAAGTAGGTCTGTCTCCCTGGGTTTGAATGTTGAAGGATGTCAGTGGATGAAAATTGGTGGCAGATGAAGAGATATTGGTCTTTGTGAATTGAAGTTGATCTGTTGTTACAGCACATACAGATTAAGTAAGAAAGTTGCTTAAAATAGGAGGATGTTAAACAAGAAAATTAATGTAAGTATGCTTAACAAAGTAAAACATTTATGGCAAATAGCAAGCAGCCTTGCTCTCTCTCTCTCATGAAACCAATAATGAAGTGAGTTTAACTAAATTTTATTTTGTCTGGCTTCTAGATCCCTTTTAGCAGAGTCGACACTCATAAACACTTCATGTTGATACTTATCAGTATAAAAACATGCTTACTGCCAGTGGAGACTTTATTTTAAATGGTACGTTTACCCTTCATGACATCTGTGAGTTTTTCTGTATATTAATTTCTTTAAAAAAATCTCAAGCCTGTACATTATGCATGCTTATAGCTTTAGTATATCAATTAAAAAAAATGTGAGTTGGTCAGACTCCCCCCAAATACCAAAACAGACAGGTAATTAAATGGCGAGTATTAACGTAATTAAACGAAGTGTATTAAAGTAGGAACACCATGCTAAAGAGCTTGAAAAAATCTTGGAAAACATACATTTGTTTGTGTTTGAGGCTCTAAGAGCTTCTTATTAGATGTCAGCGTTTAGTGTATTGTTTTAGAGTTTTCTCTTCCAGATTAATTTATGCTCCAGTTCCGGTCATAACGACTCGTTTCATTTTCATTATTGATCCTGCTCCAGCAATTAAAAAAATAAACACTTGCTGGAACTAATGATGCCACGCCCAATAGCTAACTACTATCTTTACATAATTCGGCTCCGTCAGTCATATTGTAAAATTTATGATGTGCATGTAGCATACATTTTTTTGATTGATGAAACGATGATTGCGCGTAAACTTGTGCTTGGCATTTTATACACTTCTTTCATGATATACAGTAAAATATAACCAAAAAATGTGAAATGCAATCAACTCTGTCTCAATCAACTTTTTGCCTTTGGTAAAAACAAATGTTATCAAAACTCAATTGGTGCAAAGCCATTTACTCATTTCAGTAAACCTGGTGCTATTAATTTCATTAGAACACGAAGAGTAACTTTAGTTTAAATATTCTTAAAAAATGATCTTTAGGGTTTAGTTGGCCACAGATTATTCCATTGTAGACCTATTGGTCCTCTTTTTTTCCCACAAATGAAATATAATATTCTCCATTGCCAAAGATTTCTGTGTCTACAGTAATATATTGGGAATGAAATTAACTATATAGAGTGGGACTACAAATAGTACTCAATCAGAGATGAAAAATGATCTGTTCTTATCTGAATGAAAAACAATAAGAATTTATCTTAATTATTTTTTATTGTAGATGATGAGGGGCTTTGTGTTAATTTATCTCTATATAAATAAAAGTACCGAACAGGCTCTGACATTAAATTTAACATTCTAGATTTTACGGCGTATTAGTATTCTGCAACATCTGCACTAACAAAAAAAAGCATACTCAAAAAAGAATTCTCGAAGTATTGGTGTGTCTGATGTACTCAACTTTCTTCGAATCCTCATCTTTGATTGTTTGATCTGCCTTAGTGGGAAGTGGGTTATTGCTCTCGGTCAGGTGCTTCCTTTTCAATAGATAAATGTGTACAATTTCATAAAAACCACAAGTAAATAAAAATATAATTTCAAAATAACAGAAAACTCACTAAAATATGGTTGATTTATTGTTTCTCCAAAGTGTCTGAATGTCATAGATGGATCATGCTGGTTCAATAATTACAAACCAGTGGCAAAAACAGATTAACAAATGCTTTTCTCCTTTTCCATGGTCATATAGCCTCCTTCTTGATTCCCTTGGAAGGTTGCATTTTTCTATTTATCTAGATTTACACTTCTTCAATTCAAATAAAATGCCACACACTGTGAAACTATGGAGTACACAGAATTTCACAGCTTTTACTGAAAGGTGGGAAGAAGGAGTTGCAGAGGAGAGATAGAGAACGTGGTGCTCTCACAGACACAAAAATCAATACTGATCAATGTTTTATATCACCAAGACGCTGTTCCCCTTGACCTCCTCCAGCTAGAAAAAACACCTTCCAATCACCACTCCTACTAGAGGGTGTCAAGTCCCTTTGGTGTTTCACCCAGAGTTCAGCAACTCTCTCCACCCTCAATCAAGATGGAGAAAGGAGGACAACAATAGCAGTAACCAATGACACTCAGCTGGCACATTGAAGGTTTCTACAAGTCAGCAACATCATTAACTATATAAAAACTGTTATAAATAGAACTGTTCCATATCGTTTTCAGTATTCTTAATCAGAAGCAGTCACTAATTAAAGCAATTTTATTAAGCAATCTATGCAATACACTGCAAAAAAATGAATTTTAAGCAAAGCTGAAAATGCTTAAAATTAGATTGAAAATCTTGATTTTCATATTTTTGGAAGAATTTTCTAATTTAAACCTTTTGGGTATAGATTACTTTGCTTATTTTGAGAAAATAACACTTCTATTTTCTTGAGGAGAAAAAAAATCTTATTCTGGTCATTTATTTTCTTGAATTAAGAAACAAGTTGCCGATTTTGCCACTGATCTTAAAACAAGAATCTTAAAACAAGAATTTTTGACTCAACATATTCTTATATCAAGAATGTTACTTATATTTTATTTTAAGAAATCAATATTAAATGCTGGTTAAAAGCATGCATCTTGGAACAAGAAAATAAATCTTAAATCTAGTTCTAGTCTAGATCAAGTAAAGGTAAGAACATTTGATTTCTTGAAATAAGATTCAAATGTTTGTGAAAAAAAATAAGAAAAAGGATCTACATCGTAAATAAATCATCAATACCCCAAACCTTAATAACCGTCCAGTTGTGAACTAACTTTGATGGAAGATATCTGTACTTCAAAAAAGCACTCTTGAAACAAGAAAAAAAAACTCAAATATAGATGAACTCTTCCTAGATCAAGCAGAAGATTCTGCTAATGGGGTAAGCAAATTTCAGTTGGTCAGAATTCTTAAAATTAGCAAAAACTTCTAGCTGGTAACATAAGCTGTTGGATCTTAAGAAAGTACAAAAACTTTCAAAACAAGTCTTTCCAAGCTGTAAAAATGCATTGAAACTAGAATATTCCAACTTGTATCTAGTCACTAGTGGTCTTAAAACTAGACAATCTGTCTTAAAACAAGAATGTTTTCTCTTTTAGTTTTATATAGCTTATTAGAACCGAAATAACTTGTCAGCATGGATAGCGTAGCGGTCAGAGCACTGACATTTGAAGCTAAACCATCCGGTGACGGGGGTTCGAATCCAGCCTTGGTCCTTCAGCGATCTTCTCCCCAGAGTTCTACTAAATGTTCTTCCGCTCTCCTATCTGAACTGTGCTGTCTAAAAATTCACCAATAGGCCTAAATAAAATATAATATAATTATGTAAAATTAAAAGTGTAAGCTAGAATTTCTAGTTTTAAGAACCCATATTCTACTTTAAGAACTAAAATTAAGCACAAACTTTCTTAATTTAAGGTTGTATATACTTATTTTATTAAAACATTTTCTAAGTTAGTCTTAAATAAAAGCGAAAACATCCTAGTTTTAAGACAGATTGTCTAGTTTTAAGACGACTAGAGACTAGATACAAGTTGAAAAATTCTAGATACAAGTTGAAATATTCTAGTTTCAGTGCAGTTTTACAATTTGTAAAGTCTTGTTTTGAGAGTTTTTGTCTATTTATCAGCTAGAAACCTTGACAAGTCAAATTTGCTTACCCCATTGGCAGATTTTTTTGCTTGATATAAGAAGAGTTTAACTTTATTTGAGGTTTTTTTTTCTTGTTCCAAGAGTGCATTTTTTGCAGTGTACCTCCAAGGTTCCTACAGGGGGGTTTATCGGTGACACTAATCTGTTCACCTCTTTCAGGTTTAAGTAAATAACAAAGGATTGTTATCTGAGTTGTGTTTTGGCTAGTTAGAAGTTGCCATTGATAGCATACCACACTGTTATATTGATCAGAGAAAAGCTAGCGCTTCTACAGCATCAGTGGATGCATGTATGGAGTTGTATGTATACAATTTATGATGAGGTAAATGAAACCTGTCTTTTGTTAGCATCTGTGTTGATTTTGGTTAGCTAGTTGTTAGCATTTTTACAATGCCATTATTAAGCAATGCCTCAACACCGGACGATGGAGTGCACAACGATTTGTTGACAAATGGGTGCATGAGGAGCTCCGCAACGAGCACGTTTTAGGCTTGACGCGCAACTATTGATAGGCCTTTAGTCACTTTATTTCACTACAAAATAGACAGTTTACATGATTTACACGGTTTTATCGGTGTTATCTGGAAGGAACCCGGCTAACAGGGAACGTTCTTGTAACATTTGCTATTGTTCTTTAAAGGTTGTCTAGATGTTAGCTCATAACGTTTCCAAAAGATTGTTCAAATAACATTGTAATAATGGTAAATTAAAAACGCTATCTAAAAAACATTCTCAGACCATTCTTAGGATATTTTTTTGTAAGTGATGAATGTTTTAAAAACATATTATAACCTTGAACGTTAGCTGTTCCCAGAACGTTCTTGTAACATAAATTTGTTAACTAAGCATGTGCTAAGTCTGCTTGAAAAGGTAGCAGGATCTCCTGAACACTTGCCTGCTATAGTTATCTTCTTTTTCAGTTTGTCAGTGAAAAAGGTAAAGTTTGTGTCTTTAACAAAGTGCATAGTTAAATCACACATTTCTGTTTAAATAGTGTATTTGTTGAGCTCATAGTATATTAGGCAATGCACAAGACATAAAAGCACAGTAAATACCTTACAAATTAAATATTCTACATTAAAGAAATATCTAATTAATAAATGTTCTGTAAAATGACATTCATTTGTTTTTTCATAAGTTCATGCTAATGTCTGTTTTAAAAAGAAAAAAGTGTCAGTAATTTTTCACCAGCACTTTTTGGCAGAATTTAATTTACAGTGCAATTAAGAACTGTCTTTTTCCCCACTTATTTTTTTTTTTTTTGAGATTTCTTTATTTTTAAATATAAAAGTTATAGCTCCTCTGTCCCTCAGTTCTTTTCTGCTTTAAACGGTACTCTGTTGCGAATTCAAAATCACATGTTATTGAAATCAAATGAATATGTTCATCTGATAGCTGCACAACTATGTTTGTGTCCATTTTATTATTTCTGTGTATTACTCTATGGTGATGGGTTTTGAGCTTATCTGTTAACAAGTACACACTCATATTTGAGGCGGGGGTGGGGGACTTGATTTTTTCTGAAGATACGAGGAAAACATCTATTGTATGCGCAGATAGTGTTGGAGCATACAGTAAGGAAAATTACAGACCAAAAAGATAAGGTGTAGCACAAATTGTGTAGCACTGCAAGCGTCTCTTTTAACACCTATAAATAAATAAATAAACAAAAGATCCAAGATATCCCATGTAATTTTCTGCCCACCTCCGTTAAAGAGATGAAGCGTGCACATTGTGTAAATGGGCCAATATAACAGCAAGACACTAAAATTCAATACAGTCCCCCTTCACACAGTAAACAGTATTTTTAAAAGCATGACCAGCAAACAGAGACGAGCAAATTTAATCCTGACTTTTTTAACAGGATTGAATGGATCGATGGCACAATCCCCTCAGAAGCACTGCACATTTCTAAAGCGACAACAACAGCATGAAATAATGACACTTGGTGAAAAAAGGAACCACTGTAAGAAGAGTAGAAGCTGGTGCAGCGGTGATGGTGTCTGTTTTGCTCTAATTAATTTTCTCAGAAATGGAAACAAAGTATGCCAGAGTTTTCTTTCCATGCCCAGCACAGGAAGCTAATGAGTTTCCTACAGAGCAAAGCTGAAGATAACTAGGAAAGGAGGAGGTGTGAGGGGGAGCGAGAACGAATGCGTATCGTTTCAACTTAATGTGCTTCTCAAATGAATTTGCTATCAGCTCGACTTGGTGGTTTTTATAGCAGCTGAAGCTTCTGCGGTTGTGGATGGTGCTCAACATATTTGACAACACTTAGCACGAAGCGATGCTAATTGTAAAATACAAAAATCAGTGAAGCTGGGTTCTTAAATCAGTTATTTTAAAACAGAAGTATTCCTCAGTCACATGTGGTACTTCCCAGTGTCCTGCAGATGTTTTATTTTCACTTCCCGTGGAGAAACTTTCTCTATCAAGATCTTGATTTATGTGCCAGGCTTTGCAGGCCAAACAAAGGTTTGGCAGCGGAGGGGATCGATGGGCAAGCTGAAAAATAAAGGCCGATGGCTTGAGTGCTGCATACAGAGAGAGCACCTCTCAACCCTTTTCAGCTGAGACGGTGCCCTTGCTGGACACACGCTGATTTGATAAGGTCTTAATAAGCACCTCGAGAACGCTCAGCTTTTAATAAATATTTAATTGCACTGATGGCTAAGATGATGTGTGTTTATATTATAATTCTATCTGTTAGGCTGCAAATGAGAGTGTACCTACTATACTTTTTTAGATTTGGCTCTACACAATATAATCTAGGGAGTTGAATTTACTTTTTCAAAATTACTCTGTTTTGTTTCTGGCAATTTTGGGAATTTTAAAAATTCTGGCAGATTTGGGAACTGTGCAGTTTTTGCAAGCTTTTAATTTCAAAACCAGTGTCTTTCTCAGCTGATTAGAGGGTTGGGCTCAAAGTTTCTGGCAAGATAGACATTCTTTGAATTTTACTAAGGTTGTACAGACTTGGTCTATTTGGCTCCTCTCTTTAAAGCGTTAAGTATAAAAGTGTCAAGTTAAATCGTTTTTGTTACATATAGAAAGAAACAAGAAAACTACTGTTGTGAGTATTGTATAGTAAACAATACAAATATTTATTAAAAAGTTTCAGTGAAAGTAGGCTGTTTGAGTAGATACTTTAACTCAATCTGAGTATTTTTGTACTCTAACCAGAGAGGACCAAATACACTCTAAATCAGCTGTTTCAAATTCAATTCCTTGAGGGCGGCAGACCCTGCAGGTTTTTGTTCCAACCTTCTTTTAAGAGACTCACCAGTAGCTTCAACCGAACTCATAGGAGCTTAATCAGTGGATTCAGGTGTGTTGGAGCAAACTATGCAGGGCTGTGGCCCTCCAGGAATCCAGATTTAGACCAATGCTCTAAATAGAGCAAAATTTGCTGTCAGGATTTTTCTGTGTATGTGAAGCTGATCAAGCCAGATGATGTATTTTGCTTCAAAAATCTTAAGACGGAAAAGGTGGCCACTCATGGGAATAATTTTGGTTTTGACTGGCCACCCAAATAAAATTTTTAAAGAGCTTTTAAGAATTGAATCATTAAGAAATGACCTGTTGGGAAGGGCCATGTGAAGTGAACTCAAATACATTTCCTTGCTTATGATCAAATAAATCCCAGAAACAGCATATATATGGAAAGAATCAATGGATGTAATAGAAATCCTTTTTGTACCACATAGATTTCCAATTTACATAAATGATGGATCACCAGGGCATACAAAAATGTAAATCTGGTTTAAAAAATGAATTTATGTGAGATTTGGGAACTGTGCAGTTTTTGCAAGCTTTCAATTTCAAAGCCAGTGTCTTTCTCAGCTGATTAGGGGGTTGGGCTCAAAGTTTCTGGCAAGATAGACATTCTTTTAATTTTACTAAGGTTGTACAGATGTGACCATTTTATGTAAACAGATGTTTACATTTTTACACAAATTTAGATGAGGTTAATACTGTTAACATTTGTTTTGACCATTTTTAACTCTACTGAAAGAGAACAGTTGAAAGACAGCAAGTGAAGTGGGGAGAAAATGGTTTAGGCTGGGAATGGCCTTGAGATTTATCATGTGCATCTTCACTTTACATGCTCTCTTCACTAACAGCTATGCCAGTAAACAGGGCAAAATTATGTATTTCTTTGGTTTGATGATTAGATTGCAGAGTTTAACAGAAAGTGGGTGGAACTTAGCAATGGGTCAATTGTATCTTCAGACAAACCCTCACAACCATGTTTGGTAAAAGATCTGACAAAAGTATCAAATGGTCTTAAAATTCATCTGGAATACCCTCCAGATGATCAAAGCTCCCCTCTTTTGGGTCACAACAAACAAACTAATAATACACCATGATAATATATGAGGTGCCATATCCATCCATCTGTCTCTTTCTCTCCCTCTTTATCTGTCTTGTTTATTTTTAGGTTAGCTTAGATAGGTGGGACTCATGCTGATGAAACGACGCTTGTCAGACGGATTAAAGCTAAAGATGAACCATGTGGGAGTTTCTGCTGAAGAGCCTGTGGATAAATCTCATTAGCATAGAGGTTGTAAATTTAATAAATGACTGTCTGGAGAGGATGAGGTTGGTTTAAAGTTGAGAGTGAATAAACATGCAGAAGAAATGCCATAGGACACACCTGGCCAGCATTAATCATTGGAATGGCACCCGTGTCATCACCAAGGCCTCAGACACCATTTAACATCTGTTTGAGATGTTTGAATGTTGTCTACATTTTTATTTTGACTTCACTTTGGCGTAAAAGTCATTGATTTGGGCCTTTTTTTTACATGCAGTTTTTCCAAACCAGTGCAGCTTGAGCTTATATTGGTTTTCTCCCAACATTCAAAATCAGGTACATCAGGTGGTTTTGTTGCAAATTTTGGTAAGTTTGAAGCAATAGGTTTAAAAATTTTGAATGACTGAGATTAGTCTGGGTGTTGTCTCATGTAGCAAGATTATTCAGGGAGTTTTGGCAGCTTTTTTTTGTCAGAACCTACACATAAGGCTGCTTGACTGACATGACAACAACCAATCTTGTTGGCCCATAGCGGCATGTTACGGTCATGAAAATGATACCACATCTGAACGACACCCTTAGCATGCATATATATATATATATATATATATATATATATATATATATATATATATATATATATATCTATATATCTATATATATATATATATATATATATATATATATATATATATATATATATATGTATATATATATATATATTCTTGATTCTTAAGGTGTTTCCAATTTTTCGTATCAAACACATCAGACTTTAAGCCAGCGTAACTAAACGTAGCCTGGCATGACATCTGAAGCTGAGACTAGTTTATGTAACTATGCTAGTTTATGTATAAATGCCAAAGACAGAACTGGAGAGCAGAGAGGAACTGAATGTGAGATGCCAATTTTAAATGGAGAGAGACAGGTGCCACTCACTCTGACCATCCCCTGTCTCAATTGACAGTCACATGGAGATCTTCTATTCTGAGCATGCGTAATTCAAGTAATCGACTCAATTCAGTTCTTATTAGTTGTTTTAACATAAAATAATTAAGTAATTGCAAGTACGCTTTGATTTAGTTTAAACTGATTCAAAATAACAATGTAGATACATTAAGCTGATTAATGTTTTAAAGTATTTGAATATACTTTGTTTTAAAGTATTTGATTTAATCAAACAACACCCGGAGTGTGGGGGGCATTATTGTGTCTATCTGTAAATCTTCTTTAAGATGAACGGCCTGCCAGGTTGCTTGTGGTGGCTTTGGCCAAGGTGCCATATTGTAGCAATTGGTCCTGCACGCTGGTAGCTGTCACTTAGCGCCGTGTGTGTGTGACAGCCTGAGCTCTCTGTCTGTTTGCCAGGGCTCCTCACATCCCAGCCCCCTTCCATCTGCTTTCGGATCTTCTCAGATGCCACCTTGCACCCAGAGAATTAGTTCACACTATGATTCTCATGACTGCATTACATATCAAACAAGACCAGCTCCTACCCCGTTGTGTCACATTGCCCCGGGGGCACTGAACAGATACCATCTCACTCTGCTTTCCTGATCAATGCCCATCTGTGGCCACTGTGAAGACTGATGTATTGGTCCTTGCTGGTTGATCCATATGGAGTGATTAGAATTTATCTTTATTCAAAAATAAAGAAATAGTTCCATAATAATAATAAACCTTCAATTTATTTAACGCTTCTCTAAACACTCAAAGATGCTTTACAATTGTCAGAGCATTATTCATTCGCTCCACATTCACATCATGGTGGTGATATGTTACCTTGGTAGCACACACATCCATACAGGGGAATATGGGTGAAGTGGTTTGCCCAGGGCCACAACGGCATAATGGCAGGGATCGAACCACCAACCTTCCGGTTACAGGACCACCCATAAACATAAACATTTTCTATGCAAATTCACAATAAGCATTATACCGTATTAAGAAATAACTAAATAATACCTAAAGACAACATGAAGATAGAAAGTAGCAAAAGGCCTGATACAGATCCATGTGGTACAGTGGCGGCTCAAAAGCGTATTGATAAGTGAACTGAAGAGATCAATATTTGGTCTTGGGAGTAAAACGGAGCACAAGTAGTTCAAAAGATTGAAATTTATGTACTGTTTTTTTGGTTGTGTTTAGGATATTTCTATATATTGTGGCAACACCCCAACCATGACCAGTTGAGCACGGTTCATGATTATAACAGTAATGTTTGGGTGTCATTTCATTTAATCCAAAATAGCCGTTTGTAGTGAGCCAGATTTCAGTTAAGCATAGTATGTCAAGGTTGCCTTCTGAGATTAATTCCTTTAGAGAGTATGTTTGCAAGTTGCATAATTCACTGCAAAAAATGAATTTTAAGCAAAGATGAAAATGCTTAAAATTAGATTGAAAATCTTGATTTTCTTATTTTAGGAAGAATTTTCTAATTTAATCCTTCTTGGTATAGATTACTTTTCTTATTTTGAGAAATAAAAACTTATATTTTCTTGAGGAGAAAAAAAATCTTATTCTGGTCATTTATGTTCTTGAATTAAGAAACTATATGAAACAAGTTGCCGATTTTGCCACTGATCTTAAAACAAGAATCTTAAAACAAGAATTTTTGACTCAACATATTCTTATATCAAGAATGTTATTGATATTTTATTTTAAGAAATCAATATTAAATACTGGTAAAAACATGCATCTTGGAACAAGAAAAAAAATCTTAAATCTAGTTCTAGTCTAGATCAAGTAAAGGTAAGAACATTTGATTTCTTGAAACAAGACTCAAATGTTTGTGGAAAAAAAAATAAGAAAAAGGATCTACACCGTTAATAAATCATCAATACCCCAAACCCCATCCAGTTGTGTTCTAACGTTGATGGAAGAGACCTGTACTTCAAAAAAGCACTCTTGAAACAAGAAAAAAAACCTCAAATATAGATAAACTCTTCCTAGATCAAGCAAAAGATTCCGCTAATGGGGTGAGCAAATTTGAGTTGGCAAGAATTCTTAAAATTAGCAAAAACTTCTAGCTGGTTACATAAGCTGTTGGATCTTAAAAAAAATACAAAAACTCTCAAAACAAGTCTTTACAAGCTGTAAAAATGCATTGAAACTAGAATATTCCAACTTGTTTCTAGTCACTTAAAACAAGACAATCTGTCTTAAAACTAGAATGTTTTCTCTTTTAGTTTTATATAGCTTATCAGAAACAAATTAATAGGTCAGCACTGATAGTGTAGCGATCAGAGCGCTGACATGTGGAGCTGAAGTGACTGGTAACGGGGGTTCGAATCCAGCTCTGGTGCTTCGCTGATCTTCTCCCCAGAGTTCTACTAAGTGTCCTTCCTCTCTACTATCAGAACTGTCCTATCTGAAAATGCATCAATAGGCCTAAATATTATATAATATAATTACTTAAAATTAAAATTGTAAGCTAGAATTTCTAGTTTTTAGAACCCATAGTCTACTTTAAGAACTAAAATTAAGCACAAACTTTCTTAATTTAAGGTCGTATGTACTTATTTTGATACTAAATTTTCTAAGTTAGTCTTAAATAAAAGAGAAAACATCCTAGTTTCAAGACAGATTGTCTAGTTTTAAGACCACTAGAGACTAGATACAAGTTGAAATATTCTAGTTTCAGTACAGTTTTACAACTTGTAAAGTCTTGTTTTGAGAGTTTTTGTCTATTTATCAGCTAGAATTTTTTTCTAATTTTAAGAAATCTTGCCAAGTCAAATTTGCTTACCCCATTGGCAGATTTTTTTGCTTGATATAGGAAGAGTTTAACTTTATTTGAGGTTTTTTTTCTTGTTCCAAGAGTGCATTTTTTGCAGTGTTTGAAGTCTAATTTTATATTGATCAGATTACTAGTGTTAACCAAATGAGTATTATTAGTTTTCTTTTATGTTTTTGTGGTATGGACACAATTTTAATAGCAAATGTTAGATTTTAATAGTTATTAGGTAGGTTTCTGAGGCAGTGTTCTCAGGTGTTATTTTTGAAACGATTTAGTCAGAGGCATTTAAATTTACCAAATTGTTCAATGACTGTCTTGTGACTCTGATATGACTTGTTTATTAAGTCGTTTGCAGTAAGGCAGCTTTGCATGCTTCGACCAGAGCTGTCGAATAGCTGATGTGGTACATGTGGTACTGCATTACTGTTTAAATTATCTTAATTGCAGACATTTTTCAGAAACAGCATATAATTGAAATAATTTGTGTACTTGAAACAAAACCTTGTGATGCCACATACATTTACCATGTATGTAGAACAACAAGACATACAATAGCTTAAAATCTGGTTTAGAAATAAAATTGGCTTGGGGACTGTGCAGTTGGTTTTTGCTAGCTTTCAATTTCAATGTGATTGTCTTAGTCAGCTGAATATGTACTGATCAGTGGGCCTGTGCAAGTTTGATGTTGTGGAATCTGGACAAGTAGAAAATTCAAGTGCTGAGCTCTGTAAATGAATTGAAATTTCAATGAGAGGGGTCCTTTATTCTCGCTATCATGAATCCAGGCACATTATTTGTGTCAGAGCAAAGCGTATCATCTACAGAGTTAAAGAGAGGGACTCAGACAGTAGGCAATGCCAGAATTCAACAGTCTCGTTTTCTGAACAGCTATTTTCCAGGCTGTCTGCTGGTTGCCCGTGCCAATGAAAGACTTCGGTCTGCAGCACACAAGCAATTTAATGAGACTTCTGTTCTGATCTGAGCACAAATGAGCCAAGGGAAGTTTGATGTGCCACTCAAAACTGGTTTCCCATCATTATCTAAATCTACCCCCCCCCCCAAAATTTGAGCTTTCAAATGAGTTTTTGTGACTTATTTTGCTCATTAATGTCGAGCCACACAGCAAGGTACAACCAAAGCTAAAGGAGAAAAGTAAATTGTACCTCACAAAGGACAAGATGCTGTCTTCCAATTCACTTTAGTGTTTTATATAGCCTTCCAAATATATATTTTTTAAATGAAACATAAAATAAAGCTCTCCTCCACCATTACATTTGTTGATGTTAAGAATGTTAAATTAAGCCTGTGCATTATGGTGGCCGAATCCTTGCCTCATGTAAAGGATGGGCTTAGTACGAATAAAACAATATACAAATCGTATTAGAGTCTCTCAAAATTACATGAATCACTGACAAAAGACAACAAATGTGTTTTTTGACCTTGGAAAGATGTCAACCTGTTGTTGGAGACTCCCAAAACTAAATAATGAAACAGAAAAGTCAGAAATCGGTACTCAAAAGCTTTTGGGGAAAAGACAGTAGGTATTATATTATTTAGTTGATTTAAATTCATACTCCATAAAACAAGTCATGTTTCAATCCTCAAAGGGCTTCGTGTATCGCAAATTATCTTCAACTTAAACTAAACATATCTGGTAAGTTGTGCCCTTCAGGGTCGTTTTTAAGCTGGAGGTCTGCAAAACATAACTGAAGCTTTATAAGTGTGTTACTTTCTCAGAACTGAAGATCTTTAATATGTGCAATGATCTTTAATATGTTATTAATGGTATTAATTAATGTGATTGCTGTGAATCCTCAATACAGTTTTTACACAACACAGTGATGTTCTTAGACATCACTGTCTAAGAACAAGCTCTGAGATTTATACAAGTAATGCTAAATATACAAAATACAAGAATTCTGGAAAATTATAATGAGTTTTTCAAGCTGATGTGGTTAAAGCTAAAAAAAACATTGAAATCTATATATTTTGAATTGACACTTTACTTGATAGAGTCAGGAGAGCCGAACACATAAAACAATATATACAGTACATATAATCTGTCTACTTGATATCTTTATTCAAATAAATACTGGTTCGTAGAATTGACACTTTTCAGAGCATACATTTGTTTAAAGTACTATTTAAATATTTCCTTGTCTGGAAAAGATAAAATAAAGGATGGAAAATCCTTGCCTTAAAATACCCTTGTAAAACACAGTCAACTCAAGCATTTTTGCAATCTGGAAGAAGAGAATACATTTTTTTTTAAGTAACACACCCTAAGGAATTTCAAAATTATGTTGATCACTTTTACAGATTGCTGTCATTTCAAACAAAAAAAGGATTAGATTAGGAATATGCAAACCAACACATTTAACCAATGTTCTCAGGCTTTTGGTTGTACCTGATGTTAATTACAGGCATAAATCTTCTTCATTTTGCAATCTCTGCCAAGATGTAAAGCAGCTGTAACAAGATTAGATTGTGCAACAGAAAGAAACCACTTAGCCTTTCACTGTTTTCCAAAACACCTCCACTTCTTATGTACTTGGTGTTCAGCTACTGTTCTCATACACTGTATTCCATTAAAATGCGGTAATTAATTCAGGCAGACAAGGACTTGTAAGGATGTTTAGTCTCTTGTTCTGCAAGAAACTAAATCACTATTCTTTATCAACTCACTTGCTTTAGCAAGTGGAACCAATTTATTCACAATAAACTTTGACAAGTGAAAACTTAGAAACTGTATGTGAGAAAAAGACTAAGAATGAAGCGGGTGTGAATATGCATGCAGGAACTCTTAAGGTTTCCTAGATGTCATACACACCAAAACGTTTCAAAGCAGCAAAGACAGGAATGATATAATAATGTTCTATAATCAAATTGAAGGCAGCAAAGGTAGGGCAATTTTGGATCAAAGAAGTGGTAAAATGGGAGATGATCACTCCATCAGCTATGATACAAAGGGATCTTGTCAGGACTGGAGCATGGAAGTGTTTACGCTCACTCTAATAAGTGTCCATCAAGATCAAATCTAGCCAGCATCAATGCATCTTTGTTTTGTGAGGTGATTTCATGCACTGGAACCACTGGTAGAGGGTCTTTGATCATTTCTTCACTTTGCACACAACCTGCTGCCCTCAAATAACCTCTTTCAGTTTTCCAATATGGCTACTTCCTTTAACCTGACATTCTGAAGGCTTTGAAATGGCCATTGTAAACTTTTCCAACAATGGTGGAGCTCCTGTGTTTTGGTGTTTACTTATTGAGCTGCACATGGTGTTCCCTCCAAAGCCCTGCCTGATTATATCGTACTTTGAGGTATTGAATTAAATTCAACCCACAATGCCCAGATAGTACATTGCTAAAAAAAACAATAATTAGGATTTTCTTTCTGGTAGTTCACAAGCAAATATATTTGCTTTAATGGTGCCTCATACATAACATTTTAGGAGATGCATCTATTATGAACTTGTTTAGATGTGAATGAAAGATCCAAACTCTCCAACTTTCAATGAGATTTATTTGACTTGACCAATGAGGCTCCCTTACTTTACTTACTCATTCCCCGCTCATCATTCCCCGCTTCCTGAACAAATTTCATCTGAAAACATTCCCAACCTGGCTGAGGACCTTCTTCACATGTCAAGAGCACTCCAATTCACAGCATTCCTTAAAGCATGACTTTCCTCATTCACTTCCTGGTCTGGTCACCGTCTTTTATCGAACTACATACAGACTCATCTACCTGCTTCATTATTTGGGTCTCATTGTTCAGTTTCCTCCACTTGTGTTAATGTACACAATCACTGGCATGTTGACATTATCAGTTGCCTTACACTTATGTGCACTGTGTTTCTTACACCAACACTAATGAGAAATGAATTGCCAATATCGTAATGCAATTGGTCACTTACTGAGATCTCACTTCACTTAGTGAACTTGAAAAGTCCTGAATTTACATTTTAATAGTAGCAACTTGCAACAATCAAGTATTATTGGTTGGTCAGTACACTGATTCATCAGGGTGCCTTCAAGTCTCAGTCTTTCAATATCCCAGGAAAAGGGGTGTGGTCAGCTGTGAGTAAATTAGATGATAGGGAGTGATACATGCATAAATTAGTAGATACAGATCATAATCCATTGCTGCAGAGAGTGAGAAAAACTGCCTGTGTCAACAACCATGCAAATCTGGTTTGTCATGGAAATGTAAACAATAATCTTGTATTTCATATTTACAAAATAATTATAATATTTGCAACTCATGTCTCATAACAACTGACAAAGTTTGCACAGAATGAGACATCACTGTATGTCATCAGCAACGGGATAACTCCCATCTTATTCATTTATGGTTTTAACAGACTTATGAAACCACTTGCTAATTATCTCACTGTTTATGCATTGCATATTAATATAAGACTAGAAGCAGCAGACAGTGACCAATGTCTACATGTTAATATCACAAAATGTTCTAATATTTTGTGACACTTTAAGATAAGATAAGACTTTATTAATCCCAAAATGGGGAAATTCTGTATGTACAGCAGCATAAGGACAACAACAACAACAACAGAAAGATCCATGGGATCGATAAGTGAAACATATAGGACATTTAAGTAGTATAATGTTTTAAGGCAAAAAATAAGTGGTAATATTAAACATAGAAATTTAGTGGGTAGAAAACAAAACAAAAACGTGATATATAGATATATATAGAGAAAAGAGAATATCTGTACTTTATTATCTGTCACTTTCAGATTTTTTCACTAAATGGAGTGCATACTATTATCAATTTGCTACAAAAACAGCCAAACATAGTCTCTTCCTCCAAGTCTGAAATGTTTACTCGTATGTCTGCACTAACAACATAGCTAATATATTCCAGAGGGAGCTAAACTAAAGTAGTGCCCTCTCTCTCACATAGTCAAGAGATTGGTGGTCCATATCTAGCTTTTTTATGTCACTGTGTGAGTCTGCCTCCTACCGCACTTCATTAGTTCCTCTGATACTTAAGCGCAAGCACAGAGAGTGTGCAAAAGTGCTAAATAAAACTACTCAGTGAAGGCGGAGGACGTCTCAGCAGTCTCAAGAATACCACGATCAATTGGCCCATGCTGACATCTAACATATGACGTCTTTTCTTGTGCTCTCAGTCTTTCATAAGAATTGTCCACCAGCCACTCTGAAATCAAGATGATTTTCGCACATAAAGGCTCTTTCACCTGCTGAGAAACATAAGAGATGCCTGTAAGTCGGATTGAAGAAATGCAAATCAGCTCTTTGGAAAAGTATGCATTCAGTAAAGAAATGTATGAAAAACTTTCAGTGCGGTTGAAATGCAAATGCATCCCTGAGAGGAGAAGCAGATATATGACCTGCTATAAATCCACGGAGGAGTTTGGTAACAATGGACAAAGGTCAGTGTCCGGTTTAAAGGGAAGGTAAATAAATCAAATTGCTTCAAGGTTAATGGTGACGCGCAATTACATGGGTTCTGTCAAAGACAAGCTGCTGGGTAATCTGGCAATTTAGGTGTAGAGGACAAATGAAGTGTCTCCTCTATGCTCCAACTGCTTTATTTTTCATTTAAATGGAAGGTTTCTGTTTGTTCTTGAAGAATTTTACATGCACATACTTAGGGTTTGGACTGTGCTACAAAAAAATGAGCATAGCACCAAATCTAGTTCTTTGACTTGTAATTATAGTTTTTTTTTTGGAGGGAAGCCAACGCACAATTAGAACCAAAGCCATTAAGTGACAAATAACTGCACAACTATACACTTTAACACAATTTTTTTGAGTGTAGCAATAAGAGGTAGTTGTTATAGAATGAAACAGGTCTCCACTATACCAAACTAACCACTATACATGGATGCAGGACTCTCTGGAGGTTTTTAAGGGTTTTCATTAATCTGTAATTGTTTTATTCCTCAAATTGTACCATACTTAATTTTAACTCTTGTTGAGAAATATGGAGTGCAATTTTTAATATTTTTCTATTTGTGTTTTTATATGGTGATTTTTAAAGGTAATCTATAATGGAATTGTAAACATGATGAAACATCAATCCTTTGGGTCTTGGGACATGTCAAGTCAGTTTCAATGGGACATGTTACTCACAAGGATGGCAGCCGCAGTGAAGTTGTCGTATTTCTTCAGAACGCATGCTTTATGAGGATATTACATGCAAAATGTACTAAGCAGAATAAAGCAGAACCATATGTGGTTTGGTTATTTGACCGGAATCGTCTATACAATGATGCCAGTTCATCACAAACTTTTGTCATTTTAAACACTCACAAAGCAGTTGATTATAGCAGTCTTGGCATATTATGAATACAAAATAAAAAGCAACTGTATTCATAAGTAGTGTAAATAAATATAGCATTTTATTTTAAAGCATGGGTTTACAAGAAATTGTTTTGCTGATTTATTTATAAACATGCTTAAACAGCTGTTTAAATAACAGTTTTGAACATGCAATAGACATTATTTGCCTGAAAGACTCATGGATCTGTCATTCATTAGTGGTTGACAAAACCAAAATGTTGATGACATTTTACTCTTACTAATTTTACAAAATTGACTAACATCGTCATATTTAATGTTAATAGTATGTCTTGTAACAATTGCTGCTGCTATATGAAATTATATGAAAAAAATTATGTAACTGTAAACATAAAGATCCCAATGTTTTGACAAACTATCATTAAATGTTTTTTTTCTTTGCTTTGTTAAGCGATTCTCTGAGGTAAAACTATAGAGACATCACAATCTTTACTTTGAAAATCCTACTTCTAGAAAATATCGCATTTGATCTTATTGCCAGGTTTCAGATGCCTGTAAGAGTAATAAGTTTGTTCTTCAAATAGCATGCTTTTATTTAATAAAACTTTATTCTGCTTTTTCAAACAACACTCTCACAAAGCTCCTCTGTTCTTTTATTTCCAGAATGTTCCTGTCATCTCTTGACTTCAGAAGACCTTTAGGGAATTCTAGAGTTTGCCTAATGTGGACCAGTTTTCTGTTTCTTCAATGGAGCTTCTGTATCCTCTTTGAAGTTTCAAAGCCTCCGTTCCAGTAGGGACTAATTGCATGACGAAGTGCTGGGAAACCCTTTGAAAAAGCTGCATACAGGTTCAGAACGTCATGAGGGTGAGTAAATGATGACACACTTTTTATTTTGTGCGTAATCAAGCAGGCCTCTGTTTTCATTGTGAATGAATGAGATCAGGGATTCTAGCCTGCTGTAGTTCTCTCATGATACCTCAGACAAGAGCTCCCAGTAGATGCACGCTTCTTGTTTAAAGCTGACACAAATTCCGTGTCACAATGCCCAGAATGGCTACGCTGGCAGGCACGAACGCAAACATTTCCGATTCTGGTTTTACCCAGGCCCCTTTTTACACCTGAACCTTTGCTTTCCTTGCTGCTGCCAGCCTGCCATTAGTTACAAAGTAATTATAGAATTATTGATTGCTGAGCAATTAACATCTTCACCATCCCCCTCTCCTCATCTTTGACTGGCAAGAAGCTTTAGGAGTTACATATTTAATCCCAATGGGGCTTTTCCTACAGTCTTCAAATTAATAGAGGGATGTGACAAAAGGGCTTTTTTTGCTGCCTGCTTGCTGCTTGTCTCCAGCCATCTGAGCCTCTCATGCATTCGAAAGCTGCTCGTATTAGCATTGTTATGAGATGGGCTGAGAGATAGCAGTTGAATTTGATAAACTGGGAGAGTGGTGTAATTTAGAGGGATGAGGCTGTAACTTCCCAAGGGTCTGTAATCCAGCTGGCAGGTTGAGCATTCCTAGGAAAGTGTAGGAAGATGGAATGGAGTAGGGTTCACATATTTTGCAAGTTCACTGGCTTTTAAGGTTACTGGTTCAAGAATCTGCTGAACATCCATTCATTCATCCATTCATCCATCCATCTGTCTGTCTGTCCATCTGTCCGTCCAACATCCATTTGTCCATTGTCCATTTTTAGGTGTCGGTTGATTTTCTGGTTATTCATTATTTTAGTTATTTCTCTTTTTTTTTCCCCTTTTTATCGCCTGTCTAATTTTGATTTCTCATTTTGTAAAATCATTATTGTTTTATTTTTGTATATGTAGAGGATTCTTTTTATTTATTGATATAATTATTTGGCATGTTTTTAATCTAGATTTAAACTATATAATTAAATTATAGCAATAATAAATTAAATATATTATAACGTTCATGCTAAATTATAATATTTTCAGAACAGTGAATTAAATCATTAAATAAACTATTCAGATATTACTTTACGAGTAACAGTTTTACATTCCTATGTCATTTTCAAAACCCCAGAGGCTTTTAATCAAGATTGGGGTTTATAGGGTTAGGGTTATTTTCTTCAAAGACTCACAATTTAACCTCTTTATAATTAGTTTCCGGTTCCACATTTGAAGGTTCTACATTTGAAGTGTTTCATGTGTAGCATGATGTCTTAGTGTGTTGCTGTGGGAAGTTTTACTTAGCTGCACATATAGAAAAGTATGTTGAGAAGAGGGTTCAAGAATGCCATCAAATGCTTTTAAACACACTATCAAAATGTATTTTAAGGATTTATTGTCATACCAACACACTTCCATGTTATGATACGAAATAGTTGTTTTATTCGAGTAGCCTGTAACACCCACTCTCACATTCAGCCAGAATCCGCATGCAAAAGCTGAAGAATACAGGAAGCTGAAGTGCTGGCAGATATTAAAACTGGGATCGATTTCATGGAACATCACCTTGGTAACATATGGCCACAGCTGAGAAAGTTGATTTCTTTTCCACTGTCTTTTATAAGTCCAGTCTTTCCCTTTTTGCCCTCGAACTGTTTCATAGCTTCATTTTTGTGCTTAATCCCTCATCTTGGCAGCCCAAAATGCACAAGGTTTATTTAATCGACATTGCACACATCAACCGTAAAAAGCATCATCACATTTGTCTTAATGTGTCAGCTCGTGTAATTATGTATGAGATTTTCAGATTGATAAAGATCTCCTTTCATATTATGTGCTGTAAAAATCAATACTTTCATATTCATTGTAAAACCCCAAAGCGTGTGAAGGAAGACCTTATCGGGATAATGCAATATCTCCTCATAGAGCTCAACATCCCCATGCTTGGAAGACTAACAAACAAGCAGCGAAGAGATTTCCACCATTGCCACCTGATAAATGAGAAATTTTTCAATATCCAGGAAGCTGATTACCAATTTACCGCTGTCAACTTCCATCTCTGCCCCAATAAGGACGCTCTCTCAATGCAGATGCCATCTCGGCTATCTCTGCACATATTGGAAATGTGCTCTCTCAGCTAATGTGATGGAGCCAATGGCTGGGTTGATTTTGAGATTTTTGATTAACATTATGTCATGTACAACACTCTAAACAAGCTCACGGAGGGACTGCAGAGCATGACGGAATTGCAGTGGCTCAATTTGATCGTGATATAGAATTTGTGGAATGGTGTGCATAACCAAGTCAGATGAAGAAGCGCTGTTTACATACTGTATTAACTTTGAGAATTGTAATTCATTAGCAGCCAGACATGCATACTTTAATTTGAGTTTAAATTTGCAGTTATTCATTTAAATATACTATAATATATAAGTTTCTTAATTCAGTGCTTTTTGCACTCAGTGTATCTTACATTTTTAGATATTTGTCAAGGATTACTTTATCTACACTACCTTTTTTGGCAGATCTGGTCTACGTTAGGATAAGCATCCAACACGTTAGATCAGCAGGGGTTTGAACGGAAGGCCATTCTGTACTTGAGCATCAAGTCTACAAATTGCCATTTGCAAAGGTTGTCCATTCACATAACCCTGGGCTGACCCTCCTGAAGCTTGACTTTTTTAGTGCCTCTAAAAAATGTTACTGTGAAATGAGAATTAGGGTGTCCCAAACCATAATATACATAAAAAAGTATCTGAGCGGTGCCCGGGTGTGTACTCTTTCCTATTTCATTCTGAAGTGCAGATGGACGAACGTTCAACCACCTGTTATTACCCACAATCCACTGCGCTCAGGTGGAAGGGGTTTTCTCTTGGACTCAAACAAACAAGCGCTCTGTAAAATACCTTTTTTAAAGAAGAAGCGCAGAAAAAATATCAATAAAGACAGTGTAATACTTATTATTAGAATATTTTTAATGAAGGAATGGAAAAGATGGAGTTCAGTACTTGAAAATGTTGTGCGTAAAGAACATCCTCTTCAGTCACGTTATGCTTTAGTGCATCTTAGATTGTGCACACCTTAGTCTTACAGACTAAAGGTGTGTATATTTTCTTAAGAAAATTAGTATCTACTTTAAGGGTGCAGTATAAGTATTTGGATTGAGACCCACCATTAGTGCCTAACCTCATAGACAGCAAGCTCTGTGATTGGTCAACATGACGCAGAGTGATCCCTTCCATTTCCCAGACACACAACAACCGAAACACTAATCACACATCCCTAAAATCCCTAAATCACACATTTTAATTATTAATATAAAAAATATTTACCAAATTATAGAAAACAACTTCGATGTAATGAATAAATAAAATGGTGGTGTAAAGAACCCAAAACTACTACCAGCTTTTGTTGCTGAAGAGCTTTGCAGACAAGGCATATCTCCTCATAAAGGCTTAAACAATCACTAAACCTAAACAGTAAATCTAAATTAACATTATTATTTTTGTATTTTAAAAGTATTGACTTTTTCAAATATTTTTTACTTTGTGAGATATAGATTTTATTTTTGCTCTGACCAGAGATTTATTAAAATAACTAGATATAACCTGTAAGGCTTGGATTAGACAACTCTGTCATGGACATAGTGTCCTGGATATCACTTGTACGATAGGTGTTTGAAGGGAGGTATTAATGCTGACAAGACAAGGCATTTATGTCCCTCCCCCGGCTCTAAACAATGCATTTTAATATAAGGAGTCTATGAAGTCGACAAGTTGCCACTTGATAAATAACAATCACGTCTGTGATGACTTCCTTGAGGACATTTAGGGAAGTGAAAGTGACCAGTCAGCCAGATATGGAGTGACCCATATCTGGAATTTGTGCTCTGCATTTACCCCATCCAGTGTACACACACAGCAGTGAACAAACACACAGTGAACACACACCCGGAGCAGTGGGCAGCCATGTCTGCGACGCCCAGGGAGCAGTCGGGAAACTGGTGCCTTGCTCAAGGTCACCACTGCTGTGGTTGTTGATGATGGGAGAGCAAGTATTTCATCGCTCACACCAAATTCAACTCTGTGGATCTGGGGATCGAACCCGAGACCTTCAGATCACAAGTCATTATCCTTATCCACTGGACCACAACTGTTCTACCTTACAATACCTTACAATAAAAACCTTGCAGTTTTCATTAAACAGTCTATGTAAAAGATTTTCTTTGAATCAGTGTAAAAGATCATGTTGGAATAGTCCTCTGTCTAGTGAAAAAATGCAGCGTTTTAATACGTCCTTTGTTAAATTTGGCTGCAGTGAGTTGAATCAGCCCCTATCAGTCACTCAGGCTGGTAAATTGATGTATGAGACTGTCTGGAAGCCAAAGGGCTGGGTTCATCTCTAAAATGAGTGCAGATATAAAGTAGTGGAGCTGGGTTTGTTCCAGTCGGGTCGAGTCCCAGGTGTGTCACCCACTCATCTGTCTGCGCTGCTCTTCCTCCTCCATTCCACCAAAGTCCTCATTTTCTGCATGATTAGACCTCCACCTGTCCACCTTTTGGCCCCTGGCCCTTGCTGCAGTGCTAACACATATAGGGCAGGTTTTAGCTGAGTCACACCAAAATAAAAGCAATCCGTGTGAATGTGAATAAAATGAACTTAAAATGGGAAGCTGGGTTATGGGAAACTAATGCTTTCAATTAGTTATGGACAAGCCAAGTGTATTTATGCAAATTATGCAAACTATAAAACAACTTTATACTGAAATGAAATAAGCATAAATGCATTGTTTTTAAGTGTTGTGCAAACTGTAAAGTGGCATATTACTTATTACTGCAATTTAAAATTAACCCCTTACTCAACATTTTTACACTTATAAAATTGTAATGACTTTCTTGGCTCAATATTACACCAAAAAAAAATATTATCAATACAGCATCAACATGATTGACAGCCTGAATATCTAATATTTTTATGGTTGGTTCAGTATTTTAAATTAATATATAGAAATATCTTATATTGTTTTATCCATGTGAATTCAAAAAGGTGAATTCTCCTCCCAGTTAGCAGTATTTACGTGTTTTTGTTGTTGTTTTTATGGCTTTTTTGATGTGGCTTATATTTTGGACAATTATTTGGATAGAATTTGGACAAATATTTCTCTTGAAGACATTTTCTCTTCCTTATTTTCACTTCCTTTGATTTGTAAGTGAGTAATCTTGTGAATATTCTTTCTGCTCTCATCCTTGCTGATGGTCATCAGGTGTGAACAAAAAGCAGTGCCTTTTTATTGTTTGTGCATTTTGTGAGCCTTTTTACAAAATGTTGTTAGATATTACAGAAAAATTAAGAATGAAAAGTTACATTACCTTCTTACTCCAAAAAAGTAATGCTATAGTAATCATTTGCTTTTGTATCATATTACTCACAACACTGTTGTTTACAAAGTCTTGAATATAAGCTTAAAACATGCAGCCATAAATCAGGTTCTTCTAGCAAAGCTTCTTTCGCCAGCCAATTGTTGGTTTCATAAATAAATATCTGATTGTGAAATTTGTTCACCTCATGCATATTAACTTTCATATTGGCATCATACAATTTAGGCTTCTGCTGGCCCTAAACCAAATTAGCAGAGAATGAAAGGGCGCCAGGCCTTTCATTTCACCCCTGTAAAATGAACCAATGAGCCAGATAATCTGGATGGCCCTCTTTGTTGCAAATGTGACACCTGTTGTAAGTGGAATTATTTCAGAGTGCCAAACACTTTTGTAGAATCTTTTTATCAGCGGATGTGCAAAGCTGCAACTGGACAACATGATAAAAGAGATCAAGAAAACAGAGGGTCTAGTCAAGGTTAGGATTGTGGATGTTACCAGGTTACTGGAAAGATGAGATTTTTTAATTCAGGTTTCCAACATTCTAAGAGCTAAATTGACAAAATCTGACACATATTTTTTTGCTACTTTCAGAATGCAGGTCTTAATTCCCAATTCGGGGTTTTGGGTGAAATTAGATTTTTTTTGGTGAATTTGTTCTCATTACAGATAATTGTTACGTTTTAAGATGGACAATGTCTGGAGATGAAACATTTAAAGACGTGAAAGTTGAAATGAATGAGGAAGCAATAAGAATGAGTAAAACACAACCAATGTACACCGTGAATCACATTTATTTCAGTGACAACACCGTCACCAGAATGCAAATAACTCTATATACACGAAACAACAAGGTAACTATTTACAACATATACAAAAACAACAACAACAACAACACCCAGAACACAGAGAGAAAACAAGGGATGCCAAAGTCTCCCTGTGTGATCTAAACAGCTAGTGAAGTACAGTGATTTACTGTAAGAAGATTTCCGGATCGAAGCGTAATTCTGTAACTAACCTAGCTGCAATCTAATACAACATGTGGCACCCTTCTAAACTGATGTATTAGACAGAGGTAACCACCTAACTCACAAACCCCAATGTAAGTCACGTGACGTGCTAAACTGTCTTCTGTTCCTGGGTGTGGAAACGAAAGTAGCCAGCACGACTCTGTGACACACAAAGACAGGGTGGGTAATCAAACAATAAACTGATATGACTCACAAGCACAGCAACATAGGCAAAACAAGCAATTAGCAACTCAGGAACAGAACCGTTTCTTCACACAACCAGTCAGAACCACAAGCTCTCGAGCCAACTCTGCAGTCGGCTTATATGCAGAAAGACGCGATTCGTCAAGCGTTGATTTGGCGATGCGCTGATGACGTCATCCCGCCGCGGACATGCGATTGGGTCGGTTGAGAGTGGGCGATGCCTCGTCATCGGACCTGGTTGAACACACGAGGAAGCACGAAGAACAACAAACACACGTGGAGAAACGAAACAATGATATTACATGAACCAAAACAAAACGAGATAACTCAGGAACGTAACACTCCCCCACTTAAAATACAAAACCATGGGTTTTTGAAAATTTAAGCATAAATTCTAGACAAAGTATCTGCCATAACATTCTCACTGCCTTTTTTGTGGCAGATTATTAAATTAAAACTCTGGGCCAATAGAGACCAGCGCATAAGCCTCTGGTTCTGGTTCTGCATCCTTGACAAGAACACAAGTGGGTTGTGATCAGTAAAAACCAATAACGGCAAATAACTGGAGTTAACATAAACTTCAAAATGCTGAAGTGCTAGCAACAGGGCCAGGGTTTCCTTTTCAATAGTTGAATAATTCAACTGGTGCCTGTTGAATTTTTTTGAAAAATAACACACAGGATGGTCGATCCCCTTCTTATCCTCCTGGAGGAGTACTGCACCAGCCCCAACACCACTAGCATCAACTTCCAGTTTAAAACTTGAACTAAATCAGGGGCAGCTAACACAGGAGCATTACACATTAGGGCTTTCACAGAATCAAATGCTTCTTGACACTCATTAGACCAAACATAGACCACCAAAGGGCTAAGCAGCGACGTAAGAGGAGTCACAACAGTAGAAAAATTTCTACAAAAACAACGGTAATACCCAGCCATGCCCAAAAACCTACGCAACTGTTTGCGTGTAGTGGGCACTGGAAAAGTTAAAATGGCAGTGACTTTTGCCTCCACAGGGCGAACTTGGCCCTGGCCAACTACCTTACCAAGGTAAACAACTGTAGCCTGACCAAAAGCACACTTGGCTAAGTTGAGAGTCAACGAGGCGTTAGACAAACGTTCAAACACAGCTCTCAAAACCGATAGATGCTCCTCCCAACTGGTAGTGTAGATTATTAAGTCATCCAAGTAAGCACTGCAATTGTGAATTCCAGCTAAAACCACATTTACTAAACGCTGGAATGTGGCAGGTGCATTCCGTAACCCAAAAGCCATAGATGTATACTGCATGAACGCATCAGGAGTGACAAAAGCAGAGATCTCAGATGCCCTAGGGGTAAGTGGAACCTGCCAGTAACCTTTCAACAAGTCTAATTTGGTGACGAATTTTGCAGAGCCCACATTATCTACACAATCCTCCATCCGGGGTAGTGGGTAGCTGTCTGGTACTGTGACCGCATTCACTTTCCTATAGTCCGTACAGAATCGGAACGTGCCGTCAGCCTTCGGCACCAGCAGACATGGAGAACTCCAGGGGCTGGAACTAGGAATAGCAAAATGATTATCCACGAGGTACTTCACCTCTTGCTGCATTGCGGAACGCTTTATGTGATTAACCCGATAAGCATGCTGCTTTATTGGTTTAGCATCCTTAACATCTATGTCATGTTGCAATACATTAGTTTTGCTTTGGTATGTCTCCAAACAAGCCCTGATTCTCATAAATTAATTTAGACAAAGCACACCTTTGTTCATCCTCCAAGTGTGCTAGATGAAAATCTAGATTTGCCAAAATTTCAGAGTTCATCAGCTTTGAGTTATTCCGAAAGTCATCAACAAAACTCAATCCATCGACATCAGTAGCATTAGGTTTGGAGCAGTCGTTTTCATCCGTGGTAACAGTAGAGACAATCTGTACAGGGCAAATTGTTGGTGTCGTCAGCTGCACATCCTCTCCCGAATGATACGCTTTCAGCATATTCACGTGACACACACGTGTCTTTCTCTTACGGTCAGGTGTGAGAATAATGTAATCAGTTTCACTTAGTTTTTCTTTGACTACATATGGACCAGAGTAGCGAGCAGACAGCGAAGATGTCAAAAGGGGTAGCAAGGCCAATACCTTATCACCAGCCTGAAAACTACGTACCACGGCCTTAGCATCATACCGACGCTTCATACCCTTCTGTGTTCTGTCCAATGTTTCTCTAGCCAATTTACAAGCTGTAAAAAGTCGTTCACAGAACCTACTGACATAATCAAGTACATTTGTTCTTGGATGGGTTTCATCACTTAAAATGTGCTCCTTTAAAACCTTCAAGGGTCCTCTAATCTGATGACCAAACACCAGATCGGCTGGACTAAAACCAAGTGATTCCTGCACGGTTTCCCGAACAGCAAACAACAAAAGAGGTACAGCCTCATCCCACTCACGTGAAGCAGCCAAGCAATGTTTTCTGAGCATCGCTTTGAGAGTTTGGTGAAACCTCTCCAAGGCACCTTGGCTTTGTGGGTGGTAAGCACTGGAAATGCGTTGTTCTACTCCAAGTGTCTGCAGGACCTGTTTGAACACACTCGAAAGGAAGTTGCTTCCTTGGTCACTCTGAATTACTTTTGGTAAACCAAATGTTGAAAAAAACTTTACCAAAGCCTTTACCACACTTGAAGCAGTTATCTTCTTTAATGGAATAGCTTCAGGGAATCTCGTGGCAACACACATAACAGTTAGAAGGAACTGGTTTCCATTCTTCGTTTGGGTAAGGGACCCACACAATCAACAATCACATGCTCGAATGGCTCACCAATTGCTGGAACAGGAACTAAGGGAGCTGGTGGAATGCATTGATTTGGCTTCCCGCTGATCTGACAGACGTGACACTCTTTGCAGTGTTTTGTGACATCTTTTTTCATGCCTGGCCAGAAAAAAAACTGCAAGATACGGTTATACGTCTTGGTTATGCCAAGATGACCGGACATCTGATGTTCATGTGCCAGAGACAAGATGTGTTTTCGGAAAGGAGCAGGTATCACAATTTGATAAACAGCGGAACTCTCCAGATCTCCCACTATCTGTGAACACCATTTCCGCAATAACAATCCTTTTCACTAAAATAGGCACATCTCTTGTCCTTAGTGTCATCATAACAAACGACAGCGTTGAACTGAGCTTTTAAGGAGGGATCTCTGGTCTGTTCAGATATAATCTGTTCACGAGACATGTGACTGATTACCTTTGAATCACAAGGCTTAACAGCAAGTACTCCCGGTTTCTTAGCCAACTTGGTTTCCCTCCAGATGATTCACACTTCTCTCAACTTGGTCTCCTGAGAAGAGAGATGAAAAAAGTGTATCGGACAAGTCACACTCTATTTTCCGGGCTTGAGCACGCGTAATAGCACACGCAGGAAAGACAGAATTAGGCAGCTCAGTACAGATGTCGACTTGAGGGATTTCCATCACCTCTAATACAGGAGTAACTTTACCTCCAGCTAAATCATTCCCCAAGATTAAATCAATACCTTTGCAGGCAAAGTTGAGCGAACAGCAACTCGTACCCAACCACTGCACAAGTCACTCTGTAAGTGTATGCGATGCAAGGGAGCCATGACACACTGCATTCCAATACCTTGCACCAGGACATTCAATCCACAAGATGTTGCATCTGACAAAGGTAGTTTGTCACTAACCAAAAACGATTGCAGTGCACCAGTGTCTCTCAATATGCTGACTTCGATCTGGTCATCAGGTTTACCAGTTAGGGAAATCAGACCCTTCAACACAAAGGATGGTACTGCTCATCAATCCCTTCTTTCTCGCACACAGACTTAACAAAACCTACACTCTTTGGTTGTGCCTGTTTTTTCTTTAACAGCAAACACTCAGCAATGCCATGGCCTTTCCGATGACAATAAAAGCACTCCCAGTCCTCACGAGCTGGGCGTGGAGATGGCCTTGACAGAGATTGCATTGCCGTTGGAGAACTGTGAGGTTTCTCTACTCTAACTGGCACAAAGGTTTGCTTGTGCATTAAAACAAATTCATCAGACAGGACAGCTGCCTGTGACAAAGAGCTTACTTTTTGCTCATTGAGGTACAAGACCAACTTCTCAGGCAATGACCTTTTGAAGTCTTCCAAGAGCACCAGTTCACGCAGAGAGTCAAAATCTGTTGCTTTGCAAGCAGAACACCACTTATCAAAGAGGAATACCCTTTTCTCTAGCGAACTCAACATACGTTTGAACTGAAGTCTTCTTCTGGCCCCTAAACTTTTGTCTATAGGCTTCAGGTACCAGTTCGTATGCCCTCAAGATTGCACTTTTCAGGCATTCATACTGTAAGCTTTCATCTAAAGTGAGTGACGCACAGACTTCCTGAGCTTTACCCACTAGTTTGCACTGAAGGAGGAGAGACCATACTTCCTTAGGCCATGAGAAAGAGAGAGCAATGCGCTCAAATGCATTAAAATAGGAATCAACTTCAGATTCACGAAAGTGAGGTACAAGAGCTATATTTTTGCTCACATCAAAGTTATTGGAGATTGCAGGGGACAATGGTGCAGAAGGAACGAGAGCAGGAGGCGAATTGGGTCTAGTCATCTGATGTGAAACAGCAGCCGCCATTTCCAACTCTAATCGCTTCAGCTTTACTTCTTTGTCAGCTTCAATTTCCAACTTACGAATCTCCAAACGCAAACTCATTTCAGCTTGGCGTGTTTGCACTTTCTCCTCAGCTTCGAATCGTAACCGAGCAAGACGGACTTTTAAACGTGCATCCTCTCGGAAATCAGAAGTAGCAGGTGAGACAGGGTCGTACTGGGGCAAACCTGGCTTGGATTCAATCTCCGGTTCAGAGTCATGCCCATCTACACTAGTAGGCCACACCCCTTCAATCTCTTCACTCTGACTCATTCTATGCACTTCTGGTTCCGCCTGCTTAGGCAACACATCCAATTTATACAACTCCTGTATTATCTTGCTCTTAAGATCTGCTTTTCGAAGTTGTTTACTCACAACAATTGCAAATTTGTCAGCAACAGCCATAAGATCATCCTTTCTACAAAGGTCCAACTGTTCCAAGGAAGGGTTAGCAAGAAATGCCTCCAGACAAAATACCTCCATTACTGAAGTCACAACAAATCCCAACAACACTCAATTCAATATCACTTCCAAAACAATTCAATCTTCCACAGACTCCAGGATAGTTAATAAATTTAATAGATCCCGGATGAGCCCCCAATTTAAATGTTACGTTTTAAGATGGACAATGTCTGGAGATGAAACATTTAAAGACGTGAAAGTTGAAAAGAATGAGGAAGCAATAAGAATGAGTAAAACACAACCAATGTACACCGTGAATCACATTTATTTCAGTGACAACACCGTCACCAGAATGCAAATAACTCTATATACACGAAACAACAAGGTAACTATTTACAACATATACAAAAACAACAACAACAACAACACCCAGAACACAGAGAGAAAACAAGGGATGCCAAAGTCTCCCTGTGTGATCTAAACAGCTAGTGAAGTACAGTGATTTACTGTAAGAAGATTTCCGGATCGAAGCGTAATTCTGTAACTAACCTAGCTGCAATCTAATACAACATGTGGCACCCTTCTAAACTGATGTATTAGACAGAGGTAACCACCTAACTCACAAACCCCAATGTAAGTCACGTGACGTGCTAAACTGTCTTCTGTTCCTGGGTGTGGAAACGAAAGTAGCCAGCACGACTCTGTGACACACAAAGACAGGGTGGGTAATCAAACAATAAACTGATATGACTCACAAGCACAGCAACATAGGCAAAACAAGCAATTAGCAACTCAGGAACAGAACCGTTTCTTCACACAACCAGTCAGAACCACAAGCTCTCGAGCCAACTCTGCAGTCGGCTTATATGCAGAAAGACGCGATTCGTCAAGCGTTGATTTGGCGATGCGCTGATGACGTCATCCCGCCGCGGACATGCGATTGGGTCGGTTGAGAGTGGGCGATGCCTCGTCATCGGACCTGGTTGAACACACGAGGAAGCACGAAGAACAACAAACACACGTGGAGAAACGAAACAATGATATTACATGAACCAAAACAAAACGAGATAACTCAGGAACGTAACAATAATATGCACTTGAAATCCGTCTTCCGTGTTAATAAATTGCGACTCCAATGTGACGCACATGCACAAAAGAGGAAACTACATCCCCCCAGAATGCACTGCTAACAGACGTAAACACTGTTCTTTTTTTGGCTCTGAGGCGTAAATATCTATTCAGAGCCAAACTTATTAGTAATAAACAATATTAAGAAAAAGATGGAAACGGAAAAAAAACATATGTTATGGTAAACTCCCGGGAGCACAAATAAAAGTGCTTTGATAAAAGAGTTCATTAAGCTTCAAATGTGTCTTTGGGCTCTTCCTTTAACTAATTCCGCACATCTTCTCCAGTGACTCGTATCGGTGAGATACTGTGTTAAAGTTGGGCTTAATGACGCAGAACCCAGATAAATGGGATCTGGCTCAGACTGAGGTTGCATGGCAGAAAAATAGATATGTTTCAGATTCAGGATCTCATATGAAAAGGACCTGGGCCGGATTTAAAAAAAATTGTAATTGAGCTGTCCAACAGTCATAAACAGATCAGAAACAAGTTGCATATGAGCAAAAAAGAGTTGGGTCACTTTGGGCTGCAGTTTAGCCTTAGTTTCATTAACCTTCACTAACCTGTCACTAACCTGCGCTTAGTTTAAACAAATAAATTGGTTGTCGGTTACTACTAGAGTAATTTTCCCCCACATTTTGTCATATCCATACCCATCTTAATTACTTGCTTCCTCAAGTCCATTGGAGTTCTAATAGTGCCCTACTGTACTTACATTAGTAATGTACATACATTGGTACTTACATACAGCTTACATTAGTACATCCTCAATCATTGCAGGGCCAACTTCACTACAAATGATCATTTACATTTCCTAAGCTCAAATGAACATGGGTAGCTACTGTGCCACCGTCCTGCCTACCTTGTGTGAATAGTTAAAAATGCATGTAACAAAAAAGTCTAAAGATAGGTTTACAAAATAGTTGAGAGAGTTTCAGCTGATAATTAACTAATTAGTGGTTGAAAATTACTTTTAGATGAATTAGATGCAATTTCAGCCCTTTAATTAGTTTTTTTTTTTAGCAATCAGTGAAAGGCGGGGTCGCAAACATCAATTGTCTTCTATCTTTTCATGGAGAAAGTTCCACCTGTCAACCAAGTCAATTAAATGCGACTTATCTCAGTTGCTACCTTGAAAGCTCTTTATCTTTCGTTTGCATTTCTAATCAGCTCTTGTTTGTCTTGCTTATCGTCAAAATTAAACATGCAAAGATATATTAAAAGGTCATTTGCCTTAATGAAGCCATAAATAATAAAGCTTACTGATAATGGAGAATATCACTAATAGAGGAAAAGATTTCAACATGAGACAAGATATAAAAAAACAATTCATCAAAGCTTCAAAATGCCTTTTTATTAAGAAACAAGTCTAAACTTTTATAGTTTCACACCTTGGACCACTTCTAGCAGCCACCATTGGAGGGCGATGTGTCCCATCAATTGTGTTCATCCTCCCAATTTGAGTATTTAAAGAAATTATAAGAGTTTAAACATATTTATGTGCCCTGATCCTGCTTCCAGATTAACATATAATCATAATAAAATCATTAACAGAGCCTTTTATTTCATGAATGTTGATGATTTATGTTCTGTAATTATGGAGATGTATGTAGAATAAATAGGATCTCATGCATGTTGGCATTTTCCTTTGACCCATGTTTACTTGGTTACGATGTAGGGAGCAGGATATAATCTACTGACATGATATTTTAAAATAGTGTATCTAAATCAAAAGGGCTGACGTTGGCAGTGACTGTAGCATGCCCTGAAAATAAGACTCCATGTCCTCATGGGAAAGCAAAATGTCAGACTCTGATGTGATTCAGAGTCCCACTGGATGCCACTGTGGAGAGATGAGGATGTTAAAATCTAACTGACAGATTTGGATATAAGATCTCTAAGTTACACCAAAGACATGCACACTCTGTATATCAAGAATGCATTTACATGGTATACAACTATCAGCCTACATTTTATTATGGTTTACAGCCTGCATAAATGTTTTAATAAATATAGAAAACTAAACATGTATGTAAACATATCAGAAATTAGACATTTGACCATTGGCACATTATGTGTTACATTACTTTGCTTTTTAACCAGTATTTCATATTTTGACATGTTTGTGCACATAATCAAATCTTTTCAAGCTGATCATTTCTATGTCTGGACTGAATTTGTGTGTCCCTTTTGCACTGGATAAGCTCAGATTCAAGTAAATGCCAATCCAAAAAAGCGAAGATTGTACGCAATCAATACATTTGTTCTCCAAAGGCTGGAACGCTGCGATGCTTCTTTTATCTGCACTCGATGCTTTGATTTGTGTTTATTGGAGAAGGTCAGATCTCATGCTGAAGGAGGAGAGGGAATGGCTTTAAAGTGAGGATAGCATTGCACTGACAATAGATGCACTGCCATGCATCCCAATTCTTATCTGCAATCAGTAATCAGTATAGTTGCTCAAGTATTTAGTTGCAGTGACTCCTGTAAATATACATTAAAATTGGTCATCTAATATAATGCACAGTCTACAACATACAGTATACACTGTTTAAGCAAGAAAAATAAGCTTACGAAGAGTATTTTGGCAATTTGATTATCTAACATGCCTTATTTAATTCCCTTCAATTATGTACTATATGTATGATCTATTGCAACATATGACTCGATAACATTCCTATCTCAAAGGTTGCTAAAAGTCTGTATAGAGGAGCATGACATTTGCAGAAATTGTGGCGTAGGTGTTCATGTGTGGCATTAAATGAACTAACTTTAAATTTCACATCTTAAAAGTACACCCATCACATGTTATATAACATTAGTTTAAACATCCCATCTTTTTATTAGCAGGTGTGAAAAAGCAGAATGGCCAAGAGCTACTTGATGATGCTGTTAAAATTCTCGTTAAAAAGAAACCATAGTCTATTGAAGTGTATTAATCATCTCGTCTTTATAAAGAATGATAGCTACAGTTAAATCTACATCTCGAAAGTAAATCATCCACATTTCTTAATTAAAGTTTGTATGTGCTGAAATTAGCCAAATATTTTTTTTGTATTGAACTTATATCTCTTTAAACTACATTTTAAAGGAAATATGTTCAGCATATTATGGCATAAACATATTTATTTGAATTTAAGCCTTTAAGCAAACACTTAGCTTTAAGGATGAAGTTGAGGCATTTAAAATGCACTCTAAATTGAAAACCTAATACTTTTTGAATGACTAAAAAAGCAGATATTTGAACATGCACCTTTCTCCATGTTAAATTTATTGATGAAAAAATTTAAAAATAAAAAAGCATGTTCCCCGAGATCAAACATGCCTCCCTTGGCGGAGGTCTGAGGTGTCTCTCTGTAGAGCTATTAAACTTCTCCACAATCATCCACCACTGCCTCATTCATAGACAGGCAAGACTTCAGTGCCGGTCCTGATACCAAGAGTATGAACCTAGTATATCGTCAAATAAAAGCACTTTCACAACATGTTTGGTTCCTATATATAGAATGTCTACATAATAAATAGAGGATTTTGCCTTCAAGGTCATAGGACTGTTTGTAGGGAGAAAGCAAATTTGGGGAGAGAGAAGCAAGGAAGGATAATATTGTCAGGCTCAGGATTCAAACTTTTAATTGTAAATTCAAGACAGAAAGTTTAACTCGACATAGGCACTTTGTAGATGAAAACCTGTTATTTATCCATGTATTTGATAAAGAAGTGTAAGCTTTACCTTTTTCAAGCAAAATAGAAATTAATGATAGCAGTCAGGTGTACAATATATCCTTAACACCCGCTGGCTCTCGTTATCTTGATTTCAATTGGTCTGTGGAGAAGGTAAAGCTTCAGTAGTAGACTATCCCAGAATGCAAAATGTTTCAAAATACGGATTAATGGACTGATTGGCAGAGCTTTTGTCCTGTATTTCTACTGTCCTCCTCAACTTCATAAAAAGGTGTCCATGTGAATATATCTTCTGATTAAGTCACCGCTTGTTAAGATATTCAGCTAAGATGTCTACAGAGGGTCTAACAGTGCAGTGGGGAGGAGGAAGAGGGCAGTAAAAAGTTTTCAGAGCCGTCGTCCCCCTTCAATTTGCATGCTTAATGATGCTGAGCAGGAGTTAATAGCGGGTGTAATGGCTTCTGACTGACCGGGCTCTGGAGTTGACCATGGGTTGGGCCACCGGAGCAGGGTTGGGTAGGGGATCTAACACACAACATACGGTTTCTAGCACACCCTCTCTCACTCTCTCTTTCCTGTCTACCCAGAGATAACAAAGCTTGCTGCTGTGGCCTTGTCTTATTAAACATGTTATCGTTGCCTGTAACCTTTCTCTCCTTTTCAAAATGGAGGAAATGCTGCCTTTGTCTCCTTTTATTCAGAGACCTGTCTGACCCGCTGCGCGCAGAGAAAGAGACGTGAAAGAAATCAAATGGCAATTCCTGTCTACATTAATATGGCCCTTTGTTCTGGCAGGTATACCTTTGTGTGTGTTTGTTCGACTTTGTTCGTTTAGTGAGCAACAGCATGTCCTTGGTGTAGATACAGCCATTGAAACACTGATCAGCGTCTCCAATCACACACTCACAATGGAAAACCCACTCTGAGATAAGCTCAAAAGGGCAAAGTTCAGGAGGACCACTGTTCAAATGAAAAGATAACAGCGTTTCTGTGAAATGAATTTGTAAACAGATTTCCCAGCAGTTTAAATGTTTCAAAGCAAATTTGAAAGCATTTGCTATTTCTTGGTCTCAAACAGACCAACAAAACATTTCCGCCTAAAACAGACAGTTTTGATTTTAAAATTGCTCTATTTAAGAAAAGAAAAAAGCGCACAAATTATCCTGCATTTCTACAAAAATCGTTAAAATACTTAAATAAATACATGTTAATATAAGTATTTAATTACAATTTAGGTAGTTGTTTATTTATTTGAGTAGATTTTTGATGTGACACCTGAAGACCAAAACCATCTGTTTGCTGATCTGTTTACTCGATCAAACGATCGATCAAACTTTTTTGTTTATATTGTTAAATGGCTTTCAGATGAGACATTAAACCGGGGTCCTGACTTTCTGTGGTTATTAAAAATATCAGGATTTTGGGGCCCAAAATTGACCACTTCTAAAAATCCATGTATTCTAGTTGGCTACATTCTTCTGATCGACTACCCATATCTCCTGTTCACCATTAGCCGGTGTGTGGTGAGTGTTTAGACACAGAATGGCAGTGTCACGTCATGCAGGGGGATGCTGAACACTGGTGGTGGATTCAGAGACCACCCCCTCGAGATGTAAGCGCTTTCAGTGTCTCGGAAAACACCATATGAATGTCATTAATTATTGTTTTTATATTAGTCTACAGACTGCCATCCGTCTCTCCCCTTCATTGTCTGTAAAATTGAGAGACGACCGTGCTACCCACTGCGCCACCGTGACACTTGGCTTCCATTAAGGGATGGCTAATTTTTAGTATGTGGAGCAGATGTATCATCCCATATTTAGTTGGCGATATCTTTGACTTGCTAACATTAGGTTAATGAATTAACTATGAGAGTATTAACATGGCATGGAAATGTAAAACATAACTGACACAAGTAACAAGTCCTCTTTTGATCTGTACTGAGAAGTTTAGAGAAACCTGGTGGGAGAGAGAACTCTGCACTCTGTGCTTTTTCGTAATGTTTATGTTAGTGGTGGGCCGTTAACATGCGTTAACACGCAAGTTTATTATCGTGCGATTTACTAAGATTAAGTGAAGTGTCAGTCATGAACAAAATGGTTCCTTTGAGCCGGCTCTCTCTCTCTCTTTCTCTCTCTCTCTCTTTGTTTGTGACTGGTTTGACTCAGAATCATTTGTTTAACGATTCTTTGATTAATTCTGAAAAAAGTGAAAATTAGCAGGATAGCTAGGAATGGGCTGAAAATCTTCTTTCAACATTAAACCTTTCCTGTTCCAGTGTGGTAAGAATGTTTAGTTTTCTTTGCATAATTTTTGTGTTTGTTAGATTTATAAAGATAATTTTTTTGTGGAAAATTAGCGCTTATAGATACACACTTAACTTGTGCTATTAACTGGATTTAAATGCTTGCTTTAGTTTGGATATTAAACAGAGGTGTTTGAAGCATGTAGTTGCTTTATTTTTGTTTAGAAGGCTTTTGTGTCTATACAGTGTTTAGTATTGATTAAGAATCGAAAAATAAGTGAAATTTGGCTTTGTTTTGGATATTAAACAGAGGTGTTTGAAGCATGTAGTTGCTTTATTTTTGTTTAGAAGGCTTTTGTGTCTATACAGTGTTTAGTATTGATTAAGAATCGAAAAATAAGTGAAATTTGGCTTTGTTTTATTCAAATAAATTGCACATATAACAAGTTTTTCCTTTGTTCAAAGTTTTAACATACTTAATAGTTTTTTATGATTAATTTATTCTCTTATTTTCCATTAATTATTTATTAGAGCATATCGTGGTCATTGTTGTAGAAGCCTGATGGGACACTTAAAATAAAATATTTTTGCCCATTAAAAATAAAAAATAAAAATTTCTAACGTTACATTGTTAAAACAAATCAGCATATAAAAATGTAGATCCCTTTACATCTGCTATGCAATATTCCCAACATAGTATGGATATAATGAAAAACACTTAAACGATCGGTAAATTCATCAATATCCACATATTAAAATAGCAACATCTGTTCTAACTTCATGTAAAGTTAACTGGGAGTTTCTTCGACCTCTCATTAACAGATAAAAACACGAACAGCTCCATCAGCACCGACAGCCTCGTCCATCGCAACTGTCAGTAACATTTGGTTGGGGTCCTGTGTGTGAAGTCATATATATATATATATATATATACAATTCACTTTAAATGAACCAAAAGTACTTATTTTTATCAACTTATAAATTAGTTATTCACTCTTTCTTAACCGTTTCAATTGCAAGTCGTTGTTTTGGAAACATATTCCAAATATGCCTTTGGCAGAAATCAAAGGAGGCATTTTAATCTAGATTAATCTAGAATAATCCCAAAATTAATATAGATTAAATTTTTTTTATCTATGCCTATTTCTATTTTAACAGTGAAGTAACCTTTCATTGCACACATGAGATCACTTTAAAGAAACAGAGAAATAATACATATTTCAGTAGATTCCTTTCCTGAAATCTAAAATGGAGGCATCCTGGTTCACTGTTCATTTTTAAAGCACAAAATTGAGCAAATCTCAGTGGATGGCCTCTATGTTTCAAATTCTGTTAGTAGGTATCACAACGAATGCTTCAAAAGCCTCTCAGGCATGATCTGACCGATTATCGAACAGCTGCGAGTCATGGTGACCATTTCCCACAATCCATTGGAACACACGCTTTCCACTTTAATCATAATTGCACACATGTGCTCAAAGAGTAAATATCAGTAATGTGTACCCTGTCTGAATGGTAGTGCGGTTGTATATGTGTTCTATCCCATATCACAGCTGTTAATGAATTTCAAACATCATTTGAGTGTTGACTTGTTTGCCATGTGCTCTGGCATGTGCCCGCTGCAGGTTTGGCAAGGCCCTGTAGAGTTTGTATGGCAGAACGGCTGGCACCACACACAGGTGGAGTTGTGGCCAGCCGCTCTCCTCCAGGTGTAACCTCACGACTGAGTCTCATTTGGAGATGCCTCCATCTGTCAATAAGATCTCAGCCTTTCCTGTCCTCTTCCCTCCTCTTGGTCTCCAAACTCTCTCACTGTCACCCTCATACAAGGATGGAGGAAGATTAGCCAGCAGCTACAACATAAATAATTGTAAACACGCTCTGGAAGAATAACAAACCAGAGTTGAATGAAATAAAGAGCAGTTTTTCAGCATCCGGTTTCTAAAAATGCGATATTACAATGAAATAATGTCATTCAAGGATTTTTTTTGTGTGCATATTTTTAACAGCATTACCAGATTGTTCCACGATTTTACTGTGAAAATGCTCATCTTTAAAGCCTTAGTCACATTTGCTGAGGAAGCAAATATATAAATAATTAAATTATAATAATTATTATGAATTACAATATTAACTTATTCAAATCAAAACTATTTTGTATATATTTTTTATTATTAACATAAATATTTAATCACTTCTTGCTAGTTTATAGTAAAGAAATATGTAGTATTATTACCATTTTCTGTTATAAAAGTTGTTGGATTACAACTAAGTTATATTAAAATTTAAACAAGTACACATATTTTTAATTTTAATATGACTACAAGTAGTGTCTGATTTACTAAAATCATTACAAGAACTATTGCTGCTACTGTATCTACAAGTACTGTAACTATTGGAGAATTAAAAGGATTACAATTGATACTGCTACAATCACCACGAGTGCTACAGTTACTGTTACTACAAGTTTTTGGACTGCAAGTAGTAAAGGCCTTTGTATTATTGTTATTATTATTACAACTATAATAACTGGTTCTGCTGTTACTACAATTGATGTTATTACAACTACATTTACTGTTAAAGCTACTGATGACTGGAAGTACTAATATTTCTAATACTGCTATTTATAGTATTACTATTGCTACTACAACAATCCCTGTCACTAAGATTACTAGCAACAATACTACATGTAGTTCCACTATCACTATTACTATTCCTAAAACTGCTTCTACTACTACTAAAGTTAATTACCACAAGTACCATAACTGTACCACCTTCTACTAATCCTGCTAGTGCTATTGCTAATACTGTTAGCAGTTTTTATTAGCACTATTAAAATGATTTATTTTATGTTAAGTAAAGTTGTTAATAAGAGAGAATAATTTCAAATGTCTGAAAAGCATCTCCTATAATAATAATAATAATAATAATAATAATAATAAAACACTTTATTTTACAAAGCACCTTTACAGTGATGCTTAACAACACACTGGACAGTCAGAAAAAAACACAGTAAATGCAGATAAAAAAAACACAGATCAATAAAACATGTACAACAATTAGTAAAAATAAAATTATAAAACATCAACAGTCAAAGGCCAGTTTTAAAAAGTGAGTTTTATATAAACAGTCTCGTGTATTTTTCAAAGCATACATATGTGAATGAGAAATTCCATCATCTAGATCGTACTCATTGTGGTGAATGAAGTCAGCACTATAGGATTGCTTCTGCCTGTGTTATTCACATTTGCAAAAATCAGTAATTTATAAGTGCACAGCAAGCCCTTGTACTTGTCAGCAGTAGTTATGAGCGTCCTCCAGGAACAGATGTAAATTCAACAAATGCTCAGCGTCTGGAGCAATGCGAGCACTCGAAGCAAAGATAAAAGCGAGAAGTGATCTTGATTAGAATGACTGCAGCTCTTAAATGAAAGAATTCCATGCTGGTTTTCTTGTCACTTCTCTACTCTGACCTACACTATTATCGTCCCATAATAACATTGTTTTTATGGCAGCGATTTATCATTCGCCCAAAAGGTAATACAATACCGAGGACCTACAGGCGGCACAATTAGGTTTGTGTTTGACAGTGGGAGATGTTTCTCACTTGATGACTTGCATACATAATGCAAGTCCCCTCCAAAACCACTTGATGTCTTTGAAAGTTTCAGTCTTACTTTTGAGTCAAGTTCTTAATTGAGATCAGGGGTTGACCTTGTCATTAGCATTTATGTGATGTTCAAATGATGGTTAATTGGAAATGAGAGATGTGTGAAAGAGATTCTGAAATCATCCAGATAAGCCAACATAGTCATTTTTCATTCTCTTAAACTCTCTACTGAATCATAATTAGGGTCACCCTGGACTTCTGGTGCCTATGCTAGCGCACAATGGGTTAAAGGTCTGTTCCCAGTCAATCTCAGGGCATCATCTTTCACTATTTTTTTTTACTTCACTCATACCCTGTATTAAATAGAGGCAGCGACTTATCTTTTAATGGTATACAAAGCTCGTTCATAGCAATGGATAGTTTTTAATTCCCATTATAATTCAATGCCATTTGATCTAGATATTTTGGTATGGAAAGAACCAATATTTGTCACACAAAAAAATATGAAAAGAGAGAAAAACAGCAAAAGAATGGTCTCAAGACGAATTAAACATTGGTAGCATTTTACAATAGCTACACACTACAAATAATCATCAAGTGTTACCAAACAGTTAATAAATAATTCATAAAGCATTGTTTCTAAGTTAATGCACAATTGCAAGCAGGTTATAAATATTAGTTGTCATTAAAGTTCACAGTTTTGAAGAGCTCACAAAAATAGTTAACTAGCAGCTAGTAAATGTTTTATTATTATCTGAATGAATAATCTGTTACAGTACAAATACGTGACACACCGAGTATATTTAATAATAATAAGATCTATTAATAGTCTTTAAAATTGTTTAATAATCATTAGTTAACAATTTTTAAATGATCTCATGATTCACCTACAAATAATAACTAACTGGTTTTTAAATAGTGAAAAATTAACTTTATAAATTATTAACTCATCCTCAATAAAGCATGACAATTATATAGATACGTACAAAACATTATATAGATACTTATAAAACAAGAAAAATTATTAAAACTAATATTTAGAAACTGCTTACAAATGTGTATTAACAAAGAAAAAAGCTTTATAAATTATTCATGATCTATTTCCTGATGTGTGTGGTTCTAAAGTGCTACAGAATTTTTTTTACATAAAAGATACAGAGGAAGATGAAAAGAGAGGAATAAAAAACTATTATTGTCTCAAGAAGATAAATCTCAGTTTCATGAAACGCATTACAAAAGAAGAGAAAACTAAAAAAGAATAAAAAGTGAAACGAAGAGATCTTAGCTACATAAAAAGCATAAAGGGAGAAAAAGAATAAAAGAAGAAGAAATAGTAAACGATCACAGGATTTCTAGATGATTGTGTAAATGAATGAATCTTTCAGAGAGTGTCATCATCCTGAACAGACTCCGCCTTGTTAATGTGCAGCTTTGCTCAGCAACAGGAACTCTGCCAGTCTGTCTATCCGCTCTCCTGTCCCCTCCAGTCCAACTGTCCCCATTGGGCTCCAGCTCGGTGTCCAGACTCATGGCGTGGTGTCCTGTGGCCCTGCGCTCCCGTCATGTGAAGATGAATGGTGCTCTGTCACTCGAGCTGCTCTACAGAGGCTGGTGCTCGGCGTGAGGAAAGTGCCAGTCATTAACGGTCCAGGCAGGATGAAAAATGAGTTCATTTACCACCAAATCCTGCGAGGAGGGGAACGTTGCTGCCACCGTCAGCTCCTTAGTCCAACTTCTGTCTCTCTTTTCCACTCGCTAACTAGAGGTTTGATTCCTTGCTCTTGGGCTTATGATGTTTTAAACATGGCTTTTAATTTACCATGGTATGGTTTGCTTCACTTTTGGAATATTAAGCTGCTGTTAGTGCCCACGTTTAGTAGAACTGTATAACTACACAATTAAATCACCACTTTAGATTTGGACAAAAAATGGAGCAATTTTTTCTTGACCAATTGGGGAATTCTGGGAACATGGTGACCAGAGACATTGGAGTGTAGGAAAGGATGGTGGGAAACCACATAGTCTTTGTAATTGGTATAAAATTGAAAAAAAGAAGCTTTTTCATAAATTGAAGAGAAAACAATCATTTGAAATAACCTCTCACATCTGTAAAATAATCGTTCTCACCTACAATTAATGTCAGTGACTGTTTTGTTTTGAACTCGCGTGATTTTGCGTGACTCGGTTGAGTACATTTATAGCATAAACAGAAAGAGAAAACAACGATTATTGCACCTGTTTAAGCAACAGACTCTATCAGAACGCAACATGAGTTTGAAAATATGGAAGCCCTGTAAAAAACAAAAACTGAGAGATTCCATAACATTTTAAAGTAATTTATCCTGTATTTTACAGAGCGAGACTGGCTAAGAAGGATTACTCAGCAGATTTATGGTGGAGTGGCCTGTGATTATGAGATTAGGAGAGATTGAACTTTGTCAATGTGCATGTTTGAGAGAAGAAGCTGATGATTGAAGACAAGGTGTTAATAAGACTGGGTTGGCCAGATGATACCTTATCCCTTGACTTTACTGAAGTAGAGACTGTCGCCTTCACACCTTCTATCATTATTGTTTGGAATCCCCGCAACAGTCTCCTCAAGCTAGGAGTGGCTTTCAAGAGAGTGTTTTTAAATATGATTATATGAGGAAGTTGAAGAACTGTGATTGATTAATGACAGCGACTGTGGTGCTGTTAAGCCTCAAATTCAATTATTTTATTCATATCAATTATTTAGCAATGACTTTCATGAGATTTAGGAAAATGTTTTGAAAGGAGTCATTGAATGAACTGAATCGACTCTGAAGAAAAATCAACATAGTTGAAACTCAGGGTAAGTGCACTAGGAAGATTCTAGCTTGTTACTTAAAACCTTCTCAATTAAATATCAGTCATCTGTTTCAATGTGATATGAAAATATATTCTGAGCTTAGGTTTACAACCAGTGCACCAATTACACATTTAAAATCCCAGACAAGTTCATTTGTTTAATAAAACTGTACAAAACAAACACGTAATGGATATACAACATATATACATTAAATTGTTTTGTTAAATTAACACAATTATTTACCTCTTAATTTAATTTGCATGTGTATAAAGAAAGACTTGATATTGCTATGCTTGCATACTTTGATAAGTCTGATGACTGTTTTGGTCAAGAAGCCTCGCTGATGGATATCAGAATAGACTTTTCGTTCTGGGTTCTTGAATGGAAGTCTCTTGAAGCTAAAGTGCTCACATTCTGAAGTGTCAGAGAGATAAGGGACGGTGTCCAGATGGTTAGACTGTGGTAGTTCCTGATGAAACTTTGTTCAGTGTCTATCACGGAGGAATGAAAGCTCTGGTTTCAGCCATATAGTTAAAAGTTCTCAAGTGTGCATTATAATATTTGTACCAAACTATTTAACATTGTAAATGTACCCACTTTCCTAAATACACTTTTTTCTTACCTTTAGGGAAAAGTTACCTGGGGATGTCCATAATGGTAGATTTTCTTTAAAATATGGTTGATACTGTTAACCACTTAGTTGGTGACTGAAAATGTGTCTTTTTTAGAAAAATTATTTAATATAGGTGACAAAAGGTAATGGAACTTATTAGGAGAAATACGACTTGTAACGAATATTGCTTTAAGTGATAATCTATGTGAGATGCAGTGAAGCTAGTTCTTTGATCATCTGCTAGAGTAATATGGCTTATCTTAAACGTAGTGGAGTGAAGACAGAAAGGCTTGCTGGACCTTGTGGATGCTTCTGTAACTGTATCATTTAATTTTATACTTCATAAACGCCAGTCTGTGGTGTACCAGTCAGCCTTGATCCTCCACTGTTACAGAAGCAATACATTACAGCGGTTCGCTCCTTTGTTAATTCACTTCACTCAGATGGAGAGAAGTGAAGAAGTGAGTTGACAATGGCAACTGATTAATGTGGACGAGTAACACTGCTTGGTTTTCAAAACACGTGAAATAGAATGGTGCAAAAAATTTGGTTTTCCAAATACAGCTTCTGAGATGCTTGTCATCATATATTCATGAATTGTGACTGCATTTAATTTTGCTATTCTCTTTCATATAGCGCAACTTCTCTCATTTAAAGTCTCTTTGTAGAGTGATCTAGTTTCCGAATGAATCATACCCATATGCAGCAGCATCTCTTCAAGTACAACTAATGATTTACTCTTGAGAAGGTGAGGGAGAGGTACATCAAAAGTAAATGTGCCTCTTTTTCTAAGTCTAGTAAAATGTGCCTATGCTAAATTTCTAATATATTCCTGTCATACACACCTGTCTGTGTTTGTGAAGAGATGATTCTTTTGTATGTCTACCATGTATAGCAGTTACAGAAAGTTAGATAAAAAATTCAACAATGCTTCCTTTTATACGTAATACATTACTTTTGCTCTTGCTTATGAATTCTTTAACTGTGCCAATAATGACCCTATAGTTCAAACTCCTCTTTGGATTAAACCATTCGTAATTTAGAAGGTAATCCTTTATTAAGCACAAGATTTTGAACAAAAAATATTTGCCTAATAGACACCAGGTGTTTTAATCGTGCAAACAAACCACCTCAGAATTATTCGTCTGTTACAAAACAAGTTTTATGTTTAGATTTTTTTTCATCTGCTGGAAGCATTTCCAAATGCATTTGGACCTTCACAGCATCACCACTAATAATGAGATCAAATCTGATACAATTTGTATCGCAACACAAAGCGTTGTATGATAAATGCGCTTGTGATGACCTCAAACAGCCAGTCTGTTTTTCATTTTGTGCTCTTTTTCATTATGGATAACAAAGACAATCAAATTGAGGCTCAGACATCCTGAAATGTCTTTAGACATTTTCACAGTTCTCTAATAAGAAGACGAAAAACCCCTTCCTTCGGTTTTATTTGGTTGAGAAAGCACAACAGAACTGGTTCATAATATTTTCTATGTGGTCACATAAATTCTCTCTTTTCACATAAAGCAGCTCTTCTACCTTTACACCAGCGACTGCACCTCCCAAGACTCATTAGTGAAGCTCAGGAAGTTTGCAGATGGCACCACTTTCATCGGTCTCATCCAGTATGGCGAGCAGTCTTCAAACAGACAGGAAGTGGAGCGCCTGGCTCTCTAGTGTAGAGATGATAGTGGATTTCGGGAGAAGCCCCCCCGCTTACCCCCCTCTCATCATCATGATCAGAACTGTGCCACCAGTGGAGTCATTCAGGTTCCTGCAAACCACCATTTCACAGAACCTTAAGTGCTGTGCCCACATTGAATCCATTGCAAGGAAGGCCCAGCAAAGGCTGTACTTTCTGCGCCAGCTAAAGAAGTTTAACCTCCCACAGATGCTGCTGAGCAACTTCTTCTCAGCTGCCATTGAGTATGTGTTGTGCACCTCCATTACTGTTGGTTTAGCTTGGCATCTAAATCAGACATCCGGAGACTTCAGGGGACAGTTTGGGTGCTTCAGAGCCCCAAACACCACGACAGTCAGGCACAAACTCAGCTTCCTCCCTCAAGTCATTCAGTTCCTTCAATAATTTCCCCCATTAACACTCCCATATATTTCATTCTCTTTGTACATTTCCAGTCGCTCTGCATTCTGTTGTTCTGTTGCTGCACTTTATTTTTACTTACGCTTTGGCCTGCACATTACCTCCAAAGCACATCTTTTAAGCACCTTGAACTTCTACAGTTATAGTTCTATTACTTTATATTTTACTACCTCTATTTTTTAGAATATTACTATATTCTATTTATTTTTGACATGAGAAATTTACTTATATAATCTATGTTACCGTGCAACATTATTGTATCGTTTTTTTGTACCAACACTGGAGAGTACCCCGTACCACAACACATTTGTTGTGTGTGTGTGCACATGCACACTTGGCAATAACGATCTTTCTGATTCTGATAACAAAGAAAAACAAGTAACATAAAAGAGAATAAAAAAAAATCCTATAATGCTAGAGATGGGAGTGAGAGGGGCACGGTGGTGCAGTGGGTAGCACAGTTTGCTGGTTCGAGCCTCGTCTGGGTCAGTTGGCATTTCTGTGTGGAGATTGCATGTTGTCCCCGTGATTGTGTTGTTTTACTCTATGTGCTTCGGTTTCCCCCACAAGTCCAAAGACGATATAAGTCAATTGGGTAAAAGCGATTGTCAATAGTGTTTGGGTGTGAATAAGTGTGTGTGTGGATGTTTCCCAGCAATGGGTTGCGGCTGGAAGGGCATCCACCGCATAAAACATATGCAGAGGAGTTGGCGGTTTATTCTGCTGTGGCGACCCCGAAAGGGAAGAAAGCCGAAAAAGCCGAAAGCTTGAAAATAAATTAAATCAATACTCGAGCTCCATTGTCTTTTAAAATAATTTAGAGAATAGATTTTTATGTTTTCTAAATGGCTGAGATATTTTATTTTATCTAGCACATAATTAATTTGATGGTTAAACACAGTAAGCAGCTTCGTCAAAACATTCACTTAAAAATAAGCAATTTACTTTTAATATTTAGAACAATTTTCACAATAACGGTGAACTTATTGCCAAAAGTAGTAAAAAAAAGTAATGAAAATGGAAAAATGTAAATATTCTTTAAGAAAAATCAACAGAAATCTGTGTTTAAGTGTCATTGATCTTTAACTTTAACTTCCTTCAGTAGGTATTGCTGCTGTTTGACCGTTAAAGTGATGCACAAAGCCTAACTAGTAATTTAGTTTGCTGTTTCTACCACTCAAATCCTGATCTTTTTAGAGCTACCATTTCTCTTCCCTCCTCTGGGAAATCCAAACTGCACTTTTATAAGCTGCTGGTTAGAGACAAGCATTTAAATCTATTTCCCGTTTTTAATTAATAATGGTGGTAGTGAGAAGCACATCTCTACTTAATGAGCGAGCACTAGGGAATTCTTTCTGCTCTCTTCAATTTCTGCCATCTACTGGAGGTCCACATTAAACGTTAATGGGATGTCGACTATTGATTACAGTGTAAATAACCTACATTACAATACAGAGGCCTTTGATTTTCCTTTACCTCTCATTACCCCTCTTTTCTAGCTGCCTTTTATAGTGCCGTTTTCTTTTTTAAACCCTCATTTACTTTCCTTTTAATTCCTCTTTTCCACTAAGCCTGTTTTTTTTCTGACCTGTGCAGATTTGTGCAACGTGTATCTTTGAAGATTTCTCTCTCCTGCTGTGTCATGTATTGACAGATTTTGGGAGGGGATCTTTTGAGCTTTCTCTTAACAAAAATTCAAGTTATTTTGTGGACTTATGGGAAGCACAATGTTTGAATAAAATCAGTTATTGTATTAAAAGAGAAGAATGAGGAATGTAAAATCACAATTATCATAAACTTTAGTTTTTGGTTTTCATGTTGTTATTTCTTCTAATTTGTATATTTGTTTGATACTACATTTTTTTCACTATGAGTTCAAGTATGAGTACTTTGATCTGTGTACCTGCCAATACCAAATACAAAACGGATTCTTAACCATAAAATGTTGCTTTTATTATACTTTTATTTCTATGACATTTTGTTTTCATCACTTTTTATGCTCAAAACAGAAGCATTTTCTTTTCTCATTATCAGAAAAATCCTGGCAAAACTTAACAGATCCTGACATAAAATCCTGCAAGAAAGTGTTTATTTTATTTTTTTTTACCAAAGAGTGTACTGCAATGACTCCCCTGTATCTCTCTGGTGTGCTGGAAATAGCAATGCAGCTGTGCAGTTTCTGTCAGTGTTTGGCGACCCGATATATTCAGAGCATAGACACAACAGCATAAATGATTATTTATGATCTGTCACCTTGCATCTCTAGACCTATCAGCGAGGAGATTCATTAGAGCAACAGACTGTGTGCCTCACACACATGCTACAGTACTCTATGTCTCCTCAGGCCCCATACCTTCTTGTTTGCTTGATCGGCGCTGTATTTGGTAATTGTTCTTAATCACCTCACGCTCTGTGCTTTCTGGAAACGATTGAAGGCCTAATAAGTCAGAGCTGATTCCATAATATAACATTTGTCTGATGGTACCAGCTCAGATGCTAATAAATGACAAAATCTGACACTCCTCCATATCTCCGGATGTAATGATGGCACTGAGACGTCTCTCATTTGCCATCGAGACAATCTCAAACATGAAATTAATGACAGAAGGTTGTGCACGTGCTCGTTTCCAGTGGAGCTCAGCTCATTTGAAGTCCACATATGTTGTTATCTCTCAGTGTTTGCTGTTGTGCTACCAAGGAGTTCCAGAAGATTTTTTCAGGGATCACTGCATATTCCATTAAAGTCAGCGTACCAGAATAAACAAAGAGCCTCAGACACTAAAAAGGGGTTTCTTGGAACTCTATATATTCTAGTCATAATACAACCTTTTTTGTGTTTCTGCGCCAAATGGATGGTTGAAAGCAAGTTGCATGGACCACTACAATAGGGTTGTGATAATTATTTTACACTACAAAGAGGGATTTTTATTACATTTTTATAAAATCATTTACAGATAAACTAGCAAAGTTACATCAATATATTTATTTAATGCTACTGCTTTTATATTCTTATAGCAGCACACTGAATTTGTGAAAGCCGGTCATTTACAGTTTGATGTTGAGCCAGTTTCAAAACAGTTCAAATCAGCTTCCTATTGCAGACCTTGCTGAAACTCCATAAAGAAGCTAACATGAACTCATATGCTAGCATTCAATATCATGTTTACCTTGTGGTGCAAACAACTGCTATGTCATTTGCATGATTTCACAAATGAGCATTTAAACAGCACAATTTAAAAAGATTACGTCAATTAGCATATTTTAGCATGAAGCTAACAGATGTTACCATGGAATTAGCATGCCAAGGGCACATTATATGGTACTCCTATATCATTTATTATCAATAGCTGTTTTTAAGTCGATGAGCCCCTAATGTCCAGGGTGAATTTTCTTTTGCACAATGCTATCAGACAGTTAAGTTGTATTCCAACCTACAGATCTACAACTTGTTATTTGAGCAATCAAAAACAAAACATCAGAGCATTGAGTCTTTAAATAACTTAAAATAAATAATAACTATCAAATAAAACTTAAAAGCAAACTTTAATTTACATTTTTATAAAAATCTCCAGTGCTGATATAAAGTAGATTAGCGTCTATACTGTTAATGTTATAAAGTATTGAACAATTCTACATATTTTTTATGAGATTAAATAAATTAGGGTCACGTGTGTACAGCTATCACGTCACTAAAATTGAGTGTAACCAAGAAATTATTTCTATAAAAATTAAATAACTAGCTACCTAAGTGCTTAAATGAGCATAAAGTCCTCCGGAATAGTGGCCAAGTTATCAAGTCACTTATCAACAGGGATTTCATGGCAGAAAGCTCTATTTTGTCACATCAGATGCAAAAAGGGGAGTTAAACTGACAGCAGATGCTGCCTTCAATAGCCTGAGCCAACTTGTTTGCTGCCATTATCCAATTCAATAAAGTTCTCCCAAACAAGCTTCTCTGGTTGATTCCAATACCTTGGTTATTCACAAAAAGACTAGGACAGGCCATTTCAAAGCAAGCTTGGTCCAAACAGTTTTTTTTGAATAGAGACATTGTCTGCAGCTATTATCCTCACATAGTGTCGCACTTACAACAAACATGCGCAACAAGCATGGTGATAGAGAAAAGTCCTTTTCACTGAGAGAGGCAGATAAGAGAGGCGGCTATTGCTTTGGTTTTTATCACTCTGTGCCTCAGACAATGGAATGAAATTCAAAGGAGGAGAAACAAGGGAGTTGTCCATTTTGCGTGCAGTTATCGTCCTCACACCTTTATGTTGAAAATGGAAGGGAAAAGAGGCTAGATGAAAATTAAAAAGAGAACAAGGGAGCTAGAGCAACGGAGTGTAGAAGCCTCCCTTGCCCTCTTTCTTTAGAGGAAAAATGAAATGAAGGGAGTATGGAATCAAAACAAAAGACACAAAGATGCCAAGGCCATCAACTGGACGGTCTCCTTATTTAAGTAAAAATCCTTTGAGTCTGATAGAGAGAGAAAGAGAGGGAGAGAAAGTGTGGGGGGTGTCCCGAGAGAGGGACCAGATAATGAAAACTCTTATCTGTCATTCTCATTGTACCAGGCCAAAACGATGAGAGAGACTGGCAAAGGAGGAAGCTTCATAACTATGGACCATTCCATTGCCTGAGGGAGGATGGGGGAATTAGAGGGAGGCTAGACTTTGGATGAAGTGGCAGATGGACCTGAGAATGTAATAAAGTGATATAGAACATGAAAGGACCTGTGACACTGTATGACATGGCTGAGGAGAATTTTAGCTTATATGCGATAAGCTCATTTATTAACACTTTACAATACTCTTCTTTAGACGCCGTATAACTAACAGGGAACTACTACAGACTGTTAACTATTCATTAACTATGTAATAGTTACTGTTAGTTACCCTTAAATAATTAGTAACTACTGCAATATTAACTACTGTGGTAATTGCCATTAACTATCAGTAACTATAACAATTAGTAACTGTCATGATAATCATCATTATCTGTTGAATATATTACATAATTACTACATAGTCACTGTGATTTTTTTTAATAAATGGCCTTTACAAACAATTACCATTTTAATGGTAAAATTCCTTCTAATTCACTCAGAAGATAAGATTAAAATATTTAAGGGTTTATTGTAGGTATTGTGGAGTTAATAGTAATTATCACATAGTTACTTTTAGTTAATTGTAATATAATGTAATAATAGTAGTTACTATAGCAGTTGTGAACATAGTAGTGAACATAATTTTAATTTGAACGACCAATCATAGTAGAAACAGAAAAGATTAAAAAGCCTGGGGTGGTCCAGAAAGAACTTTGGTCTGTTGAATAAAACGGATGCTTATTATAAACATAATGAACAATTAGAAGGGTCAAGGGGATTTTTTAAATAAGGAAAAAAAATAATTGCCCGTACTACAGCCAGCAACTGTAGTTTTAAAATACAATTTTAAATTTAAAATACATTTTAAAACATGACACACAATGGCTTCCAACCTCATTATTCTTTACTTAAGCATTCGTGAATAATACTTTTTACAGAATTTTGAATTTAGATTACCCAGCAAGGCACATTGACTCTTTGGGGATTTACAGTGAAGAACAGCTTCCCCCACGGTCATACCTTTTATCCATACGGCGCTTAGGAGCGTAGGAGAGCGGTAACAGATGAGTGATTGTTTACATGTCAATGACTTCAGCAATACTTTAGAGGTGATTTCATTTTAGATATTATATTTATATTGTATATAACAGTATAGGAATTGTTTTTGTTGTAGTTATGGGTTTATTAGCGTTAGATTGTACTATTTCTTTATACAATATTTGCTTCCGTGATTCAGCATTCACTGCAAAGTGCGTCTTTTCTTCATATGTTACTCGCCTTCGTCCGCCATTTTTTGGCACACTTGGTGTTAGATTTCAGTGCCAAAACATTTGTAAATAGTGGAGAAAGCTGCCAAGATTATTTTGACATCAAAGTTGCTTTTTTCATGAGTTTTTGTTCAAAAATTGTGAGGACAGCCTATGGGAGATTTGTGGAAGTGGACAGACACCAGCATGCAAAGGGTGGGTCACCATTTCAACTACAGTAAGTGATACAGTTTATTTATATACAGGGTTTATTCACAGCTTTATAACAATAATGTTTTCCAAAATATAGTGTAATTTTTTTTATTGACATTATATAATATTTCTTTATTACTGATCATGCTCATGAATTCCACAACATATTGCTTCATTGATTATTTTTATTTCATCTAGTCATTATATCTTTTATTTTATCTCATTTTATATTTTTATGTTTCCTCAACAAACCTGTGGTCCCAGAAGGCCTCTTTGGCATCGAGTAGCAGTTATTCCACATATGAGACCACAACAGCTTGGCTCAAGTTCCCGAATCGACAAGGAAGAATACGCTCACCCCATTGTCAGCTCTCTCTCGCAGACCGCTTCTCTGGAGTCAGCACTGGGGCTGTTCCTATTTGCACTTCGTTACTCCGGGCAGGTTGAACGAATCAGCATATACACTATCTCGGTGGAAACCTCGGTCAGAATAATGGCGACTCAATTCACAAGACCTCGCTCCCAGAACTCTCGTCTTGACGAGATTGAAAACTGTATGAAAAACAACTTTCTTTAATTAAACAAGGACAAAACTGAAGCCATTGCATTCTGACGCAAAAGCAAAGTTGCTAAGGTTAACACTTATCTCACTGCCGAGGGTCTAATGACTAATAATCAGGTCAGGAATCTTTCGGGTGATTCTGGACTCTGATCTTAGTTTCATAAGCCACGTCAAAGCAATGACGAAAACCGCAGTTTTGAATCCAACAGCTCGAATTCTAACCAAAACTAGAAAGTGAGAACACATTTCTCTAGTTAAGTCTCTACACTAGCTGCCGGTGTCCTTCAGAATAGAGTTTAACGTTCTGTTGCTTGTATATAAGTCAAAACATAACATAGCACCTAAAAACCAAACAGACCATGGTCAGTGAATACACACCAAACAGAGAGCTGAGATCCCTCAGATCAAATAAATTAGATCCATCCCGGGATACTCTACATAGGGTAAATACTCCTGTAGTTACCATGCGGCCCACAGATGGAACCAGCTTCCAGAGGAGACCAAAAGGGCTAACACTTTAGTCACGTTTAATTCCAGGCTAAAGACTCACCTTTTTAGTTGTGCTTTTGTCGACTGAGCACCAACCTCTGAACAACTATTTTATCTCTGTAGCTCACTTAATCTATTTTTTAATTTTCAGTTTCACATTTTACTTGTTTAAGGTTTTATTAAATTTACTTTATTTTTTATTCTTTGTTTCCAATTTAAAGCAATTTGAATTACCCTGTGTATGAAATGTGCTAAACAAATTAACTTGTCTTGCCTCAAAAGTTCAAATTGTTTTTATTCACATCTTTTCCAATGTTTGTTTTAGCAAACCTACCAATTTCTTGATAAAACAAAGACATAAACACTGCGTATGTTAAAGCAGAGGTAAGAACATACATTCACAGGTCTGTCCATCCCGCCTTCTGTATAGCTGAAAGAGCTGCTCTGATTCTACGAAGCCACTGGGACGTTCCATAGCATCAAGGCAATGAAAAGCAATCTTCCATCGATCTGTAATGAAATGCCATTCTGTACTCATCTCCTCCCTTAGACATATTATTCTCTTATATATTGATTCACCATTCATTCTGGTCCTCGGGTGCGTTCCCCACGCTCCTCTGTAATAGTGTGGGCCGGACAGTAAACGTGAGTTATCTGCTGCAGTCTCACCTATACGTACACATCAGCTGCCGTTAATGGCGTCTACTGCAAGACCATGCATTTCACCCTTAAATAGACCCAAATCGTAGCAGGCGTTGGATCGCTGAATAAATTTACTTAACTAGATGGTGAATTGGAGGCAGAGCTTATTTAAAGAATCCCTTTATAGCTTTCTTTGGTCAATCTTTCTTAGGTCAATCCAGCGTTGTTATTAACAGTAATTGAAAGTGACTGGAATGTAAGATAGCATCACATTTCTCCTGAACTGTTATTCTCAATAACTAACAGGAAAACGCTCAATGAAAAAATATTTAACCATCTCGCCATTCCTCTTTCATACTAACATACTCCTCTTAAATAAAACAAGAGATGATTGATAGCTATGAACAAATGCCTCATAAATGTAATCCCTGTAACAAATGAGACAAAGGATGAAGTTTATTCTGAGCTTTATTTATCTTTCAAGAAAGGTAGAGGAACAGGAAACCAGATGCAAGGAGCCTTGAACAAGACAACAACCAAGAGACAAGTCTCTAGAAGACATCAGGAACTGACAATGACAACTTGACTGGAGCAGATGATGAAGCATGTACAGTAATGGTCTCTACTCACCCATCCAAAATGAGATTTGCACAAACATTCGGGTGGCTTCTCTGTAGAGTGAATTTTGCAAGCTAGTGTTTAAAGTTAATGCTGTAATGCTCCTTGCCCTTGGATAGCACTAGGGTAGTGATGGGTAATGACTTGTAACTGAATTGTTTTCTTTGGTGTGTGCAGATTACACTAGTAGCAATCAAAAGACACAGGTCAGAGTTTATTTACCCAGATTTCTGTATTTTGCTCTATTTTGGGGTCTCAGTCGTAATGGTTTGCAAGTATATTTTTCCCATAATAATGATATAAAGGATTTGTTCAAATGAATCATTCTTTTAATTGAACAAGACTCAAAAGGGTTGCAGAACCAAAATAAACCAACCTTCTTATCACTCATATGGACAACAGCCACACGCCTGCCTGTATTGTAGTCTTTTATGGCTTTGATGATTGGACACCAGCAATACAAGTTTCTGAATGGTTATGTTCTCTTTCGCGATCTTTTCCTTGGCTGTTCATCTCGTTGTTCTTTGTTGTGGTTTTCTGTCGTGAGATGAGTTTGATGCCCACAAATACAACTCATTGGTTTTCACTCAAAATTGCCTAAAACTGCACATTCAGTGATGACAAAATGAATTGGCATGGTTGAGGACATTGTGCAAAAAATATACATTTTATTACTTTATTTAAAATAATTATTTCATTAATGAAAAAAAAAACATATTTATAAGATATGTTTCTCATATTATTAGTCATTATTGCTTTTAACCGGTTGCTACAACCCATTGCTCCTAACACTAATGCATATTCCAAGACCTCAATTTCCGATTTTATTTATTTCAAACTTAGTGAATGTTGTAAGGGTCCTGTCCTCGCCTGACCAGCAGTAGACAGGCCCTCTGGGAGAAAAGTACCCGTGAACAACTCGGAGAGTGATTATGAATAATAAACAAATACGCACAAACAACGCCCACATTCTGCACCTCTCTGCTTCACCCCTGCAGCGCAACAGCAGTCACAAATAAACACACTCTGCTGTTGCACAGTCTGACTCATGTGGTTGAGTCAGCACTGAATGCAAAAGCAAACCAGGTCATGCACTTGGTTAAAGTGATAGCTTTCTTCAACAGAAAATGCTATAATTTCACCGTCATTTTACTCTTTCTCTGTTGTTCTAACCAGTTGAGTTGAAAAGCACAACAAAGAATATAGAGAACACACTGAATTTCATGAATCATTGGGTAGCATGCTGTTTGTTTTTCCAGTAAAGAGGATCCTGGATTCTAAACGGCTCAAAATATCTTGTTTGTAATTCTTTCCTTTATTTTTGCTACAAAACTAATGTGAGGTAGAAATTTTAAATGAATCAATAGAAAATGAATCTAGACATTGCATATGCACAATTTTACATCACATTTGGACTTTTGAGGACACTTTGGCACCAAACCAGTAACTGACCAACTGTCAGTCTATTTTGTCCTATTATAAAAACTTTTACACCGTGCCCCTCAACTTTAATCCTAAAAATGACAAGTTAAACTCCAATGGGTTTTCATAGTGAAATAGAAATATTTATGACAGAGTTTGTGTTGTTGTTTTTATGTTTAGACTTGTTTGAGTGCAATTTGTACTCTGTTGAGAATATATTTGGTCCTACTCTGAAAAGAGTCTCTATTGCAAGTTTATTCTTATTTGAGAATATATATTTTATATATTTTTATATCTTATATTTTGGTCATATCTTTTTTGAATCAATGAAAGGGTTTTTGTTAGGACATGACATGCCCTAGATGCCTAGAGACTAAACCAGAAATACTGCTTTAAAGGGTCAATGTTTTTAATAATAATAAAAAGTAATATTTCTCTTCTGGCTCTCCTGGACATGCCAAGCTATATCACTATATGGATGGCATTCTATAAATATTTGTCTTTGAGCGAAATGGACTGAAACAAATTTTTATAGAAATGGTCAATAAAGAGGTTGATGACATGGAATTCAAAATAAAGAATTGTAGAATAGTCTGGGGTGTCTGCTATTCCCTTTTTGTCTGCTAAGTGTCTCTGTAGCTCCAGATATCAGTAAGTGGCAGCCCGTCTCTTTTTCTTGATTTCCATCTTTAGTGTCCTGCTTTTCTCTTCTTTTACCTATGATTTTATTGCTCAAAGCATTGAGAATGTGATAGTTTTTAGTATTTTATTGTATTTTAAACTATAATAATAATAATAATACTAAACTAATATAAATACTTTCTTTGTGTGCTTTTTATTTACTAAGCTTTTTAGTTTGTTTAATGGAAGTGATGCAATTTTTGTTGTTGTTGCCTATTTGATCCAACTCAAGAATGCTGACCCACCAATATTTTAATTGGAAGAACTGCTATTGAGTGGGTCATGTCCTGTCAATTTCTTGTGATATTTTTCCAGTTTTAGAACTCTAACCATAACGGGTTATGTTTTAACTTGCGTCCATTTATTATTTACCTCTTTGTTATTCTTTAATCTTTTATTTAATTGTTAAGGGTTCACATTCATTTCACACAGACCTCCCCTCAATTGGTTTGATCTACTTATCTTTATATTCTTCTTTTTATGTTATGTTCCTGATGAACACATTATTCATCAATGCTTTGCTACTGCAACAAGTAAATTGATTTTGGTTATGTTTAGTTTCAAAATGTATCCTGCTATTTTCCCCCTTAACTGAGCTGTTTTGAAGTCTTTTAATTTATTATTCTCAGTAAATAAACTCCTCCCTCCTGTTGTCTCTGTGATTGGGATCCATTCACACACGTCCTTGCAGAATGGCTTTAGCATTGTGTGCACACTGAAATAGCTAATAAACTAATAAAACAGTATTATGGTTTGTACTTGATTTTTTAACAGTTTCAGTTGTCTTCTTTGTAGTTGTTGTTTGATAATTTACTAACTTTTTGTAGCCCCTGACATTCTTATTGCTCTGCTCCAGCTCAGATATAATGTGGCATTTTGGTTTAGGAGTCAGATGCACAGACAAGTATGTGATCTCAGGCATTGTTTTATCTGCCTTACTAAATGGACTCCAGAGTACTCAGTCTCCTAAAGCTCAGTCCCTTCAGGCTACGACATCAGTACGACTGTTTCTTCTCATGATGTTCCAAATGACATTTCTATCATCTGCTTTGGGTACAGCAATAGATTCTGTCCAGAATAATTTTTTTATGACTATCCTTTACTACAATGCGATTTTAAAATAACATTGCCTTAAATAAAATCAGTTTTGCATCAGTCATATTGTTTATGTGCAGTCCGATGACTGCTTTAATATGTAATACTAAAGTGCAATCTGTCTGTAGTATAAATTCTTTTAAATACCTGCGTTAAGTTTGAAAAGTTTTTGAATGTATACAATATGAGAAAAAAATGTTTAATAATAACAATAATAATTTATAATGTGCTTTTTAGGAATTTAATTTAAAGGAGGAAGTTTAAGGTAGATTTCATTTAAAACTGTCAATTACTATATTCCACAGAAATGGGAAACTTGTTCCAAACAGAGGGGGATGAGTAACTCAGGGCCTCTGACCCAATAGTGTTTTAAAGATATTTAAACATAGTGACCAAAGAGCACACAAGGATGAACAAATCCCAATAGCCAGATAAATAGGAGGTGCTATGTATATGCTGTTAGGTTTTCCAAGATTTTATGAGTCAAAAGCAAAAATCGTAAAGCGGATTTGGTGGTTAATAGGAAGCAAGTTGAGATTCTGGAGAGTAAAAAAATAGCAGCTAAAACTAGTGAATAGGTTTGTCAGGCAATCCATTGTAGAGTTCGCTGCAGTAATCAATTTCACTGACCAGGGCAAGGGTCTCTTTCTTGACCCAAAAATCACATAAAACATCTGTTTAATAGGATGTGCTAAATTGTCACGTTTTGAGTAATATTTGAAGGTGTAAGTCCAGCATTTTGATGTATACCCCACTATTCCAACAGATTAATCTTAAGTCCTAACCCACAGTGAGACAGAAGACAGCGATAATTTAAGGGTGTAAGCCTTTCATCAAACAGTAGCTTATAACGAAAATATCAAATAAAACACTGACGAATTAGCATTTCAGGCCCTTATCGCTACATTTTGATGCAAAGCGGAATTGATTTTTGGCTGAACCTACAACCACAGCTCTAAGAAGCACTGAAATCAAAGTTGGTGGGCAAAGAACTCAGCTGAAGTTAGCATTGCATGGATGGATTCAAGGCTCCCTGTCAAGATGTCACAAGCACTTGCTGAGCATATCGTCACGCTCCACTTCTCCTTCTCCACACCGACAAATGCGAGGAGCTGTGCAAAGGAAATATTTTAATTAGGTTCAGCTCGACCAGCATAAACGAGGCCTAGTCTACGTCAGAAGTAGAACCATCAATCAGTGAGGTGGAGAAAGGACATGGCCAAGCCTTGCTCGGGTGCATTCAGTGGGTTAAGGCTAATTTAAAAAGGAATCATTTATGATCAAATGCCTCTTCTGCCATCAGTTGCTTGTAATGTCTTTATGAAATGAACTCTTTCTTATTTCGATGTCTTTAGGAGGCACTTCATAAGAAAAAGAAACTGACTACTGTTGAAACATTTTGGGACACTCATTAACACTAATAGTAATAATAATAAAAATAATACATTTTATTTGAAAGCACCTTTCTGGATACTCAAGGACACCTTACAAGCACAAAGTACCCAGTGCAGATCTCAGAGTGTGGGAAGGCGCGCAGACAGTGAGGACTTCAGTGAGGTAGGAAGGAGTAGAGTTGATGAGTGCTTAAAGACTGGGGTAATGTGATCTTAGAGTAGAGCTTTGCCGGTGAGCCTGACATGAAATTCTGTATTAACTGTAATTGATGAGTAGAGAATGTTTGAAAGCCAAAACAAAGTGACCAATGGCATCGACTGGCCTGGACATTGTGAGCTTTATTCCCAGGTGTTTTTACAGTAGCCCCGGGCAAGAATTGATTGAAATATTAATATTTCCTTGTACAAATAAATGAATGAAGTCTCTTTTTAATCTGTATAATGTAAGCAAAGAGATGTTTTAGATTTCCCCTGGAATACATTGCTTGCATATGCGCAACCCACTAAAAGGAGAAGGAGAGAATAAACTTCCCATGGCTCCAGCAGCAGCACACCATTTCATGTGTTTCTACTGAAATCAGCAGTATGGCATTAAGGCAATTTTTTTTTGATCTTATGAACACTTTTTAAAATATATGTTAAACATGGGGTTTGAAAAGCATTTTCATAAAAACAAGAATGTATCAGGTCATCCTTTTGAGGTCATAGCCTGCCGTTTACCACAGACACTACAATTCTTTGACTGTAGTAGGGGGGCGTGAAAGTTGCATAATGTTGCTTTAATTTACTTTAATACAATATAAACATTTCTATTAAACTAGATATTTTGTGAAAGAAACCATTTTAAGTCCACATGAATACAATAACCTTTCCAGACTAATCATTTCATCAAGCATTCTGTGTTTCCTCTAAAAGCTAGGAGCAGTGAGAGAAAAGAAACAAAGCTGTCAGCATCATGTCTTGAAATAAACCACCACCCCAACAGGAAAAGCAGTCGGTTGCACACAGGGGCGTGTAACACCGTAGCATGTGTGATTCCACGTTTCGGCGAGTGTGAGGAAAGCAAAGACAACAAGGCTAAAATAGAAGCTCATCAGAAATCTCAAAGCTTTTTTCCTCTCAAGCTACCAGAATGTTGGCGTGAAAGCACTGATTGCAGAAGAATCCTCTGCCAGCTCCGGAAAGTTCTGGAAGGAAGCAAATGTGTGCATGCTTGTTTGCGCGCGTGTCTGATCTCCACCTGTGTGAGTAGAGATAAAATGCGGATTGAGGCGAGCACGCTGCTTTCTTTACCATATTTTCACTACCTCTGTTGGGCACTTTGATCAGAGCGTTATCGGAACGCTGAGGCCTAATCCTCTGTTTGCTTCACATGTAAGCCGGATCACTATGCCCAAATCAAAGCAAATGGTCACAGATGAGGGCAAGAGGAAGACATAGACATGCAAGAATCCATTCTCATGCATTCATCTACATCGCTACAAACCCTTTGTTTTTCAACTCCATGTACACTGACCAATAAATCCTCATTTGCATAGGTTGGACCTTCTTTGTCTGTCCTCGGGTGTACATGCAGGAAGTGCCAGCTTCACGGCAGAACTTGCTGTTGGCACTGGATATCTGATGGGTCTGTTATGCTGATCTGTTAAGCCAACTACAGTGCTACGCCAGCCTCCACGCTCCATAGTGCAAAACATGCTGGTTCGCTGTGCCTGGAGGGAGATCGTCTTTTAGCTCTGCGTTTAGGTCAGACTTCCTGGAGAGATATAGCCATGAAAAAGACTTCAGGGCTGTGTGTACAAATGAACTTCATCAGTCAATTATAATTAATCATGCGATTTTTTTTAAACAATTGACTATTCTGATAAATGGAGAACATGTATAATTGCTTGTTTGGTGAACACAATAGATTTCTATTGTTTTTCACAGTTTAGACATTTTTTTAACAGTTCAACAGTTTGTTTTTAAATATTATGCAATTTCTATGCAAATTTCTCCCTTAGATTTTCACTTTTTCCTCCCCTTTATTTTCAGTTTTATTGAAAGCAATTTTGAATTTTTTTGGAAATAAATGTTTATTAAACATAATATAACGTTGTCTGAATGCAATTTCCTAAAGAAAAAAGTGATGTACTGTATTTTTATATTGATCAATTATATTGATTGATCATTGCAGCAACATTAGTAATGATCACTATTGAATGTAAAAGTGTAGGTAAAATAAACCAAGTGACTTGAATATGATGGCTGACTTTTTATCAACTAGTGTTTGGTTTTTCTGGCTTCAGCATATATATGTTTGCGTCTTGTACATCAGCCCTGCCTTCTACACTCTTCGACCAGCTCCTGGAATTTGAAGCCCCTGTTTTCTTCATTGGCCTCCCCCATACACTCCGGGCAGTGTGAACTCCAGCATGATCAACTGCTTGGTGGAGTCTGACAGGATGATTATATCTGGTCGGAGCTTTGCAGATGTTATACTAGCTGTGAACGATTTTCAAGATCTTCCTTCTGCCAATCAGGGACAGAGGTGAAGAGATGGTAGATACGCAAATGTGTGCTGGGATATCGCAGGTGAAAGTTGAATTCAGAGTTTTCTATTGTAGAGGAATTTGGAATTTCAACACGTTTCATCTGAACTTCTGGGTTTGCTTTGTCTCATGTGATAACATTCTAGTCAACAGAATTGTTTTCATAGTGTGACCAGCCTGTCAAGCTGGTGGATGACAATTAAAAACATGTGATCTGAATGTATATTTGAAGTTGGAAATGTGTTGAAAATTGCTGAATATATAGGCTTGTTTGTTTTTTATGACTGTTATGTTACAAACATTGGCTTACCAGGAGAATATTATTTCAAAAAGTGTAACAAACAAAAAACTGCACTTTTTGTTCAGCTTCTTCAATGCAGGTTAAACTATTTTGAAACAAATATGCATCATATAGATTTGCAACATGTTTCATATTATCTTACTTAATACGCTAAACCTAATCTTAATTTATGGTTGAAACATATAATCTAACAGAAAGCATCTGAAGAAACATTCCAAACCATAATGTTTGAGATAAACTAAAAATACTATCATGAATTAGACGTTTACCAGAAACTAGTTAACATTTTCCCCCAAACCCTCTCTAAAGTAGGCCAAAAACTCTCAAAATATAATTACATTATTTTATGAGACAGAGCTCTTGCTGTTGATTTCCATTGCATTATTATGCTCTAGCTCCGTGAAGTGCTTTCCTTATTTTCTTTCAAGCGCATGAACACACTCACATGCACATACACCAATTTCTTCTATGAGCTCCAGGCAAGATGAAGACAAACTCACTTGAGCTCTATCAGCCGAAATGGGGAGGCGAATTGAAGTTTCGGTGATCATTTTAAATATTTGGACTGGGACACCATTAAAGGATGGCTTCCTTTATTTTGCTGATAATTCCAGTGGCTTTCCAATGACCTCCCTGTGGTGCAATCCAAACAGAGAGACAGAGCGAGGGAGTACGCCTCTGCCTCTTTCACAGCCTTGGGAGATAATGAAATAACTTATGTAGATGTGCCTTTTTCCAGAAGACAGCCAAGTAATGACCCAGAGTCCTGGTTTCCACCATTCAGGGGGATTCTGGGTAGAGCAGCATTTCATTAAGCCTGGGTCTGATCGACTCTGTGTAAGAGCAAGGCAGACTAAATGGAAGCCGTTATTTCCTGGGGAAAAATGAAGGGGACATGATGAAAGAACAACAGTAACAGCTTTGCTTGTGAAGAGATAGGGCTCACAGTATTGTATATTTCTCCTGAAGATAATTCCCATGTTAGCGTGATGTGTTTATGCTTAATGTTCAAGGGGAGATGCACAGGGAAGGTGACTTGATAACAATGGCTTCTTAGGGGAACAAGTCTAGTTACATTCATAATGGTGGCTCTGGTGTAATGGCTCACGAAGTGTGGTAAACGTTTGTAGAGCATGAAATGTGTAGTCACATGATTAGAAAGGGCATGCAAGACTTAAAAGCAGAGGCTCTTCAGTAGAGAGTTTCATAAAAAGTGTTGGATGTGCTTATGCAAAAAGCAACAATGTGCAAAGGGTAAATGTAGCGTTCATTGTGTGTCAAGTTCTGTAGAACGAAAGAACTTTGGCAGAATTATGTTTCTGAGGAGTAATCCAGTGCAAAGCTTACATCATTCTGAAAAAGCTTATTATTTGCAGCAGATTATGAAGGATTTGTTTACATAACAGTGTTTGAAGACTGAACCTTTTTTATGCATTTTGGCTTTTCATTTACATGACAATGGGATTCGGGGACTGAAAAACACAAACAACAAAAACTAAACTTGACACTGTAGTAGCGTACAGTATGTGTGTAGACACATGAAAGATTCTAGTAAACTTTGTAGAGCAATCAAACAAAGCTCCACGGATGTTTCTGCACTTTGCATATGACGGCACATTAACTTAAGTCAAATTGATACATAGTGCTATGTTTTACATTAATTGCTGTGGATTGATTTAAAAAAGTAAACCCATGGTCCTCCAGATATGTAACAATATTTTTAAATGAGCTGCAGAGTTGGATGCGTGAAGCGCAAATGTATGAAGGAAAAACCCATAAAATCAATGTTTGCTACTCATAAATGGTTTGAATTGTAAACAACTTCTAAATAAACATATTTATAAATAATTGAGGAAACCGGTTTCACAATAAAAACAGACTGAAAGTAATTCAGTGAATTAAATAATCGAAACAGGTCAGATTTTTAAAACAAATCAGCCAGTTGTTTATCAGAAGCATTACTTCTGCAATAGACATGTTTCTCTGTGTGAGGAGCACATCAAACCTCGCTCCGGGGCCAGTGCAATATAGTGTAAATGCAGGGGCACTCTGCAGGAAACCTGCAGCCTTTAATTTCTTCATTTAACTGGTCCTTATGCACCACACGAAGGGCAAACAATACATTTGCATTGGTTAATAGTTAATGTGTTCATCTCCATAAATTAATCAGCTGGGTTAATGATTTAATTTAGACAGCACCATCAGCCAATATATTAATTCATCTAACATACCTGTAAAACTTCAGTCAGTGTTCAATTATAAGATATGAAATCAACTATTTGGTTGCCAAAAAAAACTGATTTTAGGTCGTCACAATGGCATTTCTGTGTGAAGTTTGCACATTCTCCTTCATGATCGCGTGGGTTGGCGGCGGGTGCTCCGGTTTCCCCCTCAAGTCCAAAGAAATGCTGTATAGGTTAATTTGGTAAACACAAATGTCTGTAGAGTATAAGTGTGAATGAGTGTGAGTCAATGTTTCTCTAGAGAACTGCCAGAAGAGTTTGCGGTTCATTCCGCTGTGCTGACCTCGAAAGGGACAAAGCCGACAAGAAGATGGATGGATGGATTTTTATTTTGCTTAATTTAATTGAGGGTTTGTGATTGACATGTTTTGTCCAATCATATTTTGATTGCTCAGTCAGAGGGCATTTTTGGGGTAAATGTTAACTCAGCCACCTGAACCTCAATGTGCACGAATTGATCAGGGAGAAGACAGCAACTTCCCAGTGAAAGTCCCAAGTGAAAAAAAAACAATGTACAAAGTAGTTAAATTGAACATACATTTGTGTAATTGAAGCTACACTGATAATTTCACATGTATTCAGGACCAAGCACAAAGCATGCTACAAATATACTAAATTAGTGCTAAATATACTTTATTTCTAAATTATAATTGATTATAAAATTATAAAATATAATTATAGAAAATTGATACAAAATATTTGTAAATAAGTTGAAGAAAAGCTCAATTTGAAGTGTGTAAAGTGGAACAACTTAATGTATATATTTAATACAAGTGTAAGGCTTTACATGAGCATGAACAACTTCACTTTAGAATTAGACTCAAATGTAACTTAAAATACACTCCAACTTGATATTATATTATATTACAAAAAAAGCAATATTTATTGTTCAACAAAGCAACATTTGTAAATAATAAACAACTTAAGCTAAAATTATTGCATAATCAAAAAACAGACAGTTTAAGATACATTGTATAAAAAGGTATTCAAAACCTGTAAAAATATTAAAAATATTTTCACAAAAATGTGAAGAAACTATCTGAGCTTAATGAAAAAGCTGTTGTGATAAACTTGTACAAAAACTATTTTTAGAATTGAAATAAACCTCTTTTAGAACAAATATCAGAGGAATAGCGGTAGTATACCAATCTAGGCACAGATGTCAGTGTTAAAAATCGTCACCATGACACTCTGGAGGTATCACCACTCAGTATATCAATTATGCTTGTTTCCCTTTTGTTGTGGGCATGAACCAATTTCTCGATACGCTAAAAATGAGATAAAGCAGTCTTAAGCAAACTTCCTCATTCTAGCCGATTACGTCATGTAACAGGAAATCTGTTGAAGATGACCGATGAGACAAAATATGGCCTTTTTTGTTGCAAAAAACTATGACAGAGCTAGTCTCCCAGTATTTTTTTTCCCCAATTTCTGATCTTTCGAAAGTCACGCAATTGGACCTGATTAAAACCCTATAGCGTAAACTATTTCCCCTCAGTAACATGATGGACATGTTGACGAATTGCTTGGTATTGCATGGGGGTTCTAGTGTTTTATATGTTTGTGTGCATGTGTGTGTGTGTGTGCGTAAATGTTTATGTGTATGTCTATAGACATTGCTGTTATGGCCCCTCCCTTATAGCAGCGTTTTCTTTTAATGTGTCTGCTTATCTTCGCGCATGATGCATGCTCTTGATTTTCTCACAGGTGACTTCAGCTGTCTCTTCTTGATTCGTCACTTCAGACGTCGATCACCATCCAGGAGGTGGACCACCTCAGCTCGTTTGCGAATCAGCGGCGGTAGCTGGAGTTGAGAAGGAACTGCAAAGTCCTTCGTAGTGATGGGAAGTTCGAATCATTACACCGACTTGTATCTTTGAGTCCCGTTCAGCAAAATGAACGAATCTTTTTTCGAGTCATTTCATTCATTTAGTAAAATACCAATAAAATGTTGTGTGTTTCTTCCCTAACACATTTAGTATATACACAAACATACTACAAATAATCACATACTACAAAAAAGACAAAACTATAATGCTAGAAGACAAAAACATATTTTAATTAAGTCTACCTGGGTCTTTTAGTCTGATACAGCTCAGCTCTGATCTGTCTTTAGGTTAAAGTCTCATTCGTTCCTCACATTTCTTCTCTCTGATGGTAACGAGTGCAGTCCGGCCCCGGGGCCTTCTGTCAAGTGACGCTCCCTAATATTTACCAACACAATATGAGCCGGAAACCTAAAAAATTCGTTCTTTTCCTGAATCCTCCGCTCCTTTTGTTCTTCTGTCACGTGATGCTCCGTAATATTAACCAAATGCAGTTTGAGCCGGAAACAGAAAAGATTCGTTCTTTCCCCGAGTCCTCCGGCTCCTTTCTTTCTTCTGTCACATGACGCTCCATAATATTAACCAAATGCAGTTTGAGCCGGAAACAGAAAAGATTCTTTCTTTCCCCGAGTCCTCCGGCTCATTTCGTTCTTCTGTCACGTGACGCTCCATAATATTAACCAAATGCAGTTTGAGCCGGAAACTGAAAAGATTCGTTCTTTCCCAGAGTCTTCCGGCTCCTTTCGTTCTCTTGTCATTAATCATGAGCGCGTTACGCTCGGAAAACCAGAAGAATGTTGCCCTCTCCGACAAGATTCGTTCCTACGGAGTCACATTAAAGAGTTGTTCAAAAAGAACGAATCGTTCATAAACGACACATCACTAGTCCTTTGCTCATTTGTGGAAAGTGGCATGGAGAAAGTGTGGTGCTTGTTGTTTGGTGTTCATTTTTGTTTCTCTCTGTTTACGTTTCTGTGTGATTGAGTTCGGTTCCTACCCGTTATTGTCACGTATTTTATCTTCTGACATCCAGGGTGTCAGAGGCAGCTTAGCATGTCACGTGACATACATTCCGTATGTGGGATTATTTTCTGTTATACACACTAGTTTAGCGGTGTGCTCCGGGTTTGTTTATAGTAATAACTGTTTAATTAGTGTAAATTAGTTCTAGCTTTGTGTGTTATTTAGTTAGCTTAGAATTGTGTCTACCTTTCTAGTTTTAGTCTACCTTTTATGTTTTATTTTACCTGGTGCCCCTTAGTGTCTGTCCCTGGAGTGTGTGTATTAGATTTGTTTTACACAATGTGGCACCAGTTTTGTTAATTAAAGCACATTTGATTTGGCAAAAAGGTATTCTTGTCCTGTTGTTTCCAGTTATCATTTCTGTTCCTCCATCTTTTTGTTACACCCTGAACCTAAATGCCATCACCTTTTTGGGGGCGTAACAGGCACTATTGTATTGTTAAACAAAGAAATACCTTACACTATATGTCTCAAAAATTGGATATCGGCCTGCTAACCGGATCAAGACTAAAAGTAAAAAAAAGTATTACCGACAAACGTAATAGATACCGACTAAAGCTCTTTTAATATATTTACAAGAGTATGGAGCTTTTATGGAGCATCTTTGAATGACTTCTACACTTTAATAAGAACAAAGAAAAATGTGTAATAAGAGCGAAGAGTAGAGGAGATCTATGAGGAGAATGTGAGACTATGAATACACTCATGAAATGAAAAGGAGAGTACAAAAAAGAAATGGCAAAAAGCATTAAACTTAGTGTAAGAAAGCTGGGCCAGAAGAGCATGGAAACTGACTCAAATGATGTGGCATCAGTCTCAGTAAATAAGCACCTCTCTCAGCACAGATTTCAATAAGGGAGCGTCTGGGTAGGGCAACGGTTTAAACCCATCCATTATTCATGAATCCAAAAGAGCGACGTGATCCAGCAGTGAGAATGAAGAAGAAATCATTTCACCATGTTGAAAGGCAGAATCCAATCTAGCGTCCATTAGTCCACACCTAGTCCTCCGCGAAGAGGCTTGCGCTCTGAAAACAATTATGGAAATGAAAAGAGGCAAATGGATGGTCCACATCACTGAAATGACCAAGGAATGAGACTACATGCATAGACAAGGTTCATCGAAGAGATAAACCCAAATGTATAGAAGCTATTGCCTTGACCGAGCAGACGTCTTAAGTGCTATTTCCTTCCAACTGAATAGCTAAAGTGCTATTAGGAACAGATGCTAAAATAGCTTTAGCAATTACTGTTTGCCTCTTTTTTCAACAGCAAGTTAGAGAATCAATATTAATAAACTTGTTAAGCAAGTTCATGTGACTGCTATAATAACCAATCTTTCACTAATGGGTTTTTTGTTTAATGCTAAACACGGCTAAGATTAGCTCCTGCATTGCTGCTTTTTATCAATTAGCCACTCCCTCACACTCTGTCATGTGGATGAAAAAGCTGTGTTAATGGCAGGGTAATGGAAGTGGGCTTCTGTTTATGTGGTTTGAAATTAAGCAAAATGAGAAGCGTTAAGCAAGAGTTGATGCAGGCGCTAACTGTTAGGTTGTTAGCAATATTAGGAGTGTTCAAACACCAAGCTTGCTGCAGGCTTGGACAGATTTAAACTTGATCTTGCTGGTAGAGGGGTTCTCAAGTCTCAAAAACTGAGCATGTGAGAGACGTTTTTGCTGTTTCACACACTCATATACCACACTTATGATTTGCTCAAGAATATGTTTTAACGTTTTGTTTTAACAGTACATGAGCACTGGGATAAATGCTAAACACATACTGAAAACATAATTACATGAGCTCTGTATGGTTATTTTTGCAAAGACTGAGCACAAATATTTAAAACTATTGCCATTGACAACAAAATACATGAACGACATGGTTAACAGTTACTGGTTGGCAATCAAAGGCAAGCTTGTCACACTCATTCCTTCTGAAAAACCCTTTAAGGATAAAGAACATCTGAGATCTGGCAATTTCTAGCCAATGGCCTACTTGCACTGCATCTCTTTAGGCACTTTCCTACTAAAATAGTACATTTTCCTTCCAATTTTAACAACTTCAGTAAAGTTAGCAGCAGATGTAAAGATTAGTTTCTCCCAGCTCAATAACTTGGTAATAGGCATTAATAATAGACATAATAGCTCAGATCTCAGCCTAGACATATATAAATTGGTCTTTAATAATAATCATAAATTATTCTCAATATTTATTGAGAATAATAAATCCCCAATAAAGCATGAAATTAAAGTTTGCTAAGCATATCATATACTGTAGATACTTATAAACTAAGGATAAAGCTCTAAAAGTTATATTGAATAACGTATTGCAAATGTGTATTAAAAAGGAAACAATGCTATTTAAATATTTACTATTTGATAATATTTTATTAACTATTCATAGTGTCATTATTATAAAGTGCTACGGACAGATGTAACTTTTTGGACACTATTTTTACCACATTAAATATGATACAACTTTTGCTAGATTCTGATACATCATATGACGAATGCCAGATATGCCAGACAATTGCCAATTATGGCTCAGAAATTTTTGCTCCTCCAGAATCTCTCAGATCGCTTTGCTAAGCTTTAAACATACTCACCAAAATGCAGAATCAGTAAGGGCCTGAGGCCTTCCTCTTTAACGAGACGCTCCTATCTTGAACTAATGTGGGGCAAAGGAAGCTGTTGTATTCCTAATGTGTAGTGGGTTTCTGTTCCCTCATAAGATCCTTATTCACCAGAACTGGCCATAGCTATCGCACATTTCATTTAGTTTCTTTACAGTCTCCAGCATCTAACGTAGCTTTTTTGAGCCCCCATATGAGAGAATTATTTTTATTTTTTAATAATTTCATTTTATCAAGATTAGTACATCGATCAATTTCTTTTCAGTTTAGCCCCTTTATCTCGGGTCACCTCAGCAATTACACCACTAATTTATCCAGCTTGTTTTACTCAGTGGATGCCTTTCCAGCTGCAACCCATCACTGGGAAATATCCACACACATTCATAGATTACTGACAATTTTAGCTTACCAAATTCACTTGTACCGCATGTCTTTTGACCAGTGAGGGAAACCCATATGAACACAGGGAGAACATGCAAAATCCAGACAGAAATATCAGTCATGAGGAATGTTGTCAATCAATTCACCCCTGTTTTTAAATGGTGCCTCATGGTATTCTTTTTACACTTTAAATAGACACTATTATATAGAGAAGAAGAGAGTCTTGTTGAACCAATAATTGTGGATTTACATAACGTTTTCATTTCAATCTGTTTTGCAATGTTATGCATTGTTTCACTAGTGTTCGTAACATTTTTGTCCTGGATTATTGCTGTTCTGGGAGGGTTTTCAGTGGCTGATCTGCTGTTTGATGTAGCTTCATGTGCAGTGGGCCACATGATGACAAGGTTATTAGCACCAGACCAGTTCAGCCTGTGACTCGCATGCCCCCTGCATCCACCTCAATGAGAGATGTCTTCCTCTGAGAAGGTCATGTTCTCCTCGATTGCTTGATTTTCTTTTTTTACTCCAGGTGCTCCAGTTTTTCTTCTCGCACGACATAAAAAACATAAAATTAAATCAATCGAATACTTTATGTTTTCCACAAGTTAGGCCAAATTAGGGTTTATATAATACACAAATGATGTTAAATCAACATAGGGCCTCTTTTTTGTGAAGCTGCTTTGAAACAATTGCTAAAAATATAGTGAAGTAGCTTGCCCAGGGCCACAACAACAGGATGACTCTACCGGGAATTGAACTGCCAACCTTCCGGTTACAGAACGACCAACTTCACCACTGCGCCATCTTTCCGCCCCAAGATAAAAGTTTGGGCACCATGGCTTAGTATTTATGCTTTCTCCTGCCAACTACTATGTCTACCATGGGGAAGTGGCTTCCTCTCTTGGGATTTTTGAGTGACTTTCTTCTTTTCCAGTGGTGATTCTTCTCGTCTTGTCCATCCATCCATCTTCATGTCGACCTTCTTCCCTTTCGGGATCGCCACAATGGAATGAACCGCCAACTCTCTGGCATATGTTTTACGTGGCGGATGTCCTTCCAGCCACAACCCATTGCTGGGAAACATTCACACAAACACTCATTCACACTCATACTCTAGGGACAAATTGTTCTCAATTCACTTATACTGCATGTCTTTGGACTTGTGGGGAAAACCAGAGCACCCAGAGTAAACCCACACAATCATGGGGAGAACATGCAAACACCATACAGAAATGCCAACCGACCCAGCCGAGGAACGAACCAGCGACCTTCTTGCTGTGAGATGACCGTGTTACCCACTGCGCCACCGTGACGCTCTATCTTCTTGTCTGCACAGAAAATATTCTAATAAAAACATGGCTATTTGAGAAAAATAGGCAAGGAAGCCCAGATCAATTGTTCCCCATCAATTGTTCCCCAAACGAAAATTGCAGCTAGCTCGCTTGGCCACACAATGTCTATGTTAGTAGTCCACAGCCGCCATCTTTGGTTGCCCCAGGCTGAGATGCTCCCACAAGATCGGAAGTGTTTCTTCAACGCACCTGTGGTCCCAGATGGCCTCTTCGGCGTCACCATAGATGACCTTTTGTCGCGGGTCTCTACTATCAGGAAGCAGGCAGAGGCTCTGGGAGAATTCATGACGCCGTTTAGGAAGAGACGTGGCAGCTACCCTTCTAAGTCGGCGCCCCCACCGCCTGCTCGATGCCGGAGAAAACCTCCTCTGTCATCCCCTGATTGTCAGCCCCATGTTGGAGTGGAGTTTCAAGAAGCCTGGTGGGAGCTTCCCAATATTTCCCCTTGGCTCATACGCAGTCTCTCAGATGCACGGTCCACCCAGTTCGTCCAGGGGATTGGGTAATACTGGAAGGGGTTCGATTCCTGGCTTACTTGGACGACAGGCTGATACTGGCCCAGACACGGTCCCAGTTGATTCACCACAGAGGTCTTATGTCAACTCAGCCATCTGGGGCTTCAGATCAACTCAGAAAAGGGCTGTCCAACTCCTGGCCAGATCTTTTCTGGGTATGGAGCTAAACTTGTTGAACATGCGAGCACCCCTCTAAGACAGCGCTCCTGGTCGCATTAGCCTCGATTAAGAGGGTGGGGGATCTGCAGGCGCTCTCTGTGATGAGACCTGCTTATAATTCGGAACTGGTGATTCTCATGTTACTCTTAAGCCCAGGTCTGGATATGTTCCCAAGGTTCCTACAATCCCCTTCAAAACTCATGTAGTGAACCTCCAAGCTCTGCCCAGAGAGGAGGCAGCACCAACCCTTGGTCCCAATTGCCCAGTTTGAGCACTGAGGATCTATGTAGAAAGGACCTGGAATCTTAGAAGTTCTGATCAGCTCTTTGTATGATTTGGAGGACAGTAGATGACAGGGAACAGTCTTCAAACAGAGGTTGGCCCACTGGCTAGTGGAGGGCATCTCTACCGCATACACAGCGTCTTATGTCCCGTGCCCCGTGCAGTTGAGAGACGACTTTATCAGGGGTGTCGTAGCTTCCTGAGCGTTGGCAAGAGGTACTCCGCTGGTAAAGATCTGCAAGGCTAAGAGTTGGTCGACACCCAACACCTTCGCCAGGTACTAAGCTCTCTTCCAGGCCAGCCAGAATAACACCATCAAACCCTTGGCTATCGCACGCTCTCCGGGAACAGAGGTCCACCCTCAGATCGGCAGAGCGCAAATGGAAGAAATCAAAGAGCATGGCAGATCTCAAAGCGTACCAAACTGCACTCTCAACCTTCTCAAGCAAGGTACATGACGCAAAGACTACATACTACCACAACAAGATTGAACATGCCAAGGACAGCCGAAAGCTCTTCAGGACTTTCAACTCACTCCTCTGTCCACCCCAACCTCCCCCGGCGACCTCTCTCACTGCAGATGACTTCGCTGATCACTTCATAGGCAAAACCCTCACCATCAGCCGGCAGTTTGCACCACCTTGCACCCAATCTCAGCCACAATCTCCGACACCTTTCATGTCCGCATTCACTCCAGTCACAGAAGATCAGGTGTCCAAACTCCTTCTCTCAGCGCATCCGACCACCTGCCCCCTCGATCCCATCCCCTCTCACCTTCTACAAACCATCTCACCTACCATCACGCCTGCCCTCACTCACATCATCAACCCCTCCATCACTACCGGCATTTTCCCCGACACCTTCAAGGTGGCCAGAGTCACCCCGCTTCTCAAGAAACCCACACTCGACACATCACTGGTGGAAAATTACAGACCTGTCTCTTTGCTGCCCTTCGCTGCAAAACTCATCGAGCGAGTCGTTTTCAATCAACTCTCTACCTTCCTGACTCAGAACAACAATCAATCAGGCTTCAAGAATGGACACTCAACTGAAACAGCTTTGTTGTCTGTAACGGAAGCGCTACGAGGGGCCAGGGCTAACCACAGATCATCTGCCCTCATCCTACTAGACCTCTCTGCAGCGTTTGACACAGTCAACCATCAGATCCTTCTCTCCACTCTTTCTGCGATGGGCATCACTGGAACTGTACTCGATTGGCTTGAGTCCTATCTCACTGGCAGATCTTTCAGTGTCGGGTGGAGGGGTGAGGTCTCAAACACTCATAACCTACTCACCGGGGTTCCCCAGGGTTCAGTCCTTGGCCCACTTCTCTTCTCCGTCTACACCACCTCCCTGGGCCCTATCATCCTCAGACACGGATTCTCCTACCACTGCTACGCTGACGACACTCAACTCTATCTGTCGTTCCCCCCTGATGACCTGTCAGTAACTACCCGCATAACTGACTGCCTGAACGACATCTCTACTTGGATGAAGAACCATCACCCACAGCTCAACATGGCCAAGACAGAACTTTTGGTAATCCCAGCTCATCCCTCTGTGCATCACGACCTCACCATCCAGCTGCAATCCTCTACAGTCACCCCTTTTCCTACAGTCAGGAATCTTGGAGTGCTTTTGGATGAACAGCTGTCCTTCAAAGACCACATCACAAAGACAACTCGAGCGTGTAGATTTGCACTGCACAACATTCGAAAGATCAGGCCCTTCTTAACTGAGCATGCAACTTAACTCCTGGTTCACGCTCTGGTCCTCTCACGTCTGGACTACTGCAACGCTCTCCTAGCAGGACTTCCATTACCTACGCACAAACCTCTGCAGATGATCCAGAATTCTGCAGCTCGTCTTATCTTCAAGGAACCGAAACGAGCTCATGTTACTCCCCTCTTCATCACTCTTCATTGGCTCCCCATTGTAGCTCGGGTTAAATTCAAATCGCTAATGCTGGCATACAAAACTATCTCCAGATCAGCCCCTGTCTACCTCCATGAGCTCATTCGCTCCTACATGCCCTCCAGAAGCCTGCGCTCAGAGAAGGAACAGCGACTTGTGGTTCCATCCCACAAGGGCAGAAGATCTCTCAGCAGAACCTTCTCTTTCACTGTCCCTGGTTGGTGGAACAAACTCCCTGATCCAGTCAGGAAAGCAGCAACACTAACAGCTTTCAAAAAGCAACTGAAAACTCTTCTCTTCAGAGAACACCTACTATGAAAAAAAAAACTACTACCTTCTTTTTCCCTCCTCTGTCTTTACCTTCTTCCCCTACTGCTTTGGTTTTTTGATCAGTTGATACAATTTCTATTGTGAGAAGTTGAGATAGACTTTGACGGTGTAACAAATTGCATATTGTCTCTCCCTAATGTAAGTCGCTTTGGACAAAAGCGTCTGCCAAATGCATAAATGTAAATGTACTATAACCTGAGCATTGAATCAGTCTCTTCAGCCGTGCTAGGTGATGGTAGCATTGTCTGAGATGTATGAAGGGGTGTCCAGTTTGGGTTGCGCCATTGTTAGTGATACGTGTGCTATCTTTGCCCCTGGAGATAACCTCCAGCTTCTTGCTCCTCTCGTCGCAACAGGCATAGTAGAGTAAGCGGAGTATTCCTACGTTCTGTCCACGTGTGTGCCCTCTATGAGGGAATCTTTTATGACCACGGGCATGGGAGGGCCAAGCAGTTCTCTCGAAAACTATTGCTCTAGCTAAGTCCATCTATGCTATCTTCCCTCTAAAAGACCTTTCCCTAGTGGTTCAAGTGGTTTCCATAGGTCCCTCAATGAAACCTTTAGTGTATTAACTGATGGAAGTTCTAAGTCCAGCCTTTGAGGTGGGAGCTTCTGTACATCTCCCTTCAGCTCTGGGACCGATGCTCCTTCCTCTGGTATGAGTCTGTATGAGAGATTTTTGCCCATTAAAAACTATGACGATACTTAAGGCCAGGGCGGAGGAGGACCCGCTAGGTGCCGGACTACTGATGTGCAACATCATTTCACTTGTAAAACAAAATTACATGTTATTAGTAATCCCTGCCGTCATTTTTAATCTGGAATGTGAGTGCAAAAATGCTTACAGAATACTAATTATTAAAGTTAGACTACTCATTTCTAAAGTTCTTGAAACAGTTACAGATGCAATGCATTACTCAAGTATTGCCAGCACCTTAATGACCAGAGTCCTAATCTGCATTGCGGATGAATTAACAGAGTTAAAAACACTCCAAGTAATCCTGGCAGGTCAATAATGGCACCGCCATTCGCCAGTCCTCTGCTCACATGTGTGCTCCAGAATGATCTGCTGTTGTTTCTTGCTTTATTTACAGCCCAATAACACACAATGGGTATGTGGGGTGCTATTTCTCCTGTTTGTTTCGCGTTTTGTTTTCTCATAAAAATCTAGAGACTGAAAGTTATGAATAAACCAATGCAGAGTAAACGAGACTTATGAAGAAATAAAACCCTAGCAAGCACTACTGAGCTCAAAGCTGGAGATTGCTCTTCTGTTTTATCATTTCGGCTTTGAAAGGATATTTACAGTCTGAAGTAATGGCAACGTAAAATGACAGAACTCCTCATACATTGCTGTATTTTTTTTAATATGTGATGTTATATATCCCAGTTTGAGCAGATGTCGTGAGGCTGGATTTGGCAGTTTGGTATGAGTTATGTTTTTTTATTATGCTTCAAACGTAACAATATGTTAGGTTGCTTGGCAACAGCAAAACATTTAGCTTCCGCATTTTGATGAAAATATGAGGTTTTTACTAATATTGGCAAATTTTTCACATTACCCAACAAAGTGATGCTAATTTTCAATGATGTGATTTGTAAATTCCATTAACAACCCTGTACCTAAATGTCAGAGTTTGGTGGTGCTTCTGTGATTGTGCGTGTTGGCTTTGTTTGTTTCTGTGCTTGATTAGATTAATACTCATTAGAGACTATGTGTATCAGCCTCATTCCTGTCCCCCCAGGTGCTAAGGAACAGTATTCATGGCAATTAAAAAGAGGAAGCTGTCATCCTCGATCATAGTGGCATTGGACTGGCCCCCGGAGACGTTCACTGGAATCATTTTTAGTCTTCCATCTTTATTCATACTATACTCTTCTGTACCACACAAGAACACACACAAACATAAACACACATACACCCACTAAATGCTTTGTTGATAACTTGAAGGAGCTTTATCTTTCGGCAAACACATCATTAGAACTCACTGGAGTTCTCATCATTACCCGCTAGATTCACTGCCCTAGTTTGGTTTCATCTACTGTAGACTTGCAGTGAAAAACAGTGTAATATAAGCGCTCAAACTGGCCTTGACTGGCGTGCTGCATCTCAAGCTTGGTGTAGGCGGTTCGATCATGAGGCTTCAGAGAATTCCAAACAATTTTAGTTTTTCTTTACAAAACAACTTTGTATTTATGTTAAAATTTGCTATTATATTTATTTATGGTGCCTTTCTTGCACCCAAGGACACCTTACAACAACAACAACAAAAACCACAAAATCAATAAAACAAATAATCTTAAAATCATTAAAGCAATATGTAAAAAAATTAAAAAGGCAAAGAGACACTTGTAAAAGTAAAAAAAAAAAACTTGATGAAATGGTTTTTTTTGTTTGTTTGTTACCTTGGCTGTGTCTGGTGTCTTTTAAGAAAATTTCATTTCTCATTAATCCTGAATTTTAATGTGAATCATTCATTGAAGCATCCATCTGCTCACCCATCCATTCGGCTGATGACCCTCACAGTTTTCCTCTATCTCACCCCGCTGGTTTCTCTACTTTATATCTGATATTTCATATCCCTTCTTTTCTTCTTTCACTCTCAGTAATGTGTGCACAGAGTTACTGCTTTCTCTGATATATGCTACTATCATCTCAAATTACGTCCTCTTCACCTTCTCTAAATCAGTCCCTGTTTTCTCTCTGAAAAACACTTGAGTTTTTCTCAGCTTGGAGGTGGCCCTTGGACATTGTCACCTCAAAACTGGAAGAGTGTGACGCTCTAGAAAAAAAAGTATTGATGTGAAATTAATTAAATGTAACTTTATTTACTATAATATAGGTTGTTGTTTGTTGGTTGTAGAGTATGTCTAAAATGAAAAAATATAATAGTTACAAAGGGCAACCTCATCTTAATGAGGCTAAAATGTCAGAAATGTATTAATTAAAGTGAAAGCAGTTTATGTATGTATGAGTACTATGTAGAGCAGAATTATTAACCAATTCAGCCACACTGTAAGTTTTTGATTTTTTTTATAGCACCCACCTTTCGCTTAAATAAAATAAAAAAGACATTGTCCTGGCAAACATCCATTTCTCCCTGCATTGATTCAGTCTGTTTTGTGTGGACAAGCGTAAACAAGTCTTGTTACACGAATTAAAAAGAACATGTTGTGAGAGAGAGAGAGAGAGAGGGAAAAAAAATCAATAATTAGCCCCAGCTTCGTCCGCAGCGTGCAACCTTCCATCATTATAATTGAGCCTTATCAAGATGCATTTTGAAACATTTTGGTGCTCTTTTGGTCGCCCATTAGCTATGGGAGACATCCAGATGAAAGGCAAGAAAAATAAAAAGACCGCTTTTTGCAAACTTAAGAGAGGACTACTCACAAAGCAGACAAAAGTTTCACTCTCTTCTGAGGGAACTTTAATTGCGTGCGTCTTGGGCTTTTACTCACTCGTTTTGCAGGAAACACCACTCTGATCCCAAAATAGCTCTTCAGATGTTTGTCACCCAATACCCAACACCTAGCTGTCTTGCATTTTTGTCTGTCTGTTTCTTAATGCAGGTGCTAGCTGAATTCTTGTCTTTCTAAAGTTTCTTCTGCTGCAGCATTCTGCTTTCATACACGTTTTGCTCATTTCAGACACACTCAAGGAATTGCCTCAGATCTTTACTGTGCAAAACAAACAATGTGTATCGGTGCCAGGAATCATGTGGACTTCGTTCCTCAACTTTCTCTCTCACTGCCATTTTATGTCATTATATCACATGGTGGGAATTGAGGAGGTACATTAACACAGCTCAGATTAAGTGTCCATTAACAGGACCTGTCCACTTACATTCATCCCATCGACCAGTTATTCCCCAAAAACACCCTGTAGGTTTTCAAAACAGCCCCCCAATGTATATGGAGAAGTTGTGTAAACATCGTGAATGGCTTTTTACACCTTTTTTATATAATAGTCTGCATTACTGTGTAAAAACAGAGATTTTGTGGATTTGTTTCTGAATTTAATTGATGAAAAGTGATGCAAATGCTCAGCCTACACTGAATAAATCAGAGTACCGGATTGTACCTTTAAAGCAACGTAGGCTTTGTTGCATCAGTGGTACCCTAGTAGGGTACAAACATTGTACCTTTCAGCATGGTACATGTTGTTGCTTTTATTTTTGTAGCTGTAAATGCTGTGTGATTTCAAGCTACGACAATAAATAATTTTTTTTTTATTTATACCAATAATTTAAAGGCGAATTACATATTTTGTCTAAAATACATTTCTGTTTGTGAAAAAAATGGCATGACTAAATTGCTGCATATTGTACCCTAAGCTTACTAAAAGCACACTATGTACCCTTTGCTTTAAGCATGAATTAGGACTTTTAAAATTAAAGAAAGATATGTAGTTTTTTCCTTATGGTCACAAAATGTTATTTTTGTGATAAATGTACCTGTAGGTACCGAACTAATACCCCTATTTTTCTGTGTGTAGCTGTTGGTTCACAGTGGGACGTCATGACAGAAACCCTAAAACCCAGCAGAAATGCATCACTTGGAGCTTTTACACAATGCTTAGTTTTATTGTGAATGCAGAGGTGTTCAAAATATAATTAATGTGCTTTGAGGGCATGCTTTTTTGTTGAAAACTATATTCTCCCTCATAAAACATTCTAGATGTTATAAAAAGTTTTGGTAACACTTTTCCAAAAGATGACGTGCATCATCATTAGTTAATTCATAAACTATTATTAATCATCAATTATTTAGTTAAAGAGTTGTTAAAATTCACTCATTAGTTTTTGACTATTATTTTTGGAATTAATTAATATCTATATTCACTACAAAATGTTATGAACTAACCATGAAATAATAATTCATTAATGAAGAATTATTAATCATGTTCCATCTCTCCAAAAATAAAATGCAAAACAAATAATTAGAAAGTTCATGATTAGTTAATTATGTTTAGGTGGTACTCTTTTCGGGGTACATCACTGGTAACTCATCATTATTGAACGATTTAGTTCAAAGTGTCATATATGGCATAAATTAACGATAAGAATGAATCATTAAAGAAGGCAGCAATTGTTTTGACTAATATGTCAATGCATCATTAACACATCATGAATTAATAGTTAATTTACACAACAGTAAATGATATATTGTATCACTTTATTGTAATTTTTTACTGTAATCTACAGTAGTCCCATTGTTTTAGAAACTGCTTTGAAAAAATCTGACAATTGCCATATAAATACATTTTGATTGATTGATTGATCTTAGTACAAGCGATGTAAAGAAAAAGCCTAATATTTATATTGACATTTTTCAAGCTCTCAGCTCTCACTCTTTCCTTGTAGCTCCTGTGAGCTCCCTCCAGTTCTTATCCTATCTTTCAAACTTTTTGGAAGAGCCTGTGTCTTTCATTCCTCTCAGAGCTCCTTGGACTCATTTTAAGTCACACACTCTAAATTTTTGACTGGGATGTAGATTTTTTGTTGAAAAATAATTAAATTTTAACTTTTTTATGTTGACCCAGATTTCTGTGTACCAATTGGTAGGGATACCACTAGAGAATTTTGGAATGTTCTGGACAACTGCCGAGCACTTTTGTTGCAGATTTATACAGTAGATATTTTTTAATAAGAGATTTTGTTTGGGTTTTTGCCATTTTAAAAAAAGGTCCAGAATTGCTTGTTTGCATATGCTGTTTTCATTATATTATAAATCCATTTGAGTTTCATGCTAAGATGAACAATGTGAATATTTTTACGTAGTGTGAATATATATATATATATATATATATATATATATATATATATATATATATATATATTTTTTTTTTTTTTTTTTTTTTTACACAGCATAAAAGCCTTAAACCACATTAGAATAGTTAGTCATAGTCCCAGTAACGTCACTCAGAGGTTTCTATAGAGTTATTTTGAAGCTAAAAGTGTGATCAGCAGTATGTCACTATGGGATAATATAAATTATGTTAAAGGCTAGAAAATGACTAATGACCAAAATTACCAAAAATCAAGAGCATTAACATTCTCAAAACTGGCTCAGCAGCATCCTTATAGAGATACTGCACACCAATGAAGAAAATGCAGCCCTTTATCACCACCCTGTTGTTTCAAACCCATCGCATGTGTGACTTGTGAACCCAACTCATGTTTATAGCGGTAGAAAACCTAGGGGGTGTAACTCAGTATTTTGTTTGCCTAGACAACATTTTCATAGTTTATTTAGACCTTGACAAGTCCCCTGCCACATGGTTTGGAAAAAAATTATCTATAATTGCATTCCAAGAAGAAGTGGGAGTGGGGGGCATGCAATCTTTTATAGCCTAAACAAACAAGTAGTTAAACATCAGAACTTTTCACCCCACTTTTCATGTAAAAACTGGTCTATACAATAACATAGTGTACTCTTAATAATAACAACAGTAAACTGGACAATGAAGAGGCAAGTGGACCATGTGTTGTAAAGATATAAAGCGCTACAAGGTGAGGCTAGTCAGATAGCAAACAAAAAATGTTCCAAGCAATGGTGCAACAAGAGGACTTGGATTGTCAAACAGGGACAACGCTGATTGAACAGCCATATCTGACAAATTATTATATGACAATGAACAAGTTCTGTTTTGTGTGAGACTGTGAATGATTTATTTGGAGAGTTGCATTTGATGGGCAAGATGAGGATTTTGTGAAATATTAAGTTTCTCACCAGTATATAATGATAACTGGACATAGTCATTGTATAGTCAGCTACTCAGAGTTATGTTGTTTTTAACCCATCATTTTTTTTGACAACTCCATGCTTCAGGTTTCCTTTGAGCGGGGATTTGACCCTCCTTCTTTGCTGTACCTATCACATGCCTTATGCTCTGAGCTAAAAATGTGCCTCCACTTTTGTGTACTCTGAACAGAGGCTAAATCAGCTCGACTCATCAGGTGAGAGCTAAACACAACCTAACGTGTTCTGACAAACATCCCCTCAGGCTTAAACATGAACGTATCTTCAAAGGTAAACACACTCCGGTGGTCTTTAATGGCATTTTCAGCTAGCGACTCTAAGCCGATGCAATGTCATTGCTTCCTTTGAGAAAGAATTAGCTGAAAGACATGAGATCAAGCACGTCAGGAGCACCCAGATCTGAAGTTACCTCTGATTTATGTTATTAAACACATCTTTTTTCTAGTATAACCCTATGTCTTTCATTCCGCAATGCAAAGTAAAAATCTCATGATTTGTGAGGAAATATTTAGGGCATTACCAGCTTTAGCTTCTTGTTGGAAGTGAGAAATATTCTAATTTTAGCACCTTTGATGCTAATCCACATACATCTCGCAGTAAATTTAATCAGATCTCCTTGGATAGTAGCAGATATGGCTCATGAGATAATCCTATGTGGTTTCATGGTAAATTTTTAAGCTATAATTTCATACTAAAATGATATGTTTATATTCTAGTATAAAATTTGGCAAAACCTTTGATAGAAAGATCCTTGTATATAGCTCAATAGAATAAGATTTTATAAGATCAATTACTAACTAGCAACTCAGTATATGTAATACTCTCATAAGTTCATCTAGGATCCTGGGGTTTAGTATACTGTATATCAGGGAAGTAGTTTAGAGTGATAAAATGTCCAACAGCAAGAGGTTCTTGAAACTCAAAAGAATAAAGAACATTAACAATCAGGAGTGAGAAAAACTGCATTATTGAAAACACGTTGACAGAGAAACACAAAAAGAACATAAACCATCTGAAGAAAAATTTAGCTTGATTGATCTCTGACCTGCTAAACTGCATTATGACTTCAGAATTGAAGTTTGATTTATATATATATATATATATATATATATATATATATATATATATATATATATATATATATATATATATATATATATACATTTTTTTTTTTTTTTTTTTTTTATATATATAAATTTTTTTTTTCTCTCAAAGTACTTCCTTGTGGACATGAATAAAAGTTTTGGTGCAAGGCATTCCAGATCACTCAAATCCACTGTAATCACCATTTAAATAAAGCTTTATCAATAGCTAACAAATAAGGTAGTTGCAAACTTATAAAACATTATCAGCAAACAAGACACTGGTCAAAACTAATAAACAAGGTGTTTAGAACAAAAGGTGGACAAAACTAATAAACAAGGTGTTTAAAACATGCCTGATTTCATTCAGATCGGTTCATGCATTTTTGTGTAATCCTGACTTATTTTTCTGGGAGCTCAGAATTGCTTGATGTGTGTAGGGACAGCCATTGTCGATAGCACAGCTCACTAACCAGTCACCAAATCCCTAAAGCCACTCATCTCAATGAAAACCGTGGACGCTGACTGACCCAAAAGTGTAACTATAGTAGAACCACAATGGATAAAGATGGATAGAAGATAAGTGTTTTTCATGCCCTGGGCCAAAAGTGTTTTTAGTTTACCAAAAAAATGTTTTTTTGGTTAACCAAAATATGAATGTATTAGTAATAAATGTGTGGATTTTCTGGTGCCAACAAGTAAAACCTAGCAGAGGGTGTGGCAAAAGCACTGCAGTAGGAGAAATAGGAAGTACCCAGCTTGTTCTGCAGAGTACGACCATCTGAGGTGATTCGAAGACATTGTTTGCGATAAATACTGCCTTTTGAAAGTGTGCAGCGATAGTCTAATAGCATCAGGTTTTTACTCTAAATGTTTTAAAAGGGGCATAATTTCATACTTTAAAGTGTCCCTTTTGTATTGATTGATGGAGTTGGTCGGTTATGAATATTGTGTTTGAACCCAACCAATAGTATCAAAGTATCAAGCATGCAATTTGTGAAGCCACCAATGCATTCACCTTGCTTTTGCAACAATATTGTTAGACTCCCACATTGAACTATACAAGCAATAAAGCAAACTGAACGAACCTCGAACCACATCAAGTGCCCCATAGGGAATAGTAGAGAATAAGGGGATTTTTATTGTATCTGTGTACCTTTAGTTTACAACCCTCTTCTAATGAAAAAAATAAGTCTTTAAACGAGGTAATTTTTGTATAAAAATCCTCTGGACAAGAATTCTCTTTTGTCACTCATAAGAACCCAGAATCGAAGAGCTGTTTTTTGTAACTTGAGTCTGTTTCACTCCCTCTATTCTCTCTCATTTCCCCCATCCTCCCCGTAACCTTCTCCTTTTCTCCCTTCCATTTGAAAGACTGCCAAGCTCTGTTTGCCTTGATAATTAGGACCCAAAGCGTGCAATCGCAAGTCCATTATAAAAACAGCCAACGCCTGGGTGGTTTATTGATAAGGCATTATGTGTGTGGAGGTGTGGAAATGTACACAGGCCTGGTGGCACATCAGATAGATTCTCCAGCGACTTAAAAAAACAGAAGCCTTCACCCAGATTAAATACCATTATTATCCAACATTGTAATTTGCCAGTTTTGATGACAAGGAAGCAAAAGCATATTAATGTAAAAGAGAACAATGAAGCAGCTGTGCAAGAGAGAGAGAGCTCAGCAGTGGCTACAGTCAAATGTCAGCCTGGAAACATCATTGAAAAAACAAACATGTGTATATCTATTTACACGCTTAACATTTACCAATGAATGTAGAGATAAAGAAAGGTCTGCAAACATTGGTTTGCTTTTATTCACACCCAAATTTTCAAAACTTTTATAAATACTACTTGCGGCTTCAAATGACCTTGATTAAAAAAAAGAAGCTTTCGAACAGTAGAGCTTCCAGGATTTATCGTCTTTGCATAGGGAGTTCAACATGAGTAAACTAATACTTGTTTTTGACAGAACTTTATTTAGATTAAATAGAAGAAACATTTTGTTGATAAGTATTGCATATTTATTTGTAATAGATTTTATGCAAATGCATTTGCACTTCTGGTTCAGAGACTTAAAATAAATCTGGAAATGAATGAATAATTCACTGCACAAAAGCAAAATGAAAATGAGTCCAATTTAAACCGTTCCAAACAGAAACTTAATTTTGAAATCGTTGTAGTCTACCCTTTAATGTTTAATATTGACCCAGACGGCACTCTTACTCAAATTTGGTGATTATGAAGCATTTCTGACAGAAGCTATTGACCATTTTATCATTAAAATACAGATTAAACAAATGGGGAAAAGCGTTTTTTTTTTACATTTCTAAAAATCTGTGTTGTAGAAGAAACAGCAAAAGAACAAGAGTGGATGTCAACAGAGTGTTTTTAGACACCTTTGGCACTTTGCAGACACTTCTTCAGGGATTTCCTCACATGTAGAGACATTTGTGTTTTTGCAAATGTGATGGAAGGGATTTTGAGACTAAAACAGTTTTGTAGCTGATTAACAAAAAACTGTCGCTTTTAACCCTTGTGTGATGTTCATATTATTGTTACTCAGGAGGTGTTTGCGGGTCTCGTGGACCCATTGTCTTTTGCAGATTTTAATTCACCCAATCAAGACATTTTATATTAAAAACTTAAACAACATTTCCTTTAGCCAAGAAACAAGTAATATAAACAGAAAATATACTTTCTTTATTGTTCTTTAACCTGATTTCTTCACGTTTAGAATTTGAACCATGTGTGGTGTTCTCATTATTGTTACTTTGGCAAGGTTGGTGGGTCTGCTGGACCCATTGCATTTTGGGCCTTGTAAATCACACAATCACACAATTTTATTCTAAAATGTAAAATGTTATGTTTATGTGTGATTTATGTTTGTGTGGGAAGCCAGAATTAAGGTAAAGAATCTACAATTTTCACACTTTAACATGCCCCAGGTCCAGTAGAGCCGAACACCTTGTGTGTAATATAAATGTGTAGGAGGGCGTACGTGTGGGGTCATAAAAAATCTGTTCTGATATATGTTTTTCACAGGAAATGAGCCAAGCCCAGTGAATCTCAGCTTCAAATAATAAATGCGTGTTTAATTTTTCTTCTGATGAAAACTGAAGATGGGTCCAACAGACCCTAACACCATACAAGGGTTAAAAGACATAATTAACCAAGAGAGGCAAATCTTTGAATCTGTGGCTGAAGTGTTACTTATGACTTTTTTCCTTGCAGGTGGTGGTTTTGATAGGCATCATCAATTTTTATTTATTTATTGTATATGTTTGAAATGTGATTTACATTTTTTACATTACATTAAACTTGATATAAGCATCAGCTATTTCCATGTGTTTAATGTATTGTCAAAGTAAGTGCTGTCAATTGTTGAAACTCAACCTGTATCAGGTACTTTTGTTTTAAGCTTTAGACATGTTATGCATTAAAAATTCAAAAACATAGTTAACCTGTAAATTTGCACTCAAATCAAATATTTAACAATATTTTCAGACAGGAACACAAATGGTATAATAATGGTTTTGTTTGGAATACTTATACTCCAATACTTATAGTACTTATTTGTAGTAAATGGTAGAAACGTTTTTCTAATAATCAGTAAATTTTAGCATTAACCTTCCAATGCCTTGTTCAGACCAAAAAATGCCTCCGCACAACTGAATTGCTTGTTTGTAGGATTCTCTCACGTAATGCAATTTTATAATTGGAATAGTATCATGTTTCTTCTGTATGTCATTCCACTACAAGACCCTCTGAGCTCATCAAGGAATAGAATCTAAAAAAACACTCAGAGGTCGAAAGGAAAAGGCAAAGATTTGAAGGTAAAAAAAAAAAAGCGCTGGCCTCAGAGGGTGGTCAGTTTTAATAAAGGGGCTGCTTTAGGCAATCTTTTACATAATAGTCAGGAAAGTAACGTTACATAACTTTCTTGACTCTTATTCAAATCTTTACCACTACAGTCACTACTCTAGAAAGCTCCTGATTGGTTGGCACGATCATGAAGATCTGAAAAAATATAAAGTTCCATCACAGATAAGATGATTTCTCAACTTTCCATACTGCTCCACTGCACTTTTTGTACCACTTTATCTGTAATACCGCCTTCTCTGCACAGATTTCATAACACCTAGCCAATGATTTAAAACGTAAATCGCTCATTGCCCAAATGTTCCGATCTTGGTCTTGCTAATAAGAAACCATTCTGAACTTTTGAACTTGAGTGCAAATAATGTTATGAATGCCAAATAAGTTATATACAATTTATTCGGTTACAAAAAGGCAATACTTTAAATGTATTTAAAGTGATGCATTTAAATAAATAATGGGCATTGATGTGTATTTTAGAAAACTCAACAACTCATGCAAGGCTGAATGTGAGAATGACATAAAGACTGCGAGAGAGATGGATAGAGAGTAATTGTTAAGAGACAGGAGGCTGTAGCAGGATTTTAATATGTTTGCTGTCTCTCGGCTCCAATTGGGCCCCTCAGGATGCCGTGATATTTAAAAGTGACATGGCTGACCCTGCACATTTGCGATGTGTCATCATGCATCAAGCGCAGAGGTGTGGATTAAAGCTCTCCCTAATGTTGTGTGCATTGGGATTTATATTTCCAATTAAGTCTGCAAATTATATGATCATCCAGAGCCGTGTGCCAAGGCCATTTTGAAAATGGGTGGCTATGGTCTGTTATCCCCCCCTCGCACTAATGGTAATGTTGGAAATGCGATCTACGTTGTGGCTGGAATTTTAATCTGTTTCTCCACTGTCCAATTACATTGTGTATTGTCATTGGAATTCAAAGAGAACTGTCTTGAAAAATACTCATCTCTCAGCTGTGGTGTGCGGTTCATTATGTTCAGGCTAAAGTGCAAGGCAGGGCGAGTAAGTTACTCTGGGGCTCGAGAAACTCTTGGCATGTAAAGTTCACAGCAGGTCATTCCTCTGTGGAACCAACTGTCGCTTTCTTCTCACATCTCAACTCAGCGTGTAGCTAACTAGACCTCGGTTTGCAATGAAAAACTGAACTTGTTCAGTTCAGAGATGGTTGAAGTATCCAAAACATGACCAGCACTATTAATGACTGAATATTGTTTTGAGAGAAATACTTAGATTTGTTTGTGTATTAGCTTACATTAACCCCTTCACCAAAGTACATTTCATTTTTCGTCAGTAGACCAGGGAATCATTCATAAAGCGACAGATTTAAAATTTTATGCAAAATTGTATAGATTTCCAAATTTGACCTATCAGCAAAATGCTGATAATAATGTTTGAATGAAATTCTCAATAGTTGGTATTTCCAAAGAAAGCGCTCAATGTTTTTTCAAATATGCAAATGACAACTGAATCAATGTTGTGACTTTCCGCTGGTTAATGAGACAAGCATGTATCAGTCCTTATCAGTGCAGATCCAGTTTACCAAGCGTCTGCTTCAGACTTTAATTGCTAAAGGAATTGATAAGAGTGCTAAGGCCATTACACCTGATAAACACTCACATGCATCTGTCAAAAGTCTCCACACAAAGCCACACTCACACACCTTGCATGAAGACCATTCTTCGCATTTTTTCAAACAGGTGTAAATGATTGATTTTAACATGACAGCTGCTGGTGATAGTACCTAGAGGAAGGAAGACGGTGGAATATTTGAGCAAATATGGATATTGATATTATGGTTTGGATGGAGTGACATGATATAGAATCTAAAGGTTGACCGTTACAAAATGTATATCCTCATTTATTCAAATTTATTGCTGTTAAAAAGTAATTGCAATGTACTGGTTGTATCTGTATTATAGTTTGTCTCTAGGGACTATTTTAAATATCAAGTATTTTCAAAGCAACTATCATTAATACCATTAATGACACTGATGATGTTAAAAAGTGTAGATGGGTCTTTTTTACGCAATAAACTATAATGAAGATTATGCATTTTATAAAGTTTATTTAGAAATGTACATAAAACTTGAATGTCTGCGAAAACAAAACCTCTAGCAGATAGCTTAATCTTCACACAATTACAAATAAAATGAGTAACAAAAGTTGAACAAAACTGAACGAATTGCTGGTTACAATTCTGAAGCTAAATAAATATAATCATATATATTTTTGTTGCTTTCTGTGTGCTTTATCATATCGGACTTGTTACTACAATGTTGACTTTGTGGTGCACATATATGTAGAATGAAAGAAAACAGTTGATAAGTGCAGCACTGTTCAGACAGCAGCAAACACACTAATAGCTCCTTGAATCTCATCTAGAAGCAGGTATCAGCTGTGGGCAGCATAGTAATCAAAAGCAGACTCTCCTTGTTTTCAAACCTGATGACTATTTGCTATTTAAATAAATTAAAGGTTTTAAACTCTTGCATTTGTGTTTTTAAGCCTTTTAAATCACAGTTTTGTTACATTTATTTTACATTTTTTTTATTTCTATTATTTCTAAGAGCTCATCAGTGATCTAAAACTGGCTCATTAATTTGTTCTTATGATTAATTCTGGTTAATTGAGATGAAAGAAAATGGAAAATGTTGGCCCATAAAAAAGGTTAATTAATTGTATTTAGTTTAAAGGTAAACACTTATTAAATTCTGTCACATTTTAAGCCTTGAGTTACCTATAAAAAACCTTTTAAAAATTATTGAAATGTCTACATTTTCTTAGTTTACTTAAATTCAGTTTTCCAGTTCTAGAATTGATTTATACATACATACTGTATACAAAATAACATAGAGAGAGATATTAACTATGAAAGAGAGGCTTGTTGAGTAGGGGAAAAGATATCAGCAGAAAATGATAGAGAGAAGGGAATGGTGAAGGAAAAGGAGTGATGGTGGAAGACAGCCTGAGGAGAGAAGCAAGCAGGAGAAAGAAATGGAGGCGAAGTGAGAATTGAAACTTCTTCAATCTGACGGCGCGTGTCTCCCAGGGGTCCATTTTGATCTGAGCATATTTGAATGTAAATATGAGAGCGGCTGCTTTTATTGAGTGCTGTCGGCATGGCACAGCTGATGACCACTGGCACTGTCTGCCACTCCAGCCAGATCCATCAAACAGGAAATGCATTCTTCTAGATGATGTGCCTCTGTCTACAATTATAGATCATTCATTCATCTCCTGTTTACGCCCGTTGCTTTATAATATAATCTATGGCTTTTGCCTGCTTCTTATTTTAGAAACCTCTGGGGTATGTGAACCTAGAGACTTTGGTTTAGAGGTAGAATCAGATGCAGCTCTCTCAATCTATCTATGGAAGACTCTTAAAATAAATATACTGTAGACAATTTTCAATTAATCCAATGTCATGCCATCATACCAAAGTCGATCTTCGCAAAATACAAAGATGTCAGTTTAATTTGATAGTATTAAGCTGACAACTTAAAAAAAATTCAAAGCAGACAGCTATTTCATTCCATGCATAACGGAGGTTACTTCTACAGTTGGAAAGTGTCACTTAGTATTTTATTGTATATGCATCATGAAGGGTTGTTTAGAAAGTTTTGATGTCCTTACCATTTAATACACTTTAATATGTCACATATTATATAATCCAGTCCCACATAACTTGCTAATAATAACATTAATTCCATCTAATAATACTGAAAAAGTTCAGGAGGTTTACAAAGACTTGATATTCATGTCAAAAAAGCAGTTAGGAAAGCAGCAACACTAACAGCTTTCAAAAAGCAACTGAAAACTCTTCTCTTCAGGGAACACCTACTATAAAAAAAAAAAACTACTTTCTTTTTTTCCTCCTCTGTCTTTATCTTCTTCCTCTACTCCCTCACTGCTTTGGTTTATTGATCAGTTGATAAAATTTCTATTATGAGAAGCTGAGATAGACCTTGACGATGTAACAGATTGCATATTGTCTCTCCCTTAATGTAAGTCGCTTTGGACAAAAGTGTCTGCCAAATGCATAAATGTAAATGTCATGTTACGATACTCATGGTGGTTAAACAAAAAGAACTAAATTGCTAATACGAGAAAAACAATATAGATGCTTAACCATGTTTTTAGTGTTTCAGAAAAAATAATAGAAAGTATGCAATGCACTTGAACAGTAACATTTTCTAAAACATGGTTGCATCATAACGTTGTCATAAACATAATTTAATAATGAAAATTTTATGAATATTGTTGCACAAACACCATTTGTTTAATATTAAGTATGAATACCAAACCTTTATTCCAGGTACTAATCAATATCGATTGCTGTTTGTTTTGGAGTTGTGGAATTTTTTACAAATAATGACACAGAGAGACTAAAAGTTAGACCAGCTTCTCTCTATTTATGAACAACTGGATGGTAGCTGAGTGTACTAGTAATTGAAACAAATTCTATGCATTCCCTTGTTTGTTTAAGTGTCAAATGTATAATAATAATTTGTGTTACGTTTTGTTTAAAGCCTGCCGTTTGTGTGTTTTTAATTGTTTTTGTATCAACAAAGCTGAACCTGACAGTCTGTTATTGCTGCCGGAATATCTACAATTATAGTTCTGATGATGACATCACAAGATATCGGTCTGTGATTTTTTCGAGTATACAGGCTTGGTATTGCAATGAACCAGAGACAGCAGGATCTTTTAAACATGTATTAAACAAACTACAATGAGGGAACAAGACAAGCAGGAGATACAGAGGGAGGGAAACAGCATGGACGTAAAACAGTTGATGGGAAAGAAGTGTTAACAAAACCAGAACTTAAATACAAGATGTGTGACTTTGTGGTTGGGTTACAATAAGATGAGTGGATTAAAAACAGGTGAAGACTGGAAACAAGGGGGTGTGGATGAAAATAATAGAATCAAGGAATGTAAACCAAAACAAACAACAATACCTGAAACCTGTGACTGGAATAAAGAATTACAGAAACAGAACTAAAGTCAGAAACTGTACAAAAACATAAACACTAAGAGCTATCAGGTATACATAAGTATAAAGTATTTAAAAATGATTAACTATAAACGCATACAACTTCTTTCTTTGGCAATCGACTTAAGTTGACAAGTCACTCAAAATGTTTTGATGGAAAAATTGGGATACAATTAGATCAAAAGCCGTTGACATTGTCAAAAGGGGAAATAAAGGTTAAGAAAAAGATCCAAAAAGTTTTGAACATTATTGGAGCTCAGGAAAATTCTTTTTCAGACCTGAGAAATATCAGCACGGATGATAAATTTCAATGATCCAGGAAGCTTCTGAAGAACACAGCTAGTAGTTCTCCTTCTACAGCAACGTGTGTCTAGTGAGTTAAAGTACAGGCTGGAAATTAACATCCTAAAACAGTATCAACTCACAACTACACATAATCACAAATCCATAAATAATATTATTTGAAAAGGTTATTGTTTTTTCAATTGTCACATTTTATGTGTTTTATTCTGCGTCTCAGAAACTAATCTATCTTTGAGACCTGTTGTTTTTCATCCTGGTCTTTTTAAAACTTTATACTGAAACATTCCTTTAACAAATTATTTTCCTTCATCACTAAAACTCCCATATAATAGCATTGTAATTTCCCCTTTCATTAAAGACTTTAACAGTTTTGCTTTTTAGAAATAGCTAAGTTCTGATAAACAGACACTTTTGTATTCTGCAGAAATTGAAAGCCATAGTTTAATTTTGTGTCAGTAAATTATGTTATATTGTTAATCCTTTCAAAGAACCAAAAATTGAATTTCCATTCAATTTCTTCTCTGATTGGGAGACACTTACTCAGAAGAGAAAATGACTTAGATGACATCTCATTAAACACACGTCACTTTTTCAGATGATTGCAATCTTTTAAGTATGACAAAAATTGAAGCGTGTCATTTCAAGGTCCAACAGCTATTGTTTTTAGACATTTGATTTCAACATCTTCAGCGGAGAGCTTCACATGCCAGACATAATGCCACTTTGAAGCCTTGTGGGTATTTTTGGTTCATATATTGGTTCACTCATTAGCTAGACTTCAACATTGAAAGCTCTTATATAATCGTATATATATTATTCCTAAAGCTAGATCAAATTTTTATTTTAAATATATTTTTCTTACTCCTACGTAAGCCTGTAATACAGTTTTTTTTGTCACATTTTCTTTAATCCCAGCATAATCCAGGGACAGTTGACCTGTTAATAATTCAGTTCAGTTCAATCTATTAATCTACTTAAAATGTTGAGACATTTGCTACAAAATAGTACACCAGGTGGTTTAGAAAAAAAGATATTATGTTTTTGGTCAAATCTTGTGTCTTATTGATGAAACACTACTTGCAAAACCTAACCAGTTAAAAGGTCCAAGATTACAATTTGATCAGCTAATGCTTACTTTGGTGGAAATAACTCTTATTTTCATTTTGGGATATGTGATCAAGTTGATAAAAATAAATATCAGTTGATTTGTGCTATGTCCCATGCCATGCAAAATTTTATGGGTGCGAAATTAGAATTAGTGTGTGCCAAACCATAGTGTACATAAAAAAAATGTCTGAGCAGGTCAATGATGTGTAATTTCCTAACTAAACAAAAATAAATAATTTTTGTTGTGTGTCAGTGTGTTTTGTTGAGTGGCAGTGGCTCATATTTCATAGCTATTAGTTCTAAAAATGTTTGAGGACAATTTTAGTTCAGTAGATAGGTTTTTGCATGTAAGGATCCTTTGGATTTCTTGTTTGTTTTCTTGAATATTATTTAAATAAAGCACTTTAAGTTGAATGGCTGTTATGGATTTGAGTTCTGCTTTTCTAAACATGTGATGTTTATCATGAAAACTTAATGACAAAGACATTTACAGACATTCCTGGCATTGTGAAGTTGTGTTCCCTTATCAAAAACATGCCTCAAGTAGTATTCAGATTAGTTCATGCATGTTTGAGTAATATTTTATTCCTTTTTTGTGAGCTAAAAACAGCTTGTTTTCCTTATCCCCACCCTTTTTCCTTATCCTCGCCCACTTGTCAATTAAATTAATAGCTAGTACAGCTTCCTCTGCAATAAACTGAAAATACAGTTTGACCCGGAAGTGTGAGAGCAGCTGACTTGTGCTAAGTGTAAATACATTAATGAAATATGCAATTTAAACTCTTAATAGCTCAGGCTGAGCGCACACTGCATGACTTTTAGAATCCTATGAGGAAATCTGGTTTCAGTACACTCAAGGAGACTCTTTGCCCTTTTATCTTCCCTCAAATTCTAAACATGCACACGCTACAGGATTCAACAATCATGTGGAACGCACACTATTGTTACAGGATGTTACTAACATGACACGCTATTTTGTCAGACTCATGTCAAAAAGTAAAGGCAAGATATAGTGACATTTTACTGCATTTGTACACCTAAGTACACCTATAACAAAATAAGTAATTCATAAACAGTACACTACAATAGAAATCATACAGTGTAAAAGTAAGTGCGGTTTATGTTTCATTCTGTGGACTCAACTCAGTGTCAGGTGCTGTTACATAACACATAGCTGCTGACTGTTATTGTTGAATTCAGACCAACATGAGGCCACTTGTCAGTAGTGGCATGCCGAAAGCTCATTTGTGGGAAGAACTGTAATCAGCACATTTTGGCAGGTTAAAAATACGAGGTTATTCAAATATATTTTTACTAAAGTTATTCCATTTTGAAAGTTATTAACGGTGCAGTGCTAGGATAGAGGGCTCAAATATTGATTCTAAGTGCTATAACAAGGACATGATATGGGACCTTTAATTTATCACGTTTTAGAAGATTTCGCCTTCTGTTAACAATTAAACTCCTGGTGAAAATCAGAACTAAATGTGGCATGAGAAGAACACCAGCTTCTTCAGGAGAGGAAAGTTCCTTTTTTGAGTAAAAGCATTCTAATTCTAATTCTCAAACAAGGGCTTGTAACAAAAATTTTGCAAAAGAGTGAGCTTGTGTGTGTGAAGGAGGTGTGAGCTTTAAATGAAGGAACAGATCGTCATCCGTCAAAATCTAAACCCCCTGGTTTACCCAACGATCCACGATTCGTTGCAACAGAAGTCAAAATATTACTTTCTGATGAGTATAGATTACATAACAACATCTGGCTAATCCTCGACCTGAAGGCACAGGAGCATATTTTCCTCTAATTAGATTTATTTGCAGCCTTTGTTGGATTCGTCTTTACCCTTGGCATTTTGCTCCAGAAGCAGATGTCATTAAAAACCCTGCTCCTGAGGAATTGATGCGTGATTATTTTTTATGAAGAGATTGAAAGTGTGATGATGAAACATCAAGGGTGGCTTTCCATGATCCTCCTGGGTGTGAGGGTTAGCATGAACCAGCAGTCAGTGTGTCCTCTTTGCTTCTCTGCGAACATTTGCTGTTCTTGTCAAACATCAAATAAATGTTACTTTATACACAACAAAGTCTGAGCCTCTTTGTTTATATGTGCAATCCTCAGAAAAAGAGGTTAATGTAAACACATTTCACTGTTTAAATTGAACTTTCTAAAACTATGGATGTTCTGTTTGTGTCTAAAATAAGTCTACGAAGAGCTACTTTTCTACTAAATTTGGGTTGCCAGCACCCTCCATATAGATTGTTTGCAATAATGTGCTTTAGGTGATGCAGGAAAAGCAGTTGGAGGGCAGTAAGTAAACAATGGAAGAAAACATGAACTTTGTAATGAGGAAAAGTTAGTTATCTGCATCAAGTCTGTTTTCATCCAGACATCCTTCTACCAAATTAACAGATGATAGCATACAGAATATGGATGCATGCAAATGTAAATAAAAATATATTACTGTCTTTCTGTCTTTTCAATCAACCATCAACAAACATTCTAAACTGAAATCCTTCCTATTTCCAAGTTTGTTTTTACTGACTAATTTTAAGTGACTCAAAGTTCTGCCAAAATAATACTAAAAAGTTTTTTTTTCTTAAAGATGAGGTAAATAATTATCCATTTTAATAACTTACACAATGATTAACTTGGTCTGCTGCTCATGATGCATATGTATGTGTAATGACCCTTTTATTTTTATTTCATTATGTTATTATTATTTTTTTGCCCACTTGTCATACCACAACAATGTGGGCTTGCTCAAAAAACATCCCTGGCAGTGGGTAACTTCCGAAAATGCAAAAACGAGATAAAGGTAGAATATAGGAAGAGACACGAAGTTTAAACCTAATACTAGAATGAAAGATCTTTATCAGTTAAATTATATTTATCAACACTGTTTTGCAGTTTCTTCAAAAGAACTTCAAGAATATATTATATTATATTTAGAAATCATAGACTTTCTTTTAAAATCAGGGATTATAACTATCCTTGTTCTTTGGGACAAGTCTACTACTAGGAAGAAATAGTGTTAAGCATTATTGTAGGCAAAGATTATCTTAAATTAGTCTATTCTTTGGGAAATATTTGATATCAAATTCACTTATTTTCATGTTTTTATGACCTTGGTACCTGACAAATTGCACAACAACTGAGGAAAAGTGAAGTTTAAACATAATTGGTGTGAGGAAGAATCAAATACACAAAACACAATTTAACAAGGACAATATATTTATTGACTGTTAAATGTAAATAACCAACTTTACTAATACCTTATGAGGATGACAAAACTTTTACCACACAAAAAAGGGTGCTCAAGCTCTGATTTTTAATGACTGCCCTTTACTACAGAAACTAATAATCGCATACTGTAATAGACGTTTATATAACCTGAATAAAACATTTTTTCTACTGTAAAGTTGAAGGGATCAACTATATTGTAGAGATCCTCATGTAGGAAATGCAGTAGATTTTCACCTTTAAAATAATGTACCACAGACCAATGTTTCTTTTGCTTTTATCTCTGCAAAAGGTCTCATCTTGATGAATCTATAATCTTTGTTTTAGCTAATAAAATATTTGAGTGATATTAATTGAGACCAATCTTTTCACTGGATTCGCAAATAATCAGAGCATGAGAGATTCACAGTTGGCAGATTTATTTTGAGTTAAAATATTTGAGTTCTTTTTTTCCATTCAAGTCAAACTAGTTCCTCGATCCTGTCAAAGATACGATCCCATCAAAAGACATATGTAGATGAGCAAAGAAAACAGAGCAAAAGTCTGTGGTTCAAAAGCAGCGAGACTGACATAATATAAAGCTCCTGTAGGTTGAAGTGTAATTGGAGGCCAATGAAGCATTGATAGATTCAATTTTATGGGTAAGAGCAATGTAAAAAAGGATCTAAGAGGCTGATGGATCAGAGCAAACAGCTGTCTCCCCTTCTCTGATTCCTATCGCCCATGGAAAAAAGAGGGAAAAACACTGCCCTACACTTACCACCATTGTGTGCAGAGAGAGATAACATTTGGGAAAATAATAGCTTTTATTGCAGGGAATTTCACACATTAGCTTTACGATGGAGAAGCGCAAGTCAAAGACTTTGCTTCTGTTGTCAAAAGAGTGTCTGTGCCCTCTTTTGTCTTTGTTGGTGTAATCTTTCAGACAATAAGATGAAGAATACAATTTCATATTCCATCAAGGCACCCTGCCCTGAGTCTTAGATGAGCAGACGACTAAAAGTGACCTCTCTTGATTGAAGCTCTGACTCTGGAGAGACACAGGGCTGGCTTCACAGTCTTGCTGCCTCTGTTGGCATTTTCTAATAATATTAGTCATGCAGAGAGGCATCAATCTAAGCACCACAGTTAGTTAACCATCAATGGTTTGCTGACAAAAGTATCTTACTTGAGAGAAAGCTATAAATGTGCCTGGACATTTAGCAAGAATAGATGCATTTAGCATTCATATCCACACCGTTTTACTTTCCGTTTGAATGCTGCTAACTTTTTACAGTTGAAGTAGTTACAGTTTATTGTGTACTGAACATTTGAATGTCGTCCTGTATTCTGTCCTGTCGTTGGAGTAAGGAACTCAGAAGGCTTTTTTTTGGCAAAAAAATGTGTCACGCAGAGCTGCGTCTACGTCAAGTTAATTTTTTTGCTTGCTGTGCGAATCGTGCATTGACGTAAGGTCTCCATACACCTAAGCAGCAGCTGATCTGAAGAACCAATCACAGTGTTATCACACACTGCATGAAAAAAATGACACAGCGTTTCTTGCAAACTAATGCATTGACGCACTGTATTTTTTTCAGGCTGGTATTTAAGATCATGTAAATACGCTACAGTGCAACCCATGCCTGCAGCAGATGCATAGATGTTTAGAGACCTTTAGTTCTGTTATTTCTATGATCCTAGGAGTAAGGTTAATCACCACATGGTAATTACCACAGTATTTACAATAACAGTATTTACTAATTAGTTAGGGGTAACTGCTTGGTAACTTTCACTACTACTTACTGTATGAATAGTTATCAATTACCTATGCAGTAGTTCTCTGTTAGTTATACAGTAAGTAAGGAAGAGTATTGTAAAGTCCCGATAGCAGACAAATGGAAAATTCACCATTGTGCCCGAGGATTTTTAATTAAAGATTTATCCTTCTTTGATAGAGAATTAAACATTATATATGATAGGGTTGAGAAAAAAACAGAATCACAAAATGATCACTCTCATCTAGACTTTTTGTTTCCCAAAAGCACTACTGGACTGAGGGCCATGAGAACATGAGGGCAAATGATTGTGAAAACAGACTCCTGTCAACAAAGTGCAGACATAATGTTGTACATGAGACTGAACAGCCTGTGTCTGTTCAACGAGTGCAATGCGAGCGGTGTTTAAGTGTCCCTCTGCATCCTGCTTTTACTGTCTCTGTCGGCCTCCACATCTCCCCTGGCATCCGCTGTCTAATTAAACGTGTCCTCCAGCAAGAAGCTGTCCACTTAACACATTCAATTAGGAAGCGTGGTTCCATCTGTACACACAGAAGATTTTTCGGATGTCAGAGAAATGAGAAACACTTTTATTTTGGGTATTGGTGTAGGAAAGTAGGAATATGAAGAATCTGATGGAATGTAAAACTGTGTGCAGGGAAGTCGATATAGTGAGAGGCAGACAAAAGTCTTTGTTTGTGTGTATCTCTGCAGGACACTGAGTCTTTGTAATGCACCGCAGATCCCTCTGAAAGCCGGTGAATAATTGACAGGTCATTATTTATTATCAGAGGACCGGCGCTGTGCTGCTATACACGGCCCTGCTTCGTTAAGTCAAAGTAAATGAGTGAATTCATGCTCCAATTACCCTCTGGTGAATTTCCACTCTCCTGCAGCTTTGCAGAAGAAACCGATTGCAACCACAACAGCTCAAGCATTCAGTTGTCTAAACTATTAACAGATTTTATTTATTCATTGTCTACTTGTGAATCAGTTCATTTGAAGGGTAAAATCTAAATATGTTTTTTTTTCTGGTTCACCATTGTTCTGAGAGAAAGTTATCTCTCAAAGGTTCGAAAACATAGTGGGCATTCTGAACATGACCCTGACAAAAATAACTTTTTTGTTCCTGTGTTGGAACATAAAAATTTGCTACCCTCAGAAGACAGAAATGTCAATTTAATTGAGTGAAATTTGTAATTAGGTAAGTGTTGTAATTAGTTCACGCTCACCGAATAAAAACAGAACCACAAATATGGTGGGGCTCAAAATACAGTGTCTATATCACAGGAAACGGGTGTAGTGAATTTTACTGACTGGGTTTTGGTGAATGTAAACTTTTTTGGTAAATAACAACTCAGAGACCATGACAAGAAGTTACAGAGATATTTCTGTCATTGTAATGTTTGACCTTCTACTACTTTGTATTTTGTACAAAAATATCAGTTAGCTAGATATCTAAACTTGAGATTTACCTGAGAAATATTAACTGAAAGAACTAAATGGCCTGCATTTACAATAATCAATAAAGGTTTCAATCAATGCAATGAAGTAAATTTTCAATCAGTGAAAACTTGCAATCCAAAATGTAGATGCAAGATAACATTGCATCACTCTGTTTTCATGGTCTCTTCACTGTCTACAAGTAAAATTATTTTAAAATTTGAATGTGATTAGCATGTCCATATGGAGTTTTTTTATGATAAACAAATATATAAGAGCAACCATTTTGCCTCAATTTTCATCCAAAGAAGAATCAGGCAACCCCTACCTCTGTCAAACTCTACACAATCCAAATGAAGAAGATTGCTGTGGGCAAACTGGATTTTACCTCTTAATAACTGCCAACAAATTGAAGGTATAGGCAAATAAAGGTTTGTTTTTGCTGGGCTCACCAAATTCTCTTTATCGTTTTTCTTCATGGTGGAGCATTCACCCTCAACAGTTTTCCTTTTCGGACTATGCAACTGATAGTGTTATTGTGTCACAATGTGTACCCCACCTGTGAAAATTGACAGCTGCACATTTGCTTACCATTTCTCACTTTCAGTTTACAGGGAGGGTGAGTTCGTCATTATCTCTCCCTGCATGAGTCGAGCAATGTCCAAAAAGTACTATCACCATTACTCAGTTTCAGGATGAACATCTCAGCAGAAGTCTTCATCATCTACCCACAGATCAACAGCAGAGGTTCCTACGTGTATAGTTGAGTTACCTTACTACTCCTCTTTCTCATGATTCATCTGGTCGCAATTTCTCCTTATATCACAGACACTTCAAGGGGATGATTGGAGACATGACATCACAGCAAATTTACATCTTCAGCAACATGCCCCTAAAACAGCATGAAAGAGGAAGTTGTTAACAAATAAATATAACAAATCTGGGTAGATGTTTTTGTTTTGATTTAAACTAAAATTTAGTTTTGCATGTTCAAGAGAGCCAGAAAATCAATATAACCTCTTATGATATTGTAATAATATTGGCTTTTTAATTAAACACATCGCCATGTCATTGCTAGTTCAGATCCATTTCCTCTTTCTTAATTCTTGACCAGTAGGCAGTTAGTTTGTTTTAACCCATAGGCTGGTGTTTAAGGTCATTTCTTCCCATCTCTTTTGTCCTAAATTGTGAAGGTTTTTCTGTCAATCACTTGGTTTCAGATCCATACAATTCAACGTTACATCAAGTTGCAACAAAAATATTATTAAAGGGCAAACTTAGGGGTGATTATAAACAGGGTGATGTATCACTCAAAAGAGTTTAATACACTAAACAACCCTAACCTATTCCAGAAAAATTAATTGTGTGCGATAAAGCATTCATTTCTGTTTCATTCTTGGCACGTCAAAGTTAAAAGCAACATTTATGTTTAATTCTACTCATGACAGCTTTTGAGAATTCTGTCTCTCTCTCTCTCTCTCTCTCTCTATTAACTAAAAAAGGTGCCTTAGGGCAGCATGAAGATGGCCGTCAAAAAGATTGACTTGCTTGAAATTAACTAGAACAGCATCTGATGGCTTATTAGCATTCACTCAATCAACGTTTTGCCTTGTCTGGGGTCTTCCATCTACCTGTGAATGATTGAGAGATGGAAAGTTCTGACAGGCATGGCTTCTGTTAAGTCTAAAGAACTGTAGACCTGTGGTTGCTGCATTAGACCTGGCTCCTGCTGCACACACTTTGTCTGTCTAATTAACACCTGTATGTGTCTGGCTCCCCCAGGCCCAGACACCTGTCCTCCTCTGAACCTAGAGCTGCTGTCAGATCGTACGTGTGTCTGTGTGTATATACAGAGGTGTCTGAGTGGGCAGGTGGTTGATGGTCATCACACTTATATCCTTAAAGTACTTGTTAAAGTTTCAAACTCTGAGAAGAAAGTTATCTTTGGGTGTACCAGGGAGCAGAGGTGGGAGTCGGGCCACATGAAAGCTCCTTTGTGTCATTGTTTGCTTTATTGTGTTGTCTATTATGACTGAACATGAAGTAATAAAGCATGCACTGAGTAGAGAAAGTAAGGCTGGGAATAACTGTTTCATCTGTGTTCGTTTAGGATGTTTAGGATATTGTTTCATTTGGTACCTAACAATAGTTATTGGCAGGGGCGTTTCTTGGGACTGAGAACACTGGGTCTCAAGACCCTTATAGCGAAGTTCCTATAATAATGATGAAAGGGGATCCCACCCTGAAAAAAAAGGTTGATTTCTATGCTTTCTTGAGGTCCACTCAATGGACACTATCGCTCATGTTCAACCTTCAGTAGTTTCAGTACGTACTCCACCTACTGCCAACCCTCAGTGCCACACCCAACAACAGTGGCCACCAGTGGTCTGATGGAAGGATTTTGCGATTTCTGAATACAGTGATGTACGTATTTACCGTGCTATTAAAACCATACAGTAACCCAAACTTAACTCTAAGTCAATTATGTTTATTTTGATGATACACAGTTGTTTAATTGATCATACAGAACCCACTCGAGGTTCCAGCTGTTCTTTACTGACTCGATTAAATACTTAAGTTAACCTTTACTGACTCATTTAAGTTAAAAGAGAAACCGGTGCTTTATAACTAGATAATACCATTAGCATTATAATCTATCCAAATACTAGAGTGCAAAAGAAGCACGGCTGCAAAATGCTTCTATGATAACCCCCTGAGCAGTTAACATTAATAGGATTGAGAGCTTTGTAAATGCTCGACCCCATCAAGTACCTGTCTCCAGATCACCTCTGCACCACATACAAAACCTCTCCCTACACAGGTTTCGACTCCCTCCTTTTTTGACATGTTTGATATTCCAGATTCCTGCATAATTGTATTTCAGTTTCCAAGTGTATATTAAAAGTATGTTTCTCAGTTCCCTGAAAATTCCACATGTTTATTATTTTCACCATTTAAATATCGTTTAATAGTTTTTTGTAAATAGAAAATGGAAAAATGAAATGGAGTCAACTCTTTATTTTTTTTTTTCTTCAAATATTACTTTAACAAATTACAAAACACATGTAAAGTTCTGTTAATCAAGATTTTAAAAAAGTTGTTTTAATAGTTTTATGTCATAATAATATTCATTGATGTAAAAATAAAACATTACTCAGTGATTTAGCATTTTTGTACAACACATACATACCTATAAGGAAAAAATTAAGTCTACCCTAAAATAACATTTACTGTATTTGTGAAATAATGTAACTGTTTTGAAAGTAAACATTTTCAAACCATTGTAAATAGTTTATGCTGTATATTTTATACAATATGTAAAAATTGCAGTAAATGTACCTACTACTCATTTTTGGTTGGCAATCTGATGGTAACTTAAACCATATTTAACAGAGTGTCTCTTGTATTTAATTCTATAAATGGGTGAAAGCAAATTGTACAGCATTTATTTTCAACAATTATCAAAGAAAGATTGTCAGAGCTCTTGTGTGCATATGCATTATCTGGTCCTTTTTCTGTTCATGTCTATAGAAGTTTTGTGATTAGCCATTAGAGGGCTACAATAGTCGTTTCCCCAGCAAACACCCTCATGAAGTCCTTTGGTCTGTCTATCTTTAAAATTTCCTTCCTTCCCCAGAATCCTTTTTTATTCATGCAGTCTTCATCGCCCTGCAGACATGAAGCCTTCATTTTCATCCTCTAATCTGAAACGGTCTTTCTTTGCGTTCTCAAACTGAGTTAGTGAGTTCCCACTTCCTCCTCCTGTGCTCCAGCCTTCAGTCTGTCACCCTGCTGAGAGTCACTGTTGCTGCTCAAAACCAGTTCTCCTCTCTTCTCCTGTGGACAAAATGAGATCATGAGCGGCAGTGTATCAGCTCAGCAACACTGCGTTCGTCTGCACCCATGCTGTACACCACAGAATGAATAATTTAAAGTGCCAGCCCAGGCATGCGACGCCACCCTTTCTGGACTATTAGTTAGACAAGCAGTATTAAGCTCGGTGCTGGCTTGTGGTGGTTTTCTTGTATTCTTCACCTTGCAGACAACAGTAACACTTTTCAAAAAGGATTTTATTTGTGAGTTTGAATAGAACCCTTGAAGATAAAGAGGGTTTGTGATGAATAGTTTGATCAGTATTGTTATGGGAACAATTGAATCATTGTAATAATATCAGTAATAGAGATAAGAATGTTTATCGAGCGAATTGGTACATTATATGCTGCTTGCTTGTGTGAGTAAGTAAACGAGCAAAAAAGAGAGATGGAAGACCCAAGGAAATTACGTAGTAGGCCCAGCCTTTCTCTTGAGAAGAAAAACGTCCTAGCTGGATGCTTGGGGTCTCTCAACTTTTCCGTCTGTCTTGCTAGCAATATGCATGTGTATCACTGTGATTAGATTAGCTTTGATAAGCATACCTTAGTGTGTGTTTATGTCATTGTTGGGTTTCTTCAATAAATGCAGCATGTTGCTATGTTCTGTACCCTGCCTCTGGGGTCGTTATTATTAGGAAAAAATTAGCTCTGCCACAACAGCATTCGAATTGATCAGTTAGAATGTTGTTTTTGGCTCATTTTTTTGTTTTAACAATAATTGGACAAGATAGAATTGGTAGAGCAAGAAAATAACCAACAGCCAAAACTCAAACTCAAACTAGGGTCGCATAAACCGCAGACAGGACTTAGCTTAACCCTTGAGTGGTGTTCAGGTCTGTGGGACCCAATTTCAGTTTTCACAGAAAGGAAAAATATAAAAGCAATTATTATTTGAAAATGAGATTCAAAAATGAGATTTTCTGTGAAAAACTTATATAAGAAACCAGTCTTTACTCCTTTACAAACTTAAATCACACAATTTTGTACCACACAATCACACAATTAAATCATACAATTTTGAATGTTAGAATAAATGTGAATGAATCGGCCCAAAATGCAATGGGTCTAGTAGACCCGCCATATTAACAATAATGAGATCACCACACATGGTTTAAATTTTAAATCTGGTTAAAAACAATAATTGAAGTATATTTGGTGTTTAAATCCCTTATTTTCTGGCTAAAGTAAATATCTTTTAAGTATTTTAACATAAAATGTCTTCATTGGGATTAAAAATCAATGGGTCGACCAGACCTGCAAACACTGCCTGAGTAGCAATTATATGAACACCAAACATGGGTTAGGAGTAGATTTTAGATGCCACTTTTATTTAAACAAAATGGACGTATCTCAATAAGTATACAATGAGATAAAGAATACATACTCAATACAGAAAATACATTTCATCAAGCACATTTTAATGGGAGTTTAAATGCCCCATATCATCCCTTTCCCTTGCATTTAGAATCAAAATTTCATCATGTTAGCATCTCATATTTTCACATATGAGTTTACCACTGTTATGGCCATGCCCCACTGCTGAGAGAAACCTGCGTGTGGATCATCTTTTTAAAGCTGTATTCACATATTGAAGTGGATATTTTAAATGACAATATGTTGTGTAGTAGTGCCTTTTATCTACAATACAGAGTCTGAAACAAATTTTGAGCCTATTAACGAACCCCAAAGACCACAAAATATCCTTCAGAATGTTTAACACACATCATTAAGACACTGTTAATTTTCCACTTACAATTATATTGTGTAAGCCAATTTATGTCTCAAATTTAATGATTGTTCTTATGTTTAGAAATGTCATGTGATGAGGAAAACATTTGATGCCAGGAGACCCTAAGAGTTATTATCAGAGGATTCATGATCCTCTAAGGAATTTTATAAACATCGACACTGTATTTAATCATTTAAAAAAATTTTTTATTGAAACTTATACAATTACGTAATACGCAAGTAACATCTAGTGGCACTTGTAAATACAAATGAACTTTAGCAGTTTATACTGCTGGTAATACACAAAATCTACCCTTTTCTATATAATTAACTGTTTTGCCTCTGGACAACTGAACACGCACATGCATACATGACTACCTTACCAAGAGTGGACTATCACTCTACATCTACCAAGATGGGACTCATTTTTTTGTTCACTATTTACAAACAAAAATTACATTAAAAAACTCAGATTATGAGCTCCTCAGTCATAATCTGACTTTTTTTAATACTGCCAACAAAGACCTGAGCTTCTCAGCGACAACTAGCTAGCCAACTGGGGACTTCCATAAACATGCACATGTGCAACCCCCACACACACAACCTCAAGGCCAATTTTGTTCCATTTTGCTGCTGCACTTAGGTTGGGGCATTTCTGGTCAAACACACAAAAAGGGCATTTGTTCTTCATGGAAACAGGGAGCATTTGCAGTTTATTTTCTACAAACGTTGTTGAGCTCCCCAAAAATTAATGACTTTAAATACAACATCACTACAAAATGGCAAAAAGCTCTATAAAGATGATCTTGCATGACATTTCATTTTGTGATAGTCTATTGCTTTAGCTCTGCAGTAAAACTCATTTAAATAAAAAACAGCATTGTTATTCATTCATTCATTCATTCATTCATCTTCATGTCGGCTTTCTTCCCTTTCGGGGTCGCCACAGCGGAATGAACCGCCAACTCTCTGGCATATGTTTTACGCAGCGGATGCCCTTCCAGCCGCAACCCATCGCTGGGAAACAGCATTGTTATTAGTTTTCCAAACTATTCTCCAGAAGAAAAAAATAGTTGTTAACAACCACACAGCTTTGAAAACAGACATCAAGCCCTTTCCTGTGTTTGTTTTGGAAAGGAAATGGAATAGATGCCAAACTAAAGAAACAAACTTTATTGAAGTACTTTGTTGAGGTTGAGTGGTCTATGATTGTCTTTGCACTGACATTCAACATACTCCTTTGTGACATAGAACAGAGCGAAGAGGAAGAGAGCCAGAGCACCTGCCATGTTCACCCAGAAATGAGGAAAGAGAAAAGAAAATGAGAATTTAGAGCACTTAAAAATAGTTAAACCCTTCACAGAAATGTTATGTTCTGAAAAACATTGCTGGAGATTACATATTCTGTGCTATTCTTTAGTTTAGAGTTTGTTTAGATGTAATGTAATAAGTATTAAAGACGATAAGAATGTAAAAACTTTTTTCCAAAGGAACAAATTTCAGTAAGATTCAAACGAGTTTCCAATTATGTAAATTTATGCTGTTTGTTGCAATTTAGTTATGGGCACAACTAATGTGTTATTACTGTATATCAAAAAGAGGCAGCTGCGTGGGTTAGAATAGGTTTAGTCACAGTTAGAAATTAACTTGTTTTTTTATATATTTTAGGGCATGCTATGACAAATACTTGCTGAATAGTTTAAAAAAAGTTAAATTGACATGACACACGATGCGATGAAAAAAGAACGTCATTTCATCAGAAATATCTTTTACTCCATAATTTGTTCTGAACACTTTTGCAAAACTCAAAAACATGTACTTTTATTGGCTTCAAGTCGGATGTTTTTGGCAGATTTCACCGAAAAACTATTTTTTTACTTTCTTCTGTGAGAACGCCGGCAGACTAACTCGTTGTTTGTCAGAGGTGTCACACGACAGGAGCCCTGCATCCCTATCCTCTTGTGCTCCTCATTTCCTCTTCAAGCAAAGCTTATTTAGAGTGGGCGTCAGCCGCATGTGTGTGCGCGTGTGATAGGGAGCCTGAGGGATGTGAGTCGGCATGGCTCTCAGAGTAATTGAAAATGTGACCTGGAAAATGTTTGCCCAGCAGAGCATGAAAGTTACCTCCGGAGCGCTGGCTGAAACTCACCTGCGGTGCAGACTGGGAGGGCCTGGGAATGCTGGGATATCGGCTGAGAGCCACTTTATCCCTGCAGAGCCAGGCACACAGACATCTCATGCATTATTCACCATCTCTAAATAAGTACAGATCAGACCACTAAAACCCAACCTGCTCGCCCTTTCCTGAGGAGAAGCTCTCTCAACATTGACCTCTACAAGGGCATCCAAGATCTGGAACTTCTTGTTTATGTAGGTGTTTGAAAGAAACACAGCAGAAAGACTGATCTACCCCATATGGCTGTTTTTTTATTTTAAAAGAGATTTATCACTACAGCTAAATACTAACACATTTGAAGACAATTGATGACATGGTGAAAAAATGAAAGCAAAATCACAGCAATTATGATTAAAACAAAAATAACTTGATAAAAAACCGGACAAACTAAACAAAAGAGAGATTGAATGAACTGGCAAAAATCTATCAGTATGGCATCTGAAAAATGTCAATAAACCCACACAAACTTTGAACATTATAAAAGCAACAATTTAATGATATAATGATTAATGATTCAATTAGTGGGTGAGGGGGTTCAATCACTAGACAGAGAAGATCACAGTAATACTAAAACAGATTATCCATGTACGGTATATAACAACTGCAACACACTTCACAAAACAAGAACCGAAAAGAATGGTGAACACATTTAAAAAGACAGGACAAGTGTCCAAAATGAAAGAAAACTCTAACCAGATCTCCAACAAGAGACAAGACACAACCTTTACTTGTGAACACCAGAAAGCACTCAAGCAACAGGAAGAATCCACCAAAGCAGGAAGAATCCAGACCTGAGGGCACAGAACCCTGACACCTTTTTGCTTTTACATAAAGAGCTCTCAAGTTTTCTGCTATTCTGATAATAATTTTCCCCTTTTCCCTATTTTTATATTGGCAGTCATTTACAGTAGCAATATTTTATTCTGGTTAATTCTGAGTTGTGTCCAAGATGTATTACCATTGTGTTAAAAGGGTTGAAGAAACATTTGAATCATTACTTGACACATGTTGATAGATTTTCAAATTTCCACCGTAACTACAATCTTGACCTGTACCAGCCTAAAGGTGTGATAAAAGTGCTTGTATATCTTATCATAGGCAAAAAGATAAAAAATAATAATAACAATTTGATAACAATAAGGCAATCCACATGAAAACACCAACGTTCACTGGACATTAATGTTTAATGCATGTGTTTGAATAACCTCTCTGATTCTGCGGCAGATTAATCACTTAAAGTAATTTAATGATACTTATTTTGGATGAGATATCATTTTACCAAACAATTTTTGCAAGAAAAGGATTTTTGGTGGATCTACAAAGAAACAAGAAAATCTACAGATTGTTGATGCTGAAAGAAACTGTATCCATGAATTTTCACCTCTCCTAACTGATTTCTTCCTTCAGTTAAACACAGACTTCTAATCAATTTTTAAGTGATGCACTGAGTCTTTCGCTTGTTCAGGATTGGATCAGGGCATCGGTTGGTCCCAATAATCACCATAATGTCTATAGTCTTTAAAATCTTTGGTTTTGGCTTTATCATTTTTCTGCTATTTTAATGAATCAACAAGAAGTTGTGTGACAAGACACACATCAATTATTGCTCAGATGTTTTATCAGATATGTTTCCTTGAATTGGAAAATACAATAGGAACATTTAGAGAAGTCCCTAAACCTAGACACGAAATCAATGAAAGTGCTTTCTGAACAATTTCACATTTATTTATTTTTTAAAAGTACCACCCAAAAAGATATTCAGACACCTTCTCTTAGACTTCAGACTCCTTTGTCTGTAAGTTCTGATCTTGTTCTCATCCACCTCACTGGGGAGATTCTCTCTCTGGTGGAGTTCATGTTCTCTTTATTTGTGTATGTTTTTTTAAACAGGGTGCTATTTTTTCCCCCTGTCCCACAACATAAAAATATTAAAATAAAGAAATGTTACTCTAAATTGTCCACAATAATAACCAATGAAAGTTGTAAATGATTCAAACCAATTCTTTATTTCAATCTGACACTCTAAATTATTTTTCATAATTTCAGCAGGAACTATAGCTTGTTCAACAGGTAATTAGTATCTACTAATCACATACAAAAAGTAGAAGGAAGTTCCTTAAATTGGCATTAGTTCTCCTCACTTGAAAATCTGCTTTAAAGCTAATTCAATAGTGCTTCATAAATACATTTGTATGTATTTTATTTCACACCACAAACACGCTTCTTTAAGAATCAAGGAAAAAATAACTACATACAAAGCTGGTACTCCAAAATCGTCTGATACACATTACTGGAAATTACTCAGGAATGGCATCTCCAGAACCCCTTTTTTGTCTCTCTCACATAGGAGGCTTTGGTGGAAAGCAGAACACGTACTCAATCTCTTTGGCACACGAGTGGCTAAATATCTAATCACCTTGTTTTGGCATGATGAGAGTGTCAGTCTGGCATGTCCAGCGGCATTCTAACCCTACATCTGGTCCACACGCACCTGTTGAAAACCGAAATAAGCTGATATGGAATTGATCCAGTTGCAGGCTCTCCAGCTTGCATGCAAATGAAGCACTGAGAGCGAGCGAGAGAGAAATCTCCCTTTTAGAATGTACAGAATAGAGACAAAACTTTGCTCAGAACAAAATCATGTTCAGAAGCAGCCGGAAATCTGACTGCAATTAATAGCGTGGATGAATGTAATCAAAGCATCACCTCTATCTCATATGACCAAGGTCCTCTGGGTCATGCTCATTACCCATTCTAATTTTTTCTAGGAATGTAATTAGCACAAAGGGGGCTTCCATCCATTTTATAGTAAGAGACAAAGCAATGTCAAATCACAAAGATATTCGAGGAGTCGTTTGCAGTTGAAAAGGGTGGGACTTCACAGTTCAGTGAGCTCTCTGTGTAGTTGAAATCTCTGTCTTTCCAGTTGCAGGGTTTGTTTGAATGTCTTCTTCCTGGTGGGGAATGTTTGCCGTCATGTGTATGTAGGAGTGTGAAGCTGAATGCTTTTGAAGCAATGCTGTCTGAGCTGGCGAGCATCTTTATACGCAATCTCATGGCCCGGCAGTCATGTTGAGGGCAGGGTGATGAATTGGAAGGGTGCTTTCTCTCCCTTAGATTCGCCTTGGCTTTCTTGCTCTTTTTCCTTGCCTTTTAGCATTTCTTTCTGTCTCTCAACCTCCTTTTGTTTCTTTCTTTCCTGCTCTTGATCACTCGAGTGGAGGCTCTGTGAAAACATCTTCCTCTCTTTCTCTCTCTCTCTTAAACCGGAATAGGATATCATGAATATGTAGGGGGTCCTTGAAGGAGCTCATCATAGCCTGTGTAGAAAAGCCAGCTCTACCTTTCTACAGACTCTCATCTGGGAAAACTGGAGGGAGAATACAAATTTGGGCTGGTAAAATTGTGTTTGACAAATTGTTGAGTAAGAAAGATTCTTTGTTGGGAATTATTAGATGTTTATAAACTACACCTTATATTGTTTTACACCAGTTTTTAAAATCTAGATATTTTCATTCAAAAAGGTGTCTGCTTTTTTCTAGGATAATACACCATAAATGTTTTTTTTTATTATTTTATAGTAATTTACCATTAAATCAACTAAATGTATTTGGAAAGGAATACAACATCATGCAGCATTTTTTTAGGTAATACTATACTGCCATTTTAACACACATTCACGGAAGTTGTTCTTATATATATATATTTTTTTTAAATATAAATTACTTGGATGCCCCACACATCTACACTAAAATAAAATGAGATCCGGGTGTTGTTTGATTAAATCAAATACAATATTATGAAACAAATTAAATTAATCAGCTTATTGTATCTACATTTTTATTTTAAATCAGTCTGAACTAAATCAAAGGGTGACTTACAATTCCTTAATTATTTTATGTTAAAACAACTACTAAGAACCTAATTGAGTCAATTACTTGAATTGAGGATCTCCACAGGTTGAGATGGGGGATGGTCAGAGGCTCATCAGAAGGAGTGGCACCTCTGCCTCTCTCTCTTTAAAATTGGCATCTCACAATCAGTTCCTCTCTGCTCTCCAGTTCTGTCTTTGGCATCGCTGCTAGCTCTTCAAAGTTAGTTTTGGTGTTTGAAATTGTAATAAAACTGAACACATTTTCATTGAGATTATTGTGTTTATGTATAGATTAAATTTTGTCTCAATGTGAATTTTACTCTGTGGTTCATGCAGTCTAAAATCTGTTTTGATAGCATAATGCAATTGTGTGGAAACAGTGTGTCATAATTTTATGTTGATCCGACAATCATTTTTTTGAGTGTAGTGGGGTGAATGTGTTGTAATCTTTACTACCAAAGGCAAACATTCACAGTGTATATTCTTATATTAATGTGTAACCAATACATTTTATGTAAAAACCCCAAAAATTAAACTACCTTTTACCCTAAACATTGACCATATAAAATAGTTTAATAAACAAAGCTGATTTTCAGCTGATAAGTCTGAAAACCTCAAGAAATATTTTCTCTACTATAAACATAAGTATATTTATCCTTCATACAGTTTTTACTTCATTAACAAGTCACATGCTGTATATTTTACAGGTCCCTTTAAATCTGAAACATTCTTTTTTTATTGTTACGCTCACATTATTACAGTGATACAGTGCTGGTTCTAAACTTGTTAGATTAGTATTGCGGAATTTATAAAAGAAAAAAAGCTCATAGCAATAATAACAAACAAAACTAAATAACCCCTTAAACTCAAACTAAAGAACTGGAGATAAATAAACAGATATACTCAAAAGCACTCCTTACAGCAAATGCAAATGGCATGGAAGAGCATGTAACATGTAATGTTCACGTAAGGAGCAGAAAACATAAGGAAGAACGTCTCAGGTTACGTAGGTAACCAAGGTTCCCTGAGGGAACGAGACGCTGCGTCCAACGCTATGGGGAACGCTTGCTGCGTTTCCTGCTCTGAACTATGTGTCTAATCTCGTCCAATCGACAGGTGTGACGTCATCCGAGCGTGACGTCGCACCCGGAAGGGTGCAGTATAAACGAGGACGCGATGGAGACGACAACCAGCTTTGAAGCCAGTAAGCGCCGTCAGGACGTGGGCGGAGTGGCCTGGGGACGCAGCGTCTCGTTCCCTCAGGGAACCTTGGTTACCTACGTAACCTGAGACGTTCCCTTTCAGGAACTCGAGCTGCGTCCAACGCTATGGGGAATGAGTGTCAAAACACGCCATGCAGCCCCGGACTGATCTTATGTGACAGCCGAACGAAGGACTGCCGAAGCCGGGGAGTCATCAAGGTCCAAACTATAGGACCGGACGAAAGTCAAAGGCGTGGACCAACCCGCTGCGTTACATATCTCCAGCATAGAAATGCCGGATGAAAGGGCCTTAGAAGCCGCCATACCTCTAGTGGAATGCGCTCTGACCCCAAAGGGGGCCGGGAGACCAGAGGCCGCATAAGCCGAGGCGATAGCGTCCACAATCCATCTGCTCACCGTCTGCGTGTTAGCAGGAGAGCCCTTCTTGTGTGGACCATAGCACACAAAGAGCTGATCCGAGCTCCGAAACTGAGCCGTGCGGCGGACGTACAGGTCCAGGGCCCGCACCGGACAGATGTTATGCAGGAGCTCCTGCACCGAGGACTCAAAAGGAGGAGGAAAGAACGCCCGTAACCTGACCGTGCCCGGGGTGACGGAAGGCACCTTCGGGACATAGCCCGGTTTAGGGTGCAGCGATACGCCAACCATCCCAGGGGAAAATTCAAGGCACGAGGGAGCCACAGAAAGTGCGTGCAAGTCCCCTGCCCGTTTAAGGGAAGTGATGGCGAGTAAAAATGCTGTCTTAATAGACAGAAGGCGCAAGGACACGTCACCCAAAGGTTCGAATGGAGGCCTCTTCAGGGCCTCCAAAACGATAGCCAGGTCCCATGCAGGGACTCTAGGACGGTCCAGGGGCCTCAGCCGCCTGGCACCGCGAAGAAAGCGAGATATAAGGGGGGACCTGCCCAAGGGAAGCCCATCCATGGGGCCGTGGTAGGCTGAAATGGCCGATACATACACCTTAATGGTAGACGGCGAAAGCCCCTTGGCGAACAGAGCCTGCAGGAAGTCCAGTACTGACCCGACCGGGCAACGAGCTGGATCCAGGGTGTGTTGAACACACCAGGCCGAAAACCGTCGCCATCTCGCGGCGTAAGATCTCCTCGTAGAGGGAGCCCTGGAGTGGAGAATGGTCTCGACGACCTCAGCCGAAAGACCTGACTCTAGGAGCTGTGCCCCCTCAGGGGCCACAGACACAGCCTCCATAACTCCGGACGGGGATGGACCACCGTCCCCCCGTATTGAGAGAGAAGATCCCACCTGATCGGGATCTCCCATGGTACGCCATCCAGGAGGGCCAACAGGTCCGCAAACCAAGGTCTCCCTGGCCACCGAGGGGCCACAAGGAGGAGGGATAGGCCCTCTAGACGTACCCTCTCCAGGACTCCTGGAAGCAGCGCTACTGGGGGAAAAGCATACAGGGGAAGCCTCGGCCACTCCTGTGCCATGGCGTCTATCCCCAGAGGCGAGGGAGGACTGAGAGAGAACCAGAGGGGACAGTGCGAGGTCTCCCGAGTCGCAAAAAGGTCCACCTGAGCTCTGTAATACCTCTTCCAGATCAACTCCACCGTCTCCGGGTGGAGACGCCATTCCCCAGGTGTCGGTCCCAGGCGCGACAATGCATCTGCCTCCACGTTCAACCGGCCCGGAATATAAGATGCTCGAAGGGAGCAGAGCTTGTCTTGGGCCCACAGGAGGACACGACCAGCCAATCTGCACAGCCGTTGTGATCGTAGTCCCCCTTGACGGTTGATGTAGGCCACCACGGACATATTGTCTGAGCGTACCAGCACGTGGTGACCTCTGATCTCTGGCAGGAAGTGCAGAAGAGCACGAAATACGGCCAGCAACTCCAGGCAGTTGATGTGCCACGAGAGATGGGGCCGATCCCACCGACCATGGGTGGCGCGGTTCCCGAGCACCGCCCCCCAACCCGTGCGAGACGCGTCCGTGGTGATAGTCATCCGACGGTAAGGCGTCCCCAATACGGGTCCCTGGGACAGGAACACAGGGTCCCTCCAACGAGAAAGGGCCCGCAGGGCCTGACTCGTGGTCCTGATACGACGGAGCGGATTGCCCCGGGGAGAGAACCCTGCACTCCTCAGCCACCACTGAAGGGGCCTCATATGGAGAAGTCCAAGCGGAAGAATCGTCGCCGCGGATGCCATGAGGCCAAGCAGTCGTTGAAACTGCCGTACCGACAGTGAATGGCCTAGCCTCGCCCTCCTGGCCGCATGTAGGATCACAGAGATCCTGGTCTGAGACAGACATGCCCGCATAGTGGTGGAGTCCCACACCACACCTAAAAAGGTGGATCTTTGGGTAGGGACCAGCACACTCTTTTGGGGGTTCAGCCGAAAACCCAGCACCTTCATGTGAGCGAGAACGACATCTCGATGCCGAACTGCCTCTGGCTCTGAGCGAGCCAACACCAACCAATCGTCGATGTAGTTGAGGATGCGGATACCTTGAAGCCTCAATGGGGCCAGGGCCGCGTCCACACATTTGGTGAAGGTCCTGGGTGAGAGCGAAAGGCCGAAAGGAAGTACTCGGAACTGATAAGCCGTGCCCCCTACGGCGAACCGAAGAAACTTCCTGTGAGAAGGAAAAATGGGGACGTGAAAGTAGGCATCTTTGAGGTCGATGGAGACGAACCAATCGCCGTACTTGATCTGCGCCGTGACCTGTTTTAAGGTAAGCATCTTGAACGGCACCCTCATGATGCGACGGTTCAAGAGCCTTAGGTCGAGAATGGGGCGCAGGCCCCCGTCCTTCTTTGGAACCAGGAAGTAGCGACTGTAAAATCCGGAGTTCCGGTCGTGCAGAGGAACCATCTCGATGGCCCCTTTGCAGAGCAGTGTGGCCACTTCCTGGTCCATGACCAGAGCTTGCGAGGGATCCACCATAGTAGGCAAAATCCCGGCGAACCGGGGAGCCCTGGATCGAAATTGGATCCTGTAACCCAGTTTCACAACTCGCAAGACCCACTGGGAGATGCCTGGAAGGCTGGACCAGGCCTCCACGTAGCAGCTCAGGGGAGCCAACCTCTCGAGGCCGGCCTCTGGTAACTGGCGGGTGGTGGCTCCTGAGACGGGCATGGGGTTCCATGGAAGCCCTATCGCCCCGGCCACCGAGAGCCTGGGTGGACGCAGGGGCAAGATACACGCTCCCTGAAGCACCGAGGGTGGCAGGGAAAGCGGAATAATAGTTGGGGGGTCGCCGGCGGAGGATCGCTGACCATCTTGGCGTGCGTCGCTCCAAGAAACCGGGGACTCCCCCGGCCCATCAGGAGCGCTTTGCCTCAGCCCTCTTACGGAAAATGACGGTCCTCAGATCCGCCACTTCCTTGGGCTGAGTCTTGTGTCGCCGCCTCTCGGGAGGGGCACGGGCAGCGACACTCTGCTTCTGGGCCCCCCTGTGCCCAGAAGCCACAGCCTTAGGGGTCTGCTCCCGCCCGGCAGAACTCCCAGGGCGACGGCGGCGGGGAAGAAACCTCTGGAAGGCCGCGGACTGGGTCCGGGCCTCCTGGAACCTGCCAACTACTGCCGAGACAGCATCGCCAAACAGGCCCGAGGTAACCACTGGGGCGTCGAGGAGGAATGACCTGTCCTTCTCATTAAGTTCGGACAACGTCAGCCATAGGTGGCGATCCACAACCACCATGGCAGCCATTGACCTCCCCAACGCGCGAGCAGTCTCCTTCGTGGCGCGGAGGGCGAGATCTGTCGCCTTTCTCAGCTCCGCCACCACAGGGGAATCCCTCAGACCGAGGTCCCTCAGGAGCTCGGCCTGGTACGCCTGCAATACCGCCATGGTGTGCAGGCAACCGCCAGCCTGCCCGGCTGTAGAATAAGCCTTCCCCACTAAGGCCGAGGTGGCTCTAAGCGGCCTGGTGGGGAGCGCCGGGGCCTTCAGGAACGATGCCGTGCCAGGGGAGAGATAGCTCGCAAGCGTCTGCTCCACCTTCGGGATCGTTCCGTAACCTCGCTCCTGCAACCCCTGGATGTTAGAGTAATAGTGCACATCGGGGGAAAACAGGCGGGTCGAGTAGGGGCGATTCCAAGACCTGGACACCTCAGTGTGCAGGTCTGGAAAAAACGGTAGGCCCCGGCGTGGAGGTTGCGACCGAGGGCGCAGATAGCGTTCGTCCAGTTTGCTCTCTGGACGAGGACCCTGTGCTTCTGGTGGCCAAGAGATATCCAATCTCTCCACCGCACGAGTCACAACCTCCAGCAGCTCCTCAAACTGGAGCGGCTGTGCCGGATCAAGCACAGCGGCTACCAGTGGAGGGATTGACTCGATATCAACCTCCTCAGAGGAAGACAGGAGTAATCCCTCGTCCATTGCGTGGGGGGAAGAAGACGCCGAAAAGCGTGCTTCCCCCGACGGCAGTAGACCGGAGCTAGCGGGTGAGGTCGGCGATAAGGCTAGGCCCGTCCCCGTACCCTCCGCTAGCTCCACTAGCGAGCCCCAGGACCGAAGCGGCTGCTCTGCCTCGGCAAAAGCAGCGGCGCGGCTCCCGGAGCTGCGAGGGAGAGCATTTTCCTCAAAAAATGCTCTCCGCGAGCGGAGTGTGCGCATCGGCATGCGCTCACAATGCTCACAGCCGACTCCCTCGAGAGCCGACTGGGCATGATCCACTCCCAAACATAACAAGCATAGCGCGTGAGAATCCTCGCCCGAAATAAACCGCGGGCAGGGAGGAAAACACGGCCTGAACGTATGTTTCGCTTTTGAGGAGCGCTTCATTCTCATTCACACACTTTAAATAGCCACCCGTATTCGAAAGACACATAAACAGCGCTTACTGAAAGCAGAAAAGCTGGTTGTCGTCTCCATCGCGTCCTCGTTTATACTGCACCCTTCCGGGTGCGACGTCACGCTCGGATGACGTCACACCTGTCGATTGGACGAGATTAGACACATAGTTCAGAGCCGGAAACGCAGCAAGCGTTCCCCATAGCGTTGGACGCAGCTCGAGTTCCTGAAAGGGAACATAAAGGTGAACTATTCAAACACAACAATGAGAAAAGCAGGTGAACCAACAAAAGTACTAACAAGGAAATGTGTCAGGGAAAAATGTTAAACAGAAAACAAGAAAGGACCATATACAAAACAAAGATGGGTGCTGCCAGTTTGGATAACTGCCAGTCTGGATGACAGGATAAATCCTAGACAATAGAAAAGGGCACAAGGTAAAACCCGAATTTAGGGAAGACGATGGTTGGTGCTGCTGCTTCTCAGTCAGAAAGTATAGGTCACTGTCATATTCTTTCCACAGTTGCTTGTTTCCTCCGAGACTCTCCCATGAGCTTTTGAATGTGCATCTGCAAGTGTAAAATTTTGCTAAATAACAGTATGTGGGTGTATTTTGAAAATAAAATATTAGAACATGTTTATAACAAATAAGGTTTAGATTTTTACTCACTTAAAATGCTTTAAGTGGATGACATCCAAGCCAAAATTATTTGACAGTAAATTCCCAACAAAACATTTCAAGGAACCCCTATATTTTATTTTGAAAAACAGAAACTGTAAAATTAAGTTAAAATTTTCCATGGTTCTAAAAAGAATGTAGTTTAATGAGATGTTAAGCATCACCTTTAAAAACATTAATGCAAATATCCTAAAGTGTCTATAAACAGTACATAACTTAAGTAAACTGTAACTGCGTCAGTGAAGTAGGTCTCATTGGCTTCTCTTGTAAGGTGTATGGATAAAAGCATCCGCAAAATGAATAAATGCAAATAAATTTAAATATAGATGTGCTATTAAATGTCATGCATGCCTTGGGAACTTCAGAAACTTCTACAGAGAACTTTATTCATATGAAATTTCCCAATCATGATTCCACTTCAGAGCTTCTCCATTATAGCTTGACCCCCACAGAGGCAGTCCCTGCAGGAGTCCATTTGCATAGGTCAAGATATATTATAACAAGTGTTCTCGTATCGCTAACGTCAGTCATCATGTTGGTGGAACATCAGTATGCATTGGCGGAAGCTCTCTACGGTTTTGTTCTCTGGTCCAAAAGCAGACTCATTTGCAAGCTTCATGTTAATCGCACTTATTCACACACCATTGACCTTCCGTGGTCAGGTGGAGATGAGAGAAAGCAATAATGTTTAGCGGAGAGTAAACCTATAACAGAACCCGATTAGGACTTGGAGAAGAACTTTGAGTGCTGTGCCTCATATTCAGACATAAGAAGTGAAATGGAGACAATTTGCATTCCAATTTTCAGACAAACCTTTGAGACAAGTGAGATTCTCACATCTGCGATTCATAATTGTCCCCTTAGACTCTGTGCAGGGCAGAGAATAAATCAGGTATCAATGTTATTACATGAAGTCATTTTCTATAGCCTTGCTTTGAAGAAATGTCAACTTTTACCCAAAATGAAGAAAGGTTTTTTTAGATTCTTCAGCTTGAATCTCATATTCAATTAATTTGAATGAACACCAGTCAAAGCTGACTTTTATAGTGTATTATAGTGTGTGAATGCTTTCATTTTCCTTGACCTTTTCCCTTTAAGTTCATAATACTTTTCTAGTTTTAGTTTAACATCATTTCTGGACTATAAAGCACACCTGAGTACAAGTCGCAAAAAGTAAATTTAATTAAAAAAAAACAAAACAGAAAGAAGAATTGTTTAAAAGCAGCAATCGTGAATATAATATGCTATTATTGGATAAGAGCAGAAAGAGAAATCCTACTCTGCCAGGTCATTTTAACAATCTTTCTTAAATGGATCAGCAGTGGTGGAAGTAGGGATGCACCTGGTTATTGGCTTTGATACCACATTTTCTAAAGTACTCGTTAAAAGACCCCCTATAGCGGGGACCGATACCACCGTCTGAGTAAAGTCTATGTTTGAGCGGTGTGTAAGGGGTTAATCACAGGTGCCGAGTACTGAAATGCAAGTACTTGTACTCGTACTTGTACTCGTTTTCCAAAAAAGTGGTATGGGTGCATCCTTAGTGGGAACTGTACTTGAGTAGTGTTTTTTTAAGTATTTTCATTTGGGGAGTATTTTTCACTTTAACTTAACTACATTTCAAAGTCAAATATCATCCTTTTAACTCAACTACATTTTGCTAAATCAGTTGTTCATTTTTATTTATGAGTTGATAAAAAAAATCTACTTAGTCAACGATGCACAAGCCACTAATTAGGGTACAGCGCTCTCCGTTTTTTTATTGTTTTGATTACTGCTTGTTGGTGTCTACTTTGCGCGAATGCAGTTCAGTGTCAGTTCAACAGCAGCGTGATGCTTTAATAAATGATGGAAGAAACTCCTGACAATCAAATGTCACAACACTCGTGGGCTTATCGGCACTATTTTTTTGAAGTCCTCAAAATGAAGAAAGACTTCTTAATTTTGAATGGCCTTCTCTGTCTGCCCGGCCCTGTAAAATTTCTCTTTCCAATCTACAGAAACATGTAGAGGTAAGCGATTTTCATTTTGGTGGTCATTTTTTTATTAAATAATCTTATAGAATACTCACAAAACATAATATGTAATGTACCTTTTAAATCATAATATTTGTATATAAAAATAAAAACAACAACAACATTGACTCTTTTTTTTTAACAAAACTACAGGATTATGGGTCAATTTCTCAGTTTTCTTGGGTGATTCAAAAAATGAATTTTGCGGTGGAAATTTTGTTTTCACACATGAGCGGGAACTTCCAACCTTTAGCATCACACATAGTTTTCAACAAGAAAAGTCAAGAAGCAGGAAAAGAATGGAATTAATGCAGTTGGTGGAAATTAATCATACTTTTCTTTCAGCTTGTCATATTTTACGTGTCAATAAAGACTTTTCATATATAGACAAAAATGATAATGGTATATTATAACCATAACAAATCATAGTACTTAGGATACTTAAGTACAATTTAAAGCAAAAAATTTGTGTACTTTTAATTGCAGTGATATTTTACCTAGTGTATCTCTACTTTAACTCAAGTACTTGGTTTTTGTACTTTGTCCCCCTCTGTGAATCAGCCTAACAATGTAAGAACCCATATCAATGTTAGCATAAGGTCTCGCTTAGCCAGACCTGGGGTGTTTGGCAGCTTTCCTTGGCTAACACCAACCCAGGTCACATGTAAAGCCACCAAACCTTTTCACATAATGTCATGTTTCTTTGCATGGAAATGTCTCTACAAAAATTTCCCTGAGATTGAGAATTGGAATATAATGTTTAGCTATTCTTAATAACCATTTATTCTCAGATCACACGATAATTTTTTGTCTCAATCGTATGGAGGAAATCCAGATAAATTCAACATATCAGATCACCAGTTCCAGATTCTTGAAGTGTGTCCATGAAAATATTTAAAACCCATTGGATTAGCGTAACTCATACTATATGCATATATAAACAGCAACTTGTCAAACAGTGTATCCGACTCCCCACCTGTCACAACACCTCTTGCCACTTAATGTAAAGCTCTACAAAAACCATTAAGTAAGCACAATTTAACCATGAACAACATTTACAGGAAAAAATATAATTAAGCATTTTTTAACGGCCTTCTCTAATAAGAGCAGCATCTTGATCTCTAACTACATCTTAGTTAGGTAAGTTTGCTGTGTATGCAGTCTGTTGCCTACGAGCAAGCTCTGGAGAATTGTAATGAATGTATTTTAAAATTAATAAAAAGTATTTTTCAAATCAAGATAGCTTTTAGCCGAGAAAAATGTATAAATTAAACATGCTGCCATAAATCATTAACTGGATGGTTCAAACCATGAGAGTATAATAACAGCTTATATTCCTAAAATACAGCAATTGTAATGTAGACAACAATATACAGTAATACCTCAAAATATGGAATTAATCTGTTCAGGGGTGGCCTTCGTATGCTGAATTTTTCGTTTGTTGAAGCATTTTACATGCATTTTACTAGCAGCTAGTAAATGCTTTATAACTGCCTGCATTATTCGTGATTTACAGTAGGAATATGTGTTTAATGATTTAATGAGCTCATGAATTGCTTGCAAATACTAATAATTTATACAGTGGCCCTAATCCTCTTCTGTCCAAATGGTTACAGCACAGCGCAGAAAAAAACATTTAATAAATGAGTAGTATTGTGTAGTTATTATAAAGTGCTACTAATAGTATCTCTTTGAGTCTGTGTCTAGAATCCTTTTAAATCTCTGAAACATGTCAGGTTTATTCTTAAAATATTTCATAAACTGCGCATCCATCCATCAATCATACATGCATTTATTACATACTTTACATTTAGGAGCTATATGCTAACACAGGGAAAAATAACTTGGACCTTTTTCTTAACAGAGACTGAATTCTCATGTATTTGTGATTATTCCCAAGTAAAAGAGATCCTGCATTCTTTCAACTTAATCTAAGACACAATGGAGAGATAGAGCTAAAAAAAAACTGCTGCAAGTGGGTCGACTCTTTCTCCTGCGAGAGACTCCCGCTCTTTAATTAGCGCATTAGCATCTCATTTTCATTAAGGTGATGTATGTCTGACTGAATGACTGCTGAGAGGTGGGCGTTGGGTGTAGTGCCTATGCATTTTTAGTGGTGTTTAGCCCCTTGACTCGCCACCTGGGCCATCAATCACAAAAGCGGGGGCTGGCTTTAAACTGCCTGTCTCCAATCTTCATCATTGCTCCATTGAGTGGTAAAATCTACATTATCATTACTGTACGGCTGACTTCTCTGGCCTGGACAGGGCTGAGGTTGAATTGCTTTTAAAGAGACTTAAAAAAAATACTGTACCAAATAGTGTGTGCTGCTATACAAAGACAAATTTTCAGGAATATTCTGAAAAAGCTTGTTTACAGCTCAGAGACCATTGCAAAGTTTGATAGTAAAGTCTTACACCTGGCCTTGGACATCTTAAAAGGTACAGACATTATCCACACTGTCAAAAAATTTAAACAGGCCAAAGAGTACAACAGCAACCAGTTGCTCAATCTTCTCTGTTATTGAATATTTTCAATCTTGGGTAGCTCGGTACAGTCTATTTATTTAGTTCTGAAACTTCCAGAGTGGCTTTATTGCGACACTTTATCTCAGCACTTTTAAATCACCCCAGAGCTTGATTCCTACTCCATGTAAAGTTTGAGGTCAAACAGAACTAACAGAGAGATCTCCCCAAGACATTTTTAGGTCATTTAAATGGGTAAAAAATTTAGTTTTTTGAGTTCGGAAGTTCTAGAGTGGTAATTTTATGATAAAAAGGTATGAGATTCAAAGGGCTCTGCTTTGGTTTGTATTCATTTTATTGATATATTTCTGATTGCTGAATCACTGTAATCAGATTTTTTGATTAAGACATTTTAAGAAAAAAATGTCAACAAGGCTCTTCAATTATTTTCTATTCAAATTTTTAACTCCCTCATTTGCTCTCACACTCTTAATAGCAAGACAATGAGAGATCACATAATAATTACACACTCTATAGGAAACTTAATGGCCTGAAAAAGGTCACATTGAAATTGTGATGTATTAATAATGTATTGTAATTGTATAATGCCAGCACAATAATCGCAAACACATATCATGCATATTTCTACAGATGGCATTTCCCATTTCTGTATAGGGGGATAATTTAGAAAGTTTCTCAAACAGTTAACATGGAAGCAAATTGAATGAAAATGGTTTTAACATAGGAAAATATTGTAGGATTGACTTTATTGGCATGACAGCCCAGTGGTTATCATCTTCACAGCAGATGTAGCAACACCCGGACACTTGATGAACACTTAAAAGGGAAGCCGGCCTCAGAAGTTGCTTCTGTTGGCACTACTGATGGTTGACTTCAAAGACAGCGCTATACAACATGACAGGCTGCGGACACAGAGCCCTTAGAGCCCAATTTTTAGTTAAGTAAGAAATTTACAGTGTATTTCCAAATGATTTTTTTATCACCTGAGATTTCCCTCTACTGTACATCTATGATGTTGTGTGCTGGAGCGGCTGATGTGTTTATACAGAGGCTGATTTTCTTTTTATGCCAGTTTGGCAGCTGTGGATAGCTAGTGCTTTGATTTTGGGGGAGTTCTGAAGGACTGAGCATAAGCCCCGAAGGCAGAAGTTGTTTATTGATGCAATTTTTATTAATTAATTAATAAAAATATATATTTATCTTATATATATATATATATATATATTGCATTATATATTTATATGTACATGCACTTTGCTAATCTAATCAGCTTGCCTCCCTCTGAAGCCACATCAGAATTCAGAGTTTAAGGACAGAGAAAGGGAATTTTTTATCTCTTATAAAATTAAATAAATCAGACGGTTACCAACTGAGCTGTTTAAAATCAGCAGCAGGGTTTTGATTGTCTGCTGTTATGTTTATAAAACCTTTCAAAGATAACGAAAGACATTCCACAGACAACAAGCAACAATTTCTATTTGAACCAGGCAATGAACCAGCAATGAGATGAAAAGGTAGAATTATCTGGAATTATTCCAGATGGAATTATTCTTCCAAATAATTTAATTTATTTTTATATGACCAGGATAAAAACTGTCTCCTTTCTCAGTAGAAACAGTGTCAAAGTACATAAAACAAAACAAAACAAAACAAAAAAACACTAAGCCAGTGTATTCATGTGTTCCAGATTGCAATTGTGTGTTTCTTTATGTGGTGAGATGTACATCCATCACTTAACATAGAATACAGTTTGTTCCAAGTGCAGTTCTGACTTTTCTAAAATCATGTTTACTGAAAAAACTCTTTTTAATCATCCTCACTATGAAACCCAGGCCTGACCTCTTCACCTTCAGACTTGTGCCACCCCTCTCCTGCACACCTCACAAAAGTGGTGTGTAAGCAGCAGATATTTTTTGCCGTTCAGAGCTCACACACAGCAAGCATGAGTAAAACAGCAGTGCAGAGCAGCAACTAGTTTCACTGTCATGATAGTTTTAAAGTCTCATCTATAGTGGCACAGAGCCAAATACACAAATTGTCAAAAATAGTTTTCTAACACGTTTGTTAAGGTCTTAATTAAAAACAAATATGAATAACATAGTTTTTACTGTAATTTTACACTTCAATTTGAAGTAGCCTTTGTACAACAAAAATACTTTACCAAAAGGTTTTAAAGGGGCTCTTTTATGCTTTTTTTCAAAGCATTCATAATAAATAGTGGACCCCTCTAGACTTTCACATTACCTTTCATAACTTTCAAAAAGCATTAACCCTCTGATGCATAGAGGCACAGAAGTAGACTGCAATTTTAAAGTATTTTTTTTCTCCAAAATTCAATGGTTTCTATGGTGGATAGAGATCTCTCATATAGGGATCTGCACTATTGCATAACAGTTTATTAGTTGGTCAATTGTTTAACTGGAAGTAAAACTTCTCTGAATTGAATATGGCATCCAAACGTAAAAATGTGTGTAAATATGTTAAAATGTTTTTGTCAAGTATAAAAATAAGTGTTTGTTCATGGATTTACCATAAAACACATTTGTTTTTTGAGTGCCCAGGTGCAAGTCCTAATACATCATATTTTTGAAAAATCTTTTTTTGAACATTTTGCGTCATGCACTAAGAACATAAAAAAATGTAAGAAAAAAGATTCCTTTCAAGTTTCTTTTATTTTGCCTAAGTGTGTATGGGCTACTTGTCTATTTCTGTGTTTGTGGAGTCATTGTGTTGCCAAATATGACTTATTAAAATGAAATTACTCAGCTCCTTGACCCATGACTTACAGCACAAGCTGCGATTTGTCTAACAGTTGAGCTGTGAAAAAAAATCGCATTGGCAATAATTTTGTTTTACAGTTGCTATACCCAACCCCACACCCAAGTGCGCTTGCCAACCGAGTCTGCATACATGTCTGTTTGTGTGTTTGTGCTCACATGGAGGAGAAACATGGCAGATAAGAGCTGGGGGTCACTGAGCCAAGCTGTGTGATGATGGCAAGTCTCGGGGGGCTGATGAGAAATGTAAATGCTGACGGCTTCTCTGATGAAGGCTGGAAAAGAGGAGGAGGGTAAGAGTAAGGTGGTGATGAAAGATGTTAGTGTGGTGGTGGTGGTGGGGGGTTTGTGAAGGTGTGGTGGTGCTCAACGAAGCTCAACAATTCTGCAGGGCTGTGATTTCAGAGTATTGACAGCCACCTGCCATTCCAATCTCTCTTTTACACTCACTATATATAGTATAACATACATGGATTTGGTTCAGAGGAAGAGTCATTGTTTAAAAAAAAAAAAAGAAAAAGTGGTGAGCATGATCTCTTTAAACAAATAATTTTAGATATTTACAAAGTGAGTCAGCGTTTGTTTAGTAAAAAATTCTCAGAAATAGTTTGTTTAATGAACAATACTGATGAAATTTTTTTGTGAATGTTCATTTTCAAATTGTATCCAGGTTCACTTATCCTTGACTAAGCTTATTAAATTGAATTTAGGGAACATGACAGCCATTTAATAATTGGATTAACATTTTGATGCAAAAAAGAACACAATTTTTTAAAATTATACTTTAAGCTAATGTGTAGAAGAGGGTTAAAGCTGGCGTACAATATAAATGACTTTTAATCTCAGAATTTAGAATTAGTTTTTATTTATTTATTTTTGTCTCAGAATTCTAATTTCATATTCTACAGTGGCTTTAATCAAATGTTTTATTATTATTCTTTTTTAACGGGACAGATAAAATAAGGTACAAGTAGACTATTGGATTAAACTATTATTTTAAAGTTACCTTTTACATAAGATTTACAAATGCAAACACAGTAAAACTTGAATAAAAATAAATCATTTTTAACATTGAATTTATTCAATGTCACAATGATAACATAATAACCCTCCTATTAATCAATTGACCGCATCAAATATTTTAATATTTTAAAATATATGTTTGACAAAACCAAATTGAATGATTTTCCCTACAGTAATAAAATGTGTACAACTTAATATAAGGTAAAATGCTTCTGTTATTATATGACCTTGGAGATCCTAGTGGTTGATTTGACCCAGGGCTCTTTTAGCTAAATAAAACATAACATAGAAACAATTTTACACATTTAAACATTTACAGACACAGAATCATTCTAAACTATTTCTCTGTGGTCTTTTTCTGCTGTATAGTTACACTATTAATATAAGTATCTACAATATAGAGCAAGCAAACGGGTAAATAGAGGGGATAATTCAAAACTTTTAAATATCAGCCTGAAAATAATCATTTTATTATTATATGGTGTTTAATCTTCAGCATGTGTGCCAAAGGACTATAGTTGAAGCTGTGCCTCTAGCAGTAATAAACCTGTGTCTGACTTCCCCTTCCTCTGATTTGATCTGCTGACTTTCTTTTTGTGGAGGTGGTTGTGTTGATGATTTGAGAAATAATGTTTTCTTTTCTTTTATTGTAAGAAAGCACGGAAAGTTGAATGAAAGAGGTAGTGTGAGTTACTAGATCGAGGCTAGAGAATAGGAGTGATGAAAGGGAGCAAGGAAAGTAGACGATGAGTTTGCAGTAGATCTAGACAGGTTGATGTAGCTCCTGCAATGAACATCTCATAAAAAGTGCTATCCTTGGGCCTTAAGAAGATATTCTATCTCCTCGTGCTTACGGCAAGGCCTGAAATCACCCTCTCCATCAACGTCAGGACCTTCTTGCAACATACACCAGAGCAACACACAGATGAAAGGGAAAAGCATCCCTATGTGACTCAACAGAGAAATGTTAGTGTAAAATCAACATCACATTAAAATCGACCTTTACTTTCCTGTATTTTCTCCTGGTCTTACAGTAAATTATATACTGATGCTATTGACTCCAAAGATTGTTGTGGATATCTTCAGGAATAGATTTTTTTTATCATAACATGCGAATTTCTGCTTGTATAGCTTAAGATGTACATTATAAACTGTACCTAATTTCATTTAAAATATTTATCTATCAGTGTTTTGATAGTGTTCAGTGTTCTAGTTGAGTCTTGAATTTATCTGTGATCGTTTTGTTTATTTGCAGAGTCGTTTGATTACTCCTAGTTTCCATGGATTCTCTGTCTTCTGTGTCATAGCCTTGTGTAACAACTTAATTTAGCTTATTTCAATATTTCTATTGTAGTTTATTAAACAGATTTAAATAGGTGATTCATGTTTTTAATTTTCAAGAAAAAGTGTCAAATTTGTAGCTTCATCTTAAAAAATTGTTCAGCTGGAAAACATACATGTTTTTACATTTTGTGTACTCTATCATTTGTAATTCTTATTGATTGTTTATTGATTTTTTTGTTTAACTTGTAACACAGTTTTTGTCATGTAAACAACATAGCTACAATAAATCATCAATATCCTCCAAATTTACTTTTTGCTTATCTTCTTTGGTGGCTGTTAGTTTGTGGTCTCTTAAGACCCTTTTTTCCCTAGGACTCTCTGCTATTAACAGCATCATTCCTTTCACATTTGGGAAGAAACTTTAGGCTTTAAAGCTTGGATCAGTTGCAGTAGCATTAGTGCTCATTGACAGTCCCTTCTCTCTCTGGTTTTCTTGTTTCATTTTTATCAATCTTTGTTTATTGTGTTTCCGTTTTCCTTTGTGACTAAAGCCACATGGTTCAGATCATGTGACTGATGGTGATATTTGATGTGATTAGTTTATGTTTGGAGCACTGTGCTGCAATCCTAATATTTTTACTGCACCCTTACAGTCGATACTCATTTTCAGAAAATTGTAATATTTTCAGTGTATAAGACGAGTGTGTCTATGATTTTAGACGCACTAAAATATAACGTGGCGAAAGTTGTGCCATGTCATTATATATGATGTGTAAGAGAACTTAACTCCTTTCCCATTTCTTCATTAAAAATATTCTAATAATCAACAAAACCATCTTTATTGCTATTACTTATTTATGTGCTTCTACTTTAAAAATAAGTCATATTACAGGGAGAGCTCATGTTTGAGTGTTTATCGATCTGCACTTCAGAATCAAACTGTAAAAAGTACACATCCAGGTACCCCTCAGATACTTTTTTGTACGGTTTGGGACACAATAATTCTTATTTCACACCCATAAAAGTGGGTCTAGTGCACAGATTGGGACGCAATAAGGCTTTCCTACCTTTCCCCACCCTTCTTGTTTTCTATTTACAGCTTTCAGGTAGTAAACCTGGATTTCCCCCGTTATGTTATATTTATTCTCCTTCATAAGGTCCCTTTTGTTTTCTCTTCCTTGTGGGCACATTATTCATTTTGGGTGCAAGTGTTTGCAAAGTTTATGGTAATGGGTATTTAAGGGAGTAAGTAGACTGTGTATTTATTTGCTATTCCTTTCCAGTTCTTTAGTTTGAGCTTTATAGTCTTTGTGGTCCCCTTGTACGTTTTGCTTTGTTTGGCCTACTTTCCTGAACTTGTTTGTTTCCTTAATAAACTATAATTTTAAACTGTCATGCAATTGGGGTCTGCGTTCTTCCCCTGGGCAACCTGGCCTGACCTCCATTTTGATGTGCAATGGACTTAACCATTTAAATGAAGTAGAAATTGAGAGCCTCAGAGTTAAATGCAGAGTTAAATATTACGTATTTAAGTAACTGATTTAAGCTAAATTTGTTTTTGATACACTTTAACATCTGACAAAATATTGAGTACAAATGCCAATTAAATACATTCATTTAGCCATTCAACAAGTGCAATCTACTAAATCAAAATCTACCAAATAATTACTTTTGAGCCACTTAGTTAAAAAAATGTAATAGTTAATAGTTTTACTTTTCTTTTTTTGTTTACGTACAGTGATTTTGAGAACCTTTTAAAATAGTCTGTTTCTTATCTCTTTCCTTAATGTTCAGTCAGACAGACAATAAAAGCATAAAATATTTAAAAGTTCCATATTATTTTCCATTCTTTTCACATGTTTACTTGCAGTCATTTTATTCTAAATATTTGTGTGGTTTTACACTGTGCAATAATCCCACACAAAATCATTACCTCTAGTGTTTGGGTTACATAATATTCAATGGGTGCATTTTTTTAAGTTACCCAAAAGTTATCTGTAAATTTATGGATTGACGTCATTGATTCTGAGCCCATCCCGTGACCTCAAAACATAACCTCTCAGCTCAATATAAGCCAAGGAAGAAAGCTACCTGTATCTGTTTCTGTTAGCCCTACAGACAGCAGGCTTGCTTGTATGCGCGATACCTGTGTAAGGTAATTAGATCCATTAGAGTGTGATTAAAGCCTGTCAGGGGCTGCACAGATGATAAGAGTGGCAGTGCTAATAGACTAAAGCTCGAGGGAGGAGGCCCAGATAGTGGCCGATCCATCTTTATATCCACCCTATATGTCTTTTCTAATTGCTCTCTGATTTCTGTTTATCTGTGTCCTCATGCTTATCCGTGATGAACAGACGAATGACTTTCACTGACATAAAGCACTTTGATATAAAACAACAAAACTTGTTTACTCTCTGGTCAAATACTGAAACTAGTGCAACCCCACTTTCAGTAGATTTAATGTGATTTATTACGCAAAGATTGAATCAGTGAACACATTTTTTTGTTGGTTACATTTTTTAAGAGTTGCTGACAAAATTTATATTTTAACTGAGTTCACATCTTCAGTCAATGTTCAAAAAGTGTATCAAAAAGTGTCAATATGATGTGTCACTTAAAAAAATTTCTTTTAGGTAATTGGGGTGAACATTTTGACTCAATGTAAAATTTCTGTGAAACTAATTTGAGCTTATTAGATTTTTATTTATTCAAAAACTAGGGTCAGGCTGAGCACAGTAAGGCTATGTTCAGACTGCAATCCAAAGTGACCCAAATCTTTTTTGCCCATAAGCAACCTGTAACTGCTTTTTCAGGACAGTCTGAAAAGATCAATTCAGATTTTTTTCAAACCGATTCAGATCACTTTCAGATCTGGTCCTGAATCTGGTACAAATCAAATAATTTTGCCATGAGACCACAGTCTGAACAGCCAGATCTCATTTATCTGGTTTTTGCGTCATCAAGCTTGACTTAAACACAGTTTCTCACAGATACGAATCACTGGAGAAGATGTTTTTGTACTGAAATAGTTGGGCTTTTTTTCCAGAGTATAGTTTGCTTAATATGTGTTATTTTTTATCTAAATTTTCTTAATATTGTTTAATGCTAATAAAGTTGGCTCTGTTTAGATATTTATGCCCTAAAAGCCTCAATGTTTCAGTGTTTACGTCTGTTAGCAGGGCATTTTGGGGGAAGTAGTTTCCTCTTCTGCACGTGTCCCACATTGGAGCTGCAGTTCGTTCTCACAGAAGATGGATAGCAGGCAGATGTTATTTGTAGTGTGAAGACCACACCATAAAAAAATTGTTTTTTACCAACAAAAAAAAAATCAGAATTGGACTTTAAGACCTGTGGTCTGAAAGTTGCCTATGAAACAAAAGAAAGTTCAGCCATAGTTATCAAAAATGAAACACGGTCTAGGGGCAAGTTTGTTTTGATAATTTCAAATGTCAATACTACAACTTTAAGGGAACAAGTTTAGATCAAACATTTCAAATACATAGAGATGTCTGTCATTCTAGAATTAAGAAAATTCCAGAATTCTTTTCAAATGTTTTTGTGCAAAAAGTTCCATGGGAGTCTGTGCCGGTAATTTCAAAAGTTCACTAGAGATATGCACATACCATACTCACGAGTGGAGGCCTTTTATCTCCTAAATAAAGATTTAGATCAGTGAGATAGACCTGCACAAGAGCTGCTCTCCAGGGGAAAGACCAAAGAGAAGGGAAAGCAGATGAGCCATCAAGGAGAGGGCTGGAAAAAAGAGAAGAGAAGAAAAAGAAAGAAAAGCTTATTATCTAGAGCTGCTTCCTAGCTGACACAAGGAACACTTTACTCAAGATAAGGTCTAATCTGGCTCACTGAAAAAATGCACTTGTTTATTTATTTATATATTTAGCTATCTACTGCATCAAGGTTACACTGCTGAGAAGGGTCAAGGAGAAGCTTTTTTTTCACATGCTAGATTAATTTAACCTTTCAGTTGTTTTGCTCTGGTTTAAAACTTGTCTTTATATTGTCACAGTTCCCTCAGAATTTATATTTGATTCACTTAAATATATTTATCTGGTCGTATTGGATCATAATGGGTAGTGTTGTTTCCTCTCAGTTAGAAGTTTGTTGACTCAATCCCAATCAGTGACCTTCCTGAGTGGAGTTTCATGTTCTCCCTGTGCTTGCATAGGTTTTCTCTAACACAAAGGCATGCTTCAGGTGATTTTGAATACAAAAAATTCCCTTTTGGAGTGAACGTGTTCTGGACTGGTGACTTGGTCTTAAAGGGTTTAGGGAAGGAACCAAGTGGGGAAGCTTGAGTCCCCTACGTCCTATAATTCATTTGGAAGGGAATTTTAGTAGCAAACTTCTTTCACCTGTAACAATTTACAGCTAAAGTCTACAGCCGGTTGCTTGCCCTAGAAGTTGTATCAGCTTATCAATTAACAATAGAAGGAAGGAAATAATAATAGAATATTGTAATTGTAAGTGTTCCTTAACGAGAATAGGTTTTAGTTGCTTTTTTGAAAGTGTTTTTAGAGTTTGTTCCGTCAGCCAGGGACAGTATGAGAGAAAGTTCTGTTTAGGGATATTCTGTCTCTTTGAGACGGAACCTCAAGACGCTGTTCCTTCTCTGAGCGCAGGTTTCTAGAGGGCACGAAGGAATGTACCTCGGCTGGGTCGGTTGGCATTTCTGTTTTGGAGTTTGCATGTTCTCCCTCTGATGGTGTGATTTGAGAAGAGTTGGCGGTTCATTCCGCTGTGGTGACCCCAAAAGACAAAAAGCCGACATGAAAATGGATGGATGGATAGTTAGGATACATGTAATTTATATCTCAGTACATCAGAAAAGAATCACCCAAAAGCATTCTTTTGTGATCGTGTTTGAGAAACACATCTGCAATTATGCAATTGTGAACTTATACATAAAGACTGCTCTCAAGAACAAAGTGGAAAAAATTGATTGATATATCTTCAATCAGATATAACAGAACACTTTGTGTTTGTACACTCAGTGAAAGAATGATGCATTAATGTATTTTATTCACTAAAAGTAAATTGTCTGTACCTTATCTAAAACTAAAGAAAAATTAGAAAAATATGGCCAATCATGCCATATATTATTTAGCTGTTCCATTGAAAAACCATAAGAATAATCATTAAAGTTATTTTGTATTTTGGATTAGTTTTTTTAATCGGTCCAAGATATCCTGAGAGGCATTACAATAATTTTTTATTCATTTCCTAAACAATTATTCCCCAGAGCAAAACATCTGTATTGGAAGTTGGAAGTAAATTATCCACTTCACATTATCATCATGCCAGCACACCTGTTTTCACTCAAACAATAATTTCTAATGTTTCTCATTAGCGCTAGTTCAAATAATACCTTTGATCCAGTCATCCCTTCTCTAGTCTAATCCGAACACCTATGATGTTCCTTTTTCATGTACGTTTGATAATTATTAAAATATTTCAAGTAAAGTGGACCTTGTTTTCTTCTTTAATGGGCAAAATCATGACAGTCTTTGTTTAGCTTTTCTCTGTAGAAAATAGTTATTAGGCACTTTTGATTGTCATTTGTTTGCTCCCCAAACTAAAAAAAACTCAACAGTCACATTTCTGTCACTGTTCAAATTTAATTCTGCAAAACTAAATTAAATTAGTTAAAACCAATTTTACAAAAATAACCACCTTTTAATCAACAGTGATGAAGGTAAAATGAGGGTTTTTGAAATTTGGAACATAGCTACTTTTCTTGTTCTTGATTTATGTTTTTGTCATCCTAAATGGATTACAAAATCTATCCTAAAAAAAACTCTCTGATGCAGCATCCTCCCTTTGAGGATCATCAAGTATTTCTCACAGCTTCATTGAATCCGCAACAGTTACTAAAAAGGCAAGGCTTTGAGAGATCCTAATGCATTTTTTATGTGGAAATTTTTGGAGAGAATCCTCTTAAAGTAAACTAAATTTCCCTTTTGCTCTTTTGACACTCCCTGGGGTGCCCCAGCGGAAACAAGACAATGATCCTCAGTTGAGGGCCGAGGATATATATTCTGACATTTGACCCACGATGCATTGTAAAAAAGGTCAAGCTGACAGACACGTTTTCATCAAGTGGGCGGCTCCGTTTGTACCAATCTAAAGGATGGTCCCCTGAGCGCTTGCATGAGGCCCTCAAGGTTCATTCCTCAGCGCACCCACTCCTGACCTTCACGCTCATCTTATCAGTCTGAAAGGTCAGAGCAGGGCTTCAGAATCCGGGATCGATCCAAAGGCCTGGCGCATGGCTTTTCTCCTTTATTTATCTAGTGGACATGTTGCTGGTGGTGTTTTTCAGGGCAATAGTAAGGGTCTGATAACAATCTATTGTTGTTGCAGATCTTTCTCTTTTCGTGTCCTGCCCTTCTTGCCCTCACAAGGGGATTTTGGCTTTGGGCCAGTTGCTCTTAGTCTTTCTCTCAGTATTTTTTCCTAGAGGGATGCTAGAGGTGAAATGGAGAAGAGCCTTTGAGGACATCCTTTGGAGTTTTAGACAACTTTGACAGTGACATTTAAACCAGAATAAGAGTTACAAAGGTCAAACGATTTGTACCGTTAGAGAATGAATGCATCATTATAATTGATATTCATATAAATCTCTCTTTTTCAGTGAAACATTTTAGAGTAAAAAATATATGTATTAGGGGGCTGAAAAATACTTTTTGTAGTAAGTACAGATCAATGTCTTTGCAAGATAGTTCTCAAGCAGTTATTTACAGTACATTTACTTTAATTTATCGCTTTTCCCAGCGAAGGGTTGCGGCTGGAAGGGTATCGGCTGCGTAAAACATATGCCAGAGAGTTGGCGCTTCATTCCGCTGTGGCGACCCCGAAAGGGAAGAAAGCCGACATGAAGATGAATGAATGATTAGCTAATTATACTAGGTAATTTACATGAACTTTGGCCAGTTGAGGGTCGACCTCGTGATTGCTTGACATTAATGTCAGTTAGAACTCATCCGGTCAAGTGTGCAAGTGTTTTATGTTTTATCTACCTTGTAAAAATCCAAAACCATATATAAGCACTACCACTTTGTCCCTAGACCAACTTGTTAAAACCTCACGATGCTTTAAAAGTTATTTCAGAGACAATTATGTGCATTTTCTCAAACCTCAGAACTCAGAAACATTCTCTGTGTTTTTAGCCTGAGGCCTGAATCAAAATGAAGGTTCAGATGTGTAAACTCATATATATTCACTAGCATGCTTGTCAGACAAGCACAGCGTGTATATAAATACAAGTGAGTGTATTTCTACCACTCACCAGAAAAACCTCACAATCAAATCTTTCACTATTACACGACCATCATGGACAATTAGCCCAGCACTTTTGCTGCTTTTATCTCCTAAACCAAGTCCTCATCTGTTATTTATGTGTTTTAGGTCTTGCGATGAATTATTCAATGCAAGAGGAAAATTTACAGCTCCCGTCTTTCTGCACGCTGGCTGTAAATCCACAGAAGAAAGAAAGGGTGAGAGAGAAAGTGTATGAAGGGTAAGGAGGAGAAGGGCTGGAGGCAAGTGGCCCCCGGAGGGTCATAGACGCACACAGGCAACATCATAAAGTTACCGTTAGAATGCTGTATTTATATCAGTCAGCTGACTCGTGCAGAGCTTAAGAGGAAAGGGAGAAAATAAAACGGCTTCTTTCCAAACAAACTGCTTTTAGTTTTTAGCAGCTCAGAAAGATGAGTTGGATAGAAATCCTTGTTTATTTTCATTCATATAAACAATTATTAGTGTTTGTGAATAAATTGCAGTTTGAAAAGACATCAAAACAGTTTTTAAATAGCAAAGACTGTAATCAAAGTGATTCCACTCCTTCACGTGACATGATTGAGTTTAGCTGGTTGCAGATGATAAATAAAGTTGCTTACTACACTACAATGTAATCTGTAAAATGATGGCTTCAGCATCCACAGAATCCGACAATGTTGACACTTCAAGTGTTACTGTGGTACATTTGTTATATGGAGAAAGAAAATAAATCATGTATTAAAAAAATCAAGTTACATTCATTGTTAGGGATTAAAAAGTGCAATCCACTTTTTTTTACATATTTATCACAGTAACTTACAGTTGGTTAAATGTGGTAAAGCTTCTTCAAGCTACACTTTTTCTGTGCTCGTCGCTGTCTAATTTCAGTGTTTACAGTAGAATTACTCAATCATTTAATTATTTGGTCATAGGCTGTTAAGTCAATGTTTTATGATTTGTCATCATCAAAAAAAGTCACATTGTAAACTGCAATCACAATGTTGGTAAAAAAAAAAACCCTGGTTAATTAACAAAATCCTTCACCCTCCAGTAGACTACACCCTTCTGATTTTTTATAATATGATTAAACATACACATTTGACCCTTTATTTGGATATTATACATTTATTGCTAGACATGCACTTGCATTCTTGGACATGACAAGACAAACTTGTGCCTCTTTAAATGCTTCACGGCTGAAGCATAGAGATAGAGACTGTGGTCAGAGAATGTCAATGGAGTAATGAGCCAGTCAGTCTTCCCGAGGTACCACTGCATTGACTTTTCTGGAAAACATAAGAATTGATGCCAAACCGTTTACAGTGAGCCAAATAATATTTTCCTTGCTTTGGTTGTTGTGGGTGATGCTGATAAATGAAAAACATTTCATTGGTTGAGATAAATATGGTTTATAGTGTTTATTTTGATAATTTTTTATAGGAAGCATGCATGGCTGTTAATAGTTGTCAAGCATCTATATTTTTTGATAAAAATTGTATTATATTTTATTAATATAAATGCAGCATAGCAGTGCTGTTTGCATTATCTCTCTCTCTCACTCTCTCTCCTCTCTCTCTCTCTCTCTCTATATATATCTATATATATATATATCTATATATATATATATATATATATATAGATCTATATATATATATATATAGATCTATATATATATATATATATATATATATATATATAGATCTATATATATATAGATCTATATATAGCAAACAGCACTGCTATTCAAGAAAAAATATTTAAAAAGTACTTAAAACAGGGTAGTTGTGCAGAACATCTCTGAAAGGATTCTAGAAACTTGTAATTTACTCGCTTCTTCCATATGCTACATTCCCTAGTACGACGTCACTGATGTTATTTACCTCTTGTGAGTATTCTTGAGAATACTCTTGATGGGGTGGCTTCTATAGCACTGGTACAGCACATTGTTTGCATTGCATACCTGTGATACCCTCTCCACTTTCTTGCATGAATTCGATAAAGTGGAGATCACTCACAAACAACGCAACTTAAATAAAGACAAACCGGGAGAGACTCTGACACATTACAGGTTTAACAAGAACTAAGACATTTGCATCTGGAATCAAACATTATAATTGGGATTTTTCTCCAAACTCTGGCAAGAATTTTACAAGATTTCATCCCAATAGAACATAGCAAAATGAGTACAAATTGAGAATATTAGATAATCTTAAAATCCCCTCATAAGGAGTGTTCTTTAGCTAAAACTAATTTTTAAAGAGGAAATGGTCATTTGTTCACTGAGGATGAGTAAAGTAATAAATTGTCCTTCCTTTTGATGAATCAGTAGTGGCTAGTGCTTGAAGATTCAATGGCAGTGTTATGAGGCAATCTATGGCTTATTTGGGCCGACCTTGAGCTGATGGCAATAGTAAAATATATTTGAACACGCTCTTTGCACTGCTGTAGAATCCCAGTCTCATTTATTGTTTTTCATAAAGCTCCACTTCAGTACAGAAGTTACATAATTCATAGATTTTAGATTTGTAAGTGTCTTTCTATACACACAACAAATGTTTAGGTGCATGTCCTGTTTGTTCAAAGTCTTTCACAGTCAACTACTTTGAGGTTGTATTGTAAGCACACTTATGAAATCTTTTAATTTCCTTTTCATAAAGCTCTGATTCCCTGAAGTAACTTGTAAACTGTGGCATTGATCAGTTCAAGTTTGGTTGGAAGAAGTGTGTGTTTGCACTGCATTCCAGGTCTCTCTGACCCAATGATCTCCCATCACTGTGGAAACCAGACAGCGCAGTGCCTTTCATCTCATGGTGACATCAACAATGACAAAATCAATGTGGACTAATAAATGAGGCCTGTTGTCTGGAATTGCCAAATGATTGCAATGCCAATACTGTGTGGAACGTTCAACAATCTCTGCAGTTTATTTTTAATTTTTATTTCTTTACTTTTTGGTATAACATTTTAAAATTCTTTAGAGGAATATGGAGAATTACTTTTAGTAACATTAAAATGTTCTAATATGTATTAAATGTTTATCTTATTTCTACCCTTTTTGTCTGAGTCAGGCTCTATTTAACTAAGAGGGCTCTTACATTGCTTTTTTCCATTGACCACACAAGGAGATTTTTATACTATAACTAATTTAATGCATGATTTCCAACAGCTAAATTAAAAGTATCTACTTAGTTCATTCGCAGTCAAAAGTCCTGGACGAGCTCACTGCTGCCTCAGACCTGGACGAGCTCAAAGATTCTGTAACATCCTACATCAATTTCTCTGAAGACATGTGCAGAGAACAATGCTCCATGTGTTAAAGTAGGTGTGACATTTTCACAGCGAAAACATAACATGCAAGCATTCACATTGAAAGGTGAAAAAAATATGGGGCCATTCAAGTTTTAGTCTCATATGTTAACGCTTTACGAAGCACAATTAGTCCTCACTTTAGATGAGGTAACAAAAACAGTTAACTAGTCGCTAGTAAATGCTCATAAAGCAATGGTTTATAAATTACTTAATAATTGTTTGTTAATGCTTAATATATGATTAGTAGTGTGTAGTTTTCATAAAGTGCTACTGATTTCTATAGTATGTTAATGTTTACAAATATTTTTTTCAACCTAAAATGGCCTCTATAACATGACTAAACAAGACCATATATCATTTTCAGATTTCAATATGAACTCTATGACTCTTAAATGCGGAAATTGTAGTCACTCTGAAAAAATAATGTATACACATTTTATTTGCAGTTTTGAAATTAACAGAGACGTCTGTTTATGAAGCTGCTTTGAAGTAAATGCAATTTTTTTTATTGTGGATGCATATAGGTTATAAATGTAACACTCATGGTACTGACTGACTTTGTAAAAAAATATTTTCACAACATTATAACATTTCTAGCATAGAGGGTGGATGGCACAATTATGATGGTATCAGCTTTAGTGCATGTGTTATCTTCTCATGAGCAAATATCAATTTTCTCTGCTAATGGTTAAAGGCATTAGTTTAACATATTATCAGCTATTACAGCCAATTAAAATGGATCATTATTTAAACAGTTTACTTTGTGTTGGAGGAATCCTCGAGAGCCATGTAAATCAAGAACACATTTAAAGGACTGGTCCTCATTATGTTGAAGAAGCAGCTGTACAATGGAATTTATGAAGCGGTGAAGTTGGGGAGTTTTTCTCTTAAAGACTTGAGTTTAAAAGGCTCGTGGCTGCACAATAAGGTCTTTGGAATATCAAACTAAATGTATGCTTTCAGATTATATGTTTAAAGTTTTCTTGTCTGCAACTTTTTTGAATTCCTCTCACACCACACATTGACAACACAACAGTGTGAATGCAATGATTCATGAGCTCTGAAAAAAATTAAATGTAATTATTCCCCTTGATAGAGATGAAAAGCCAAACGTGTAGATTCTGAAATGGATATGATCATTAATTATAATCTCTGTTAATTCAGTCTAAATGGTTTGAGTGTTTTTGATTAAAGAGGATACATGATAGCAGTGAAAGTTTTGACTTGATCATTAGATTGGGGAAATATTCAAGGATAGTAACATGATATCTTCAACTTTAGGTTTCTTATAGCTGGAACCCAAACCATGATACCCACCATTTGTGGGCAATATGAATAACCACTGGGATTTAACCTATTCAAACCTTTATATTAACTTTATTTAGACTTAATTACTGTCACTGATATTTGGCTGGGGCATTTCTTGGTCTCAACTCTCTTTAATCTTGCGCTTGTCTTGGTCTCACCTTTCTTTGGTCGAGGGCTTGTCTAATTTTTCACCCTCTTTGGTATTGGTTTTGCTTAGTTTTTTGTTGTTTTTTTTACTTTTCATGATCTTTATCTGCTTTGATTGTTGTTTCATCTTAGATCTCTTTGGTTTAGTTTTGTATAACTCTCCGCTTTCTTTGATTTCAGACTGGTATTAGTCTTGGAGTTGTTTTGGTCTCTGCCTATATTTTATCTTAGGTTTATCTTGGTCTTGACTGTCTTTGGTTGTGTCTTAGTCTTGAATCCCTTTGTATTGCTTTGCTCATAACTGTCTTTAATTTCCGTCTTGTCTTGGTCATGCCTATCTTTGGCTTTGGCTTGTAATGGTCTTGTCTAACTTTAGTTTTGGGCTTGTCTTGGTTTTTGACTCTCTTTGACTTCAGTCTGGTCTTAGACTCACCTATCGTTGGTCTTTGGCTTGTTGTGGTTTTGTCTATCTTTAGACTTGGCCTTGGCTCTACTCCTTTTGGTCTTGTCTGGGTCTGTCTTGGATTGGTCTCTGGCGTGTCTTTGCCTTTTTGGTTGTGTCTAGGTCTCAGATATATTTGGTTTCTTTTTTTTATTATCTCGACTTTTGTTTAATTTCAGTCCTGTCTTGGTTATGACTATCTTTTGTCTTGATCACGGCTCTCTTTTTTGTTTTGGGATTGTCTTGGTTTAGGTTTTGTCACTGGCTTTTCTTGGTCTTTGACTTGTCTTGGTATTCACTCTCTTTGGTCTTGGCTGGCTTGGTTTTGGTTTGGTCTTGGGCACATCTTAATATTAAATGTATTTGGCCCATGATCTCCCATCACTGTGGAAACCAGACAGTGCAGTGCCTTTCATCTCATGGTGACATCAACAATGACAAAATCTATGTGGACTAATAAACGAGGCCTGTTTTATGGAATTGCCAAATGATTGCAATGTCAAAACGACATGTTTTTAACAATGGGTAATAAAGATTTTCAAAAAGAAAGTATAATAACTAGGGCTGAAATGATTCCTCGAGTTACTCAAATAATTCGATAACAAAAAATGCTGAAGCGTCTGTTAATTCTTTTTACCCCCGTGGTCTGTCTGAATACTAGATTCTGATTGGCAGGCCGGTGTTGATCCAGGTTTGTTTGTTCAGTCTATGTATCATTGTGCAACGTTAGTATCAAACATTAGCCATTCACGGATCACTCATTGCAAGCACTAGATCACAGTTCAGTAATCGTTCACGGATTCACTCAACTTGGATTCTTTTAGTGAGTGTATTATTTAAGCCTTACAACTATTTTTTTTTTTACTCCAACTGCCATTTATGGAGCTTTGCTGGACTGAAGCTGAGAAACATTTGATGCTAAAAGAGATGACTGTGGCTGCGTCTTTCAGAAAACACAGAACATGAACTGATTGGTAGGGTTTCCTTTTCTTCTATATTTTGTCATTAAAGGAAACCAGGAGGTACAATTTGGAATTTGCCTGTTTTATTCGTGTTAATACTTTAACGATGCATTGAAAAGATTGTTGTGAAGTATGACTTTGTTAGCTTTTGTATTACAGCGAGTGCCTACTATGGGAAAAGTGTGACCAGGTCGAAGTAATGTTTAATGATCCGTCTGCAGTGCAAATATTGATAATACGATTAATATTTTAATGTTGGCCAAAGATAATGGTATAAATCGAATAAGTTAACACACACCAAATGTTAAGACATCAAGACATTAAACTTTTGTCCTACTTTTGTCTCCGTAGTCAAAGCAAGATGTAGGCTGACGAGAAAACTTTTAAGCTGAATTGTTTTACTCTTTATTGCAGTCCAGATATTAGTAATAACTAAGTTATGCGATTTTTAATAAAGATCACGGCATAAACATTTGTAAAGAAGAAATGGCTGTTCAGAAACAAAAATAGAGAAACCCCGTGCAGAACAACTGTGTCTTTACGTTTAACTTGCGCTCCAGAATAGCAAATTACAGTTTTTAAAATATTTTTTAGGACACCTTGACACTAACTTATAATATGGCACGTTATTGGTAACCTACACATACTGTTCCACTTGATTTAAAGCACTTAGATGTAACAGTAGTGTCAGCACCTTCTACCATTGAATATCTATGGGTGAGTGGAGCAGCAGTCCCCAGAAGTGGTGCGAGATGTCAAATATGTTTTATCTGGTTAAACGGGTGAATTTTTAATAGAAAAACCTGATTACTAAAACAGTCAATAGCCACAGCCCTAGTATTAACCAGGATAGAAGATCAGGGTTTGTGGCATGACGGAAATCTACATATACATCTCGTCCTTTACCAGCCCCCAATGGAGTGTAGATGATCAATAATTTACATGACTCTGTGTAGGTTGAAGATGCTCAATGTTTCTGACACGGTTTGCTTTTTCTCCGTGTGGGTTTAATGGAGAGCTGTTTGACTGCTGTGAGATGACAGCTTATATTGCCTTTGATATATCAGTTTTTTATGTTTTCATTTAGGAACATAAGGTTTTACACATGCAGATATTTGACAGTGCGTCATGGGGAGTCGAAACTACCTTTCTTTGTCTTTTTCAGCTTAAGAAAAGAGCCAGTTTGTGTGCTTTTGAAGATCACCACTTTAGAAATTAATATTTGCTGATTAAAAAGATTTGTTTACTCAGGCATTTTTAAAGCCCAAACCACACCATCTTTAACCCTGTTAATGCATGTTCTTAATATGCTGTTACTGAGTGTGGGATGAAAAACACTGCACCAGGCAGTGTTATTGTTAAATGTTGGCTGTGAAATTATATAATAGCCAATAAAATGGAGCCATATTCTCAAAGAAACTTCTATAATGCCAGTCTGAGCTCCTTGTACTTTACCTGAAGCCATTGACTTTATGTTGAGATGGGTGGGCAGGGTGCAAATATGACCTTTAACATTAAGGTTAACTTGGTTTTTTTATTAGTCAATTTGTTCTTGTTTTTTGAATGAGTCTCCAGAAAGAAATAAAGATATAGAAAAACACACACACACACACGCACACGCACACACACACACACACACAGTCTTAGCAAGCAAATGATGGTAACAGAAAAAGTGAAATTAATTTCATAGCCCTTCAAGTGCTTGTACCCTCACTCAGAGAAACCTTCTCTAAAGCTTCCACTCTGAATTTCTACCAATGACTGACTGGAACCTTTGAAGCTTTTCCCTCTCTAGGCTTCAGGACCCAAAATCATTCCATTCCACAAGGAGACTGAGCGACCTGAACTGGTCACAGAGTGGAGCTGAGTGTGGTCTTCTCATTTATGAGATTCATGAGTTTTAGGCAATTTTCTGGATTTGTGGCTGTTTTTGCAAATGCTCTGAAGTTGAGATTTTCTTTGGTGAAGCATGAAATATCCCCAAAATTGCTCACAGCTAAAAGATCCAAAAGATGAGTGCAAATGAATCATATATTCTCTGATGATTGAGTAAGGATATCATTAAGTGTGGTGTGTAGGGTTTGACTACAGCATCCAAACATGACAACAACTTTTCAGTATCTAGTAAACAAGAAAATAATATCCTAAATAATGGCAGTAGCTAGGAGCCATGCTATTTACTTTTTTTTTCAAGATTTTGGACATTTCTTTACAAGACCGGAGCTCCATCTCTGTCTCAACTATCAGCATAGTGAAGTTGCCAGTGTCAGCGATGGAGCATGACACAGGGGCAATTTTTTTTACATACAACACTAAAAAAGCTTTCCATTTAATTATTGTTGCCAGTTTTCACAGATAAAGAACCAGAGACATAACAAGGAGGCACCGCACAATTGCGGAAGACTTTGGAAAGGTCTGGTGTACAAAACATGGAATAGATCAGTGTTTCACCCAGGCCATTAAGACTGAGACAAAAGCTTTGGTAAGTCATGAGCCACTGACTTGCGTATAGAGGACATTTTCCCATCAAATTCATTTAGTGGATCTGGCTCTTGGGTGGCTTTGGGAGATAAGTGGTAATCTAGGTCCTAGGACAAGCAAAGTTTGCTGCACAGGCCTGTAGCAAAGCGGAATCTCCCACCACTCATGATAACAAGACTAGCCCAAACATGCCAGGAAATGTGGAAGACTTTATCGCTTGCATGCTATTGCTGAACGCAGGTGAGACTTTGGGCTGTGTGTTCATGTTTATAATCTGTATATGCATGCATGCGCAGTGTTGAATATTTAATAGGGGAGACACATTGACCCATAGCTTTTATGGAGAAGCTATTTTGACATTGGGACAATCGGAAGGCATTTGGGAACAGTCTGTCATCCCCTTGTACAAATGTTACTGATATTATAATGGTGCCCCATTTGTCACTATTTATGTATTGAACTATAATGCATAAAACATGGAAGATTTAGCAGATAATAATTGATTAGTTTGCATTAAATAAGGAATGATATTAGAGATTCAACTGCCCAAAGAACGGATGCAGGTAAAAGGTGGAATTTTAAACAGAAAATATTTTTTTATTTAATGGAAAAAAATACCTGTCTGTGTCTTTAAAATGTACATCTATAAAAGTCTGACACCGAGGTCTTTGCACAAAAGTTCCAAATTTCTCCGTTCGTACATTTCTCTGTTTTTCCCTCCTAGGTATCACAAACCTGTTTATTCTTAATGAAGATGTCATAAAAAAACCAAAAACAAATGAAGGCATTGAACAGTGTCGTTTATATCTGTTTAAAGTAGGCACCATAAATGAAATCTCTAAGGCACGCATGACTTCTGCTCATGTTTATATTAAATGCCAAACACATATTTGTTGCTGGAAGGTAAACACAACAGGAAATGAAATTGACTAAAGTGATACAATTCTTTAAACAACCATCCAGAACATCATGCCTCGATATTTAGGAACATTTCAGCTCACGTCTTATTCACATCTAAAGGTTTGAGTCTTCTGTTTCAGTCATTTGAGTGTTGTGTTAATTTTAAAGACTGCTAGTTTGAGAATTAACACATAGTCAGGTTACTCTGACATTAACAACTTTACTACTCAAAGTAATTCAGATATACATTTTGACTATATTGTTTTGTGCAACAAAACGTTCATAACTGACCTGAGTAAAGTGCCACAATACGTTTCCCACAATAAACTAAAAAACAAGTCACCTACAATTACAACAAACCAGGGGTCCCAAATTACTCTACCCAAGGGCCAAATCATATAAGACAAACCAGAAATAGGGCTGAAGGCCATGATCATTCAACCCCACTCCTTTCCTCACCGAGGTCAAACAACAACACCCTCCATTTTTCCATTAAACAAAAAACAAACAAAAAAAAAACATTTAAAACAACACTGCAAAAACGAATTCAAAAGAGAGAAAAGAAAAACAGAGCAGAAAAATATAGAGGAGATAGGAGAGAGAGGGAGGAAGAGAGAGTATAGATGATATAGAGAGGGGAAAGGAGATGGAGAAAAAAGAGAGGAGAGAAAGAGAGGAGATAGAAGAGATATGAGAAAGAGAGAGGGGAGATTAGAGAAAGAAGGGTATAGATTACAGTATATGTGTTTTCACTCACTGTACTAAAAATAAAAGTAGAACAATTTCATTTATTACTTAAGAGTTTTTCTCTCTCCTTGTTAGCATAGTTTTCTTAACAAATAATGTGAGAAAAGACAATAACTTGAGTTTATGGAACTTTTCAGGAGTCTGTGTGCAAATCAAGCATGATGTGAGCATAGCATTCAAATGTTCTGACAATATATAGTAAAACTCTCTGATCTGCTTCAAATCGATGGTTTTCATTATCAAACATAGCTTGCGCTACTTTCATTTGCGTTGTAAGGTGGCTAAGAGGGAGGTGCAAAACACATTTATATAACATGAAACACTTTTACAAATTACTAAGCACACTTTTACATTTCAGAAAACACATTTGCATTTTAGAAAACAAATTTACATTTTAGAAAACACAATTACCAATTCTGAAACACATGTTTACAGTTACAATTTCAGAAAACACATTTACATTTCAGGTTCCCAGAAAGGGAGGATACGATTGAGAACCGATAACTTGATGCTGATTGGATGATACTTCTGTCCATCAAAGTACTAGGAAGTGACATCACAGTCTGTTAGGGGAAAAGCTTGGAGCTAGAGATCGTAAACTAATGTTAGATTTAGATACATTTTTGTTCGTTTTTGGCTGTGTAGAATGTGTACTGCATTTGTGGACTCCAATATGACACTACTGCAGAGGTCTGCAGTTCATGCGAGAAAAGTATAGAGAGTTTGAAAGACAACTGTTAAACAACTGTTCTGCCGAGACACAGCTTCGTTCATGCATGTTTTTAACCAAACAAAGGCTGACAGACATCGTAACGTCAGACATTTTAATGTTAAACCACAGAGGAACATTCCAAGAACACCATTATCTGATGATTCTCAAAATTGAAAATATCAATGCTGTAGTTCCACGTTGTTCGCTAGTTAAACAACTGTTCTGCAAAGACACAGTTTCCTTCAAGCATGATTCATGAGTTCACTCTGCTCATAATTGCCTACTATCGCAAGCGTGGTTGGCTAGAAATGGAGAAGTGTACTAGGTGAATTGTCCAAGTGTTAATCCAGGACCGTTGAACAACCTGAGCCTGGAGAATACTCCACTCTTATTTTTCCAACTATTACTTTTACCATTACTATTACCAGTTTAAACGAGGAGTAGACCATCTTACGCAAAGTGAGAAGTGAAACATGTTGAGTGGCGAAGGGGTGGAAGGAGGTATAGCTTGCATGATGTAGATGTTAGCTCTTTGGTCGTGTCTTATATACTGGAGATAATATAGGTAGCAAGGACCATATGATTAGTCAATTATCAGCCCTATTATTATCAACTATTATCAATTATCTTCCCAAACTAATGCTAATCTGATGATTAACATTATTTTGAACCCAACAAAGGACTGCTGACATGTTCACAATCACCAATAATCATGTCCTTCCTCATAATAGTATTTACGTAATCTCATTAAAATCATTATAACCCTTATTTTTTGCAAAAACTAGAGAAATACGAATGTATGAGCACTTGTAATTAGTGACAGAATGCTCGTCCAATCAGAGCCAAGTTGTTAGTTCCCGATGGTATCCTCCCTTTTTTGGAATCGGAAATGTACATGTGCCTTCTGTCAGCAGGGCCTGAAGAGTCATGCTTTGGCTGGAGCAGCATCATATTGATGCATTTTTCAAAAATGAGCGGACCACTTCATGGTCATTTATTACCAGAGGGAGCCTCAACAAGCACTACTGGTGTGCACTCTGCTGTATTGAAAATACAGGGTGTGGCAGATGTAGTGCGCCACATAAAAACCAAAAACCATCAAGAAAAGCAAAATGCTTTCCAGTCCACAGCCACTCAATATGCAATGCCTACACAGTAAAATCTAGAGTGTTAAATTTACACTGCTCTTTTTGGTTCTACTCTAAATAGAGTTAAATTAACACTGAGCTCATCAGCCTAAACCATAAAACGTTTAAGTTAAACTCCTATTTTTTGCTGTGTATTTTGTTTGTTTTGTGATGAGGAAAATAGTTGTGACGTTTTTTTATAGTGAAATACAAACATCACTATGTACAAATTATGCTGTGAGCCCCAGTCTGGGATTTAACTGTGCTGTAAGAACTTCCAGGGATGGAATCACCCTCGGTTTGCCAACTGCGTGGGTATTGTCAAGCTAAATACATCCCATAAAACTGGAACTTGTTCGCAATTTAGTTTCTTTTGATGAAATAAATTAAATAATTGTTGTGAAAATGAAATTGTATTGCATTGTATCAAATGCTATATTGTTGTTTTTATTGTAATGGAATTATTTAATTGTGTATATACTATTTTGTTACTAATAAATCTTCATCTTTTGACTATTCATATAATTAATGTTAATGTTAATATAATTTTGATCATTATTGTTATTATTGAAACTATTTTCTAACTGATATAACAGTTCTGAATCAGAAATGTAAAAAATCTAATAACTCAAAAATGTCAAAATGTAACCCAAGGTGCTTGGTTAAAGTAACTCAGCGCTGGGTCAAACATGGACCAACCTTATTTTAACCCAGTGCTGGGGCAAAAAATTACTTAACCCAGTGCTGGGTTAAAATAAACAAACCCCATAAATGGTCCATATTTGACCCAGAGCTGGGTTACCAAAACAACCCAAATTGGGTTATTTTCACCAAGCCATTTTTTTAGAGCATGGTCATGGAGAGTTGCGTGAACTGGCTCACAGGCTGTGCTCACTCAACTTTTAGTTGACGTTAAATCTGAGTGAGTAAGCATAGCAGTCTGGAGTTTTTTCATTCATTAATTTGTTATTTCATTGAATTAAATACATGCTTCTCTCCCTATCTAAGCTGGAACAGTTAGCAGCAGAACCCTGCGACATTTACTAGAATAATGGTAATATAGCTGCAAAAACATTGTTAGCACTTTATAATAACTACACACTAATAATCATTAGTTAAACATCAGCAAATAGTTAATGAACAATATATAAAGCTTTGTTTCTATGTTGATACACATTTAAAACCAATTTATAAACTTAACTTTAAAAGCTTAATTCCTGGTTCAAAATCATCTATATATTTTGCCTAATAATATTAATGTCAAGTGTTAATGCTAAACAAGGAAAAAATAAACTTAAGCTAAATGTGAGTAAGTGCTAAAATCATATGGCTTTATTTTATTTTATTGGATAGGTAATTTTTTGTAGAGTACAGAAAGAGGCTCTTTGGCGTATTCTAGTATCAAATGAGAGTTTATGTGCATTCAAAATAAAACATAGCTTTTTGTGAGTTGTTTACTAAAACTCACTACAGAGAACCTATTCTGAAAATGTCTTCCAACCACAGGGAAACACCTGTTGCTGCCAATAATTAAGTCTATCTGGCTTATTTGAAAGCTTTAGATGTTGAATCAAGATTAAAATGAAGCTGTAAAGAGCTATGACTCTCCAGGAGTTGACATTGACACTTCTGTCAAGAGAATCAAAGGCTAAGGTCCAAAGATTAAGGACTGCCAATAACATGCTGATGCATGAGAGAGATAATCATATCTCTGAAGTTAAGTTGGCTGTGCAGAAGCTGTAAACAAGTGAACTGAATTCTGCATTTCTGCATAAAAAACCCTCAGAGTGGCAGGACAAAACAACTAGCTGAACATTGACAAGTGTTTGATTAGAAAAATATTCATGTTTAAAATAAACTATATCACTGATTTGTAAACTGGTAAACTAACTCAAACACAGTAACTTACGTTTTTGCTGTGCTGCCAGAAGGGCTGGACTGGGACCAAAAAAGGCCCTGGCAATTTTGACCATGGGGGCCCACCATGATTTTTTACAAGATATGCGATGCCACGTACGACGATTACTGAGAAACAGGATTACAGCCATGCATTTTCTTTCCTCCTTTACGGTGTTGGCAAAAAACACACAGTAGTTAATTAATTTACATCAGTAATCAACGTGCAATCTACATGCAATTTGTTACACATATACATGTTTGACAAGCAGGGGTTTTTTTTTTACATCTTTCTGATTTGAAGTTAATTAGTGTTATGCTCACACAAAGGGAGAAGACGAGGGAGATGCAGGTAAGTGAAGTTTATTTACAGTGGGTTCGAATAGGCGACTCCGTAAGCACGGGTAAGTTCAGACACAAGAGTTCAGTACACAGTTCAATCACTTCCCTTAAGATGCTCTCTCTCTCTCTAACTTCCAGGAAGGGACAGACAGGCTCAGACAGACTATACAGGTGAATCTTCAGGAGTGGTGAGTCTCATGTAACCTTGATCCGGGACAAGGACGGAGTGAACTGGGTGAGTATTTATAGTGGTGGTGTGATTGAAGGACACAGGTGCGGGAGATCAGTACTCAGGTGATGGTTCTCGGGATTGGATAGGTGCAGATGGATCATGAGGGGTGTCGGTGCAGGTGCTGGGTGTGACACTACCCCCTCCCTCACGGGTGACTCCTGGCACCCGAGACCGATGACGGGGCCGACCACGGCCTCTGGGAGCGGGGCGGTCAGGATGCTGGAGATGAAAGTCTGTGAGGAGGGTTGGATCCAGAATGTCGTCCTTGTCGACCCACGACCGCTCCTCAGGACCGTACCCCTCCCAGTCTACGATTATCCTCCGGTAGTCCAAAAAACCCGAAACACAAATTGGAAGAGTGCTTGAGCCGTCTCGAGAGCTGTGGGAAGATGTTTCAAGGGGATTAATCGGCACATTTTAGAAAAGCGATCAACTACCACCAGGATGGTGGTGTAACCCTCGGAGGAAGGCAGGTCCGTAGCGAAGTCTATGCCAATGTGGGTCCAGGGTCGGCGGGGTATGGGTAACGGATGAAGCTTTCCCTCGGGCAGCCGGCGGGGAGTGTTACTTACAGCGCAGACCGAGCATCCTCGCACATACCTTGCTACCTCCGGGGCCATACGAGGCCACCAGTACCGTTGTCGTAGGAGTGAGTGGGTTCGACTGCTGCCAGGGTGTCCAGAGCCTAGGGAGGTGTGGACTTGCTCCAGCAGAGGGATACGTAGACGACTGGGGACGAAGGTCTTCTCTGCTGGAGCCTCCGGCGGAGCGGGCTCCTCGAGGGTGGCATCTTGAATCTCCTGATCCACTTGCCAGAGTATGGGTGCTACAAACATGGTGGATGGCAGAATGGGTTCCGGTTCGGAGTTGTCTGGTTCGATGGAGTGAAGACGGGACAGAGCATCGGCTTTGAGGTTCTTATGCCTGGGTTGGTAGGTGATCTGGAACTGAAATCGGGCAAAAAAGAGAGACCAACGAGCTTGTCGAGCATTGAGTCTTTTGGCTGTACGGAGATATTGCAGATTTTTATGGTCAGTTATTACCTGGAAAGGGTATTTGGACCCTTCGAGCCAATGCCGCCACTCATCGAGGGCCAGTTTGATGGCTAGAAGTTCTCGGTCCCCGATACCGTAGTTCTGCTCCGCCGGAAATAGTTTCTTCGAAAAGAAAGCACATGGATGTAGAGATGGGGGTTCACCTGACCACTGGGACAGTACTGCTCCTACTCCCTGGTTAGCAGCATCAACCTCCACAAGGAAGGGCTTATCCGGGTCAGGGTGTCGTAGGACGGGAGCGGAGGTGAAGGCGTGACGGAGGGTATCGAAGGCCTCTTCGGCGTTGGAGTTCCAGGTTAGAACCTTTTTGGCACCCTTTAATAGAGCTGTTAAATGAGCAGAGATGTGACTATAATTTTTGATAAACCGGCGGTAAAAGTTTGCAAACCCCAGAAACCGTTGAAGTTCTTTGATTGTCTGAGGTTGGGGCCACTCCGCGACTGCCCGGACCTTGGTGGATTCCATACTCACTCCTGATGCGGATATCACGTAACCCAGGAAGGAGATGGTGGACTGGTGAAATTCACACTTTTCCAATTTGAGATATAGATGGTGTTCACGGAGGCGTTGTAAGACCAGTTTGACATGATGGTGATGTTCGGACAGATTTCTGGAGAAGATGAGTATGTCGTCGATGTAAATGATAACAAACTTGTGAAGGTAAGGCCGGAAGATTTCATTCATGAAGTTCTGAAACACTGATGGACTGTTGGAAAGGCCGAACGGCATGACCTTATATTCATAGTGGCCGGCAGGGGTGATGAAAGCGGTCTTCCACTTATCTCCTTCCCGGATACGGATGAGATTGTACGCGCTGCACAGATCGAGTTTGGAGAATATCCGGGCCTCGCGGAGTTCTTCTAGGGCCGCCGATACTAGTGGAAGAGGATACGCAAACTTTACTGTGGCTTCTTTTAAGACTCGGTTGTCAATACATAGTCGGAGACCCCCATCTTTCTTGGCCACGAAGAAAAAGCTTGATGCGGCTGGTGAGGTAGAAGGACGGATGAATCCCTGATCGAGGGCCTCCTGAATGTAGGTCTCCATGGCTTTCTTTTCAGGGATGGACAGCGGATAGACTTTACCGTGAGGAAGTGGCGCACCTGGCAGCAGATCAATACTACAATCCCAGGGCCGGTGAGGAGGGAGACGGGTGGCTTGTGACTTGCTGAATACGTCCTGGAACTGGTGATACTCGTTGGGGATAGTGATTGAACTGGTAGTGTTGGGACTTTCGACGGAGGTGGATTGTAGGGGTCGGGCTGTGAAAGGTTTGGAGGATTTGGTGGTGAGACAAGAGGTATTGCATATAGGATTCCACTTCTCCACCTGTCCCGTTTCCCAGTTGAGGATAGGATTATGATACATGAGCCAGGGCCTTCCCAGTACCACGTCGACCGTCGCGTGTGGTAGCACCAGTAGTTGTAGCCACGCTGAATGTCCATCCGGGAAACGAAGCTGGAGAGTGGTGGTTCCCTGATTTACCTTCCCCTCGCCAAGCGGAGTTCCTTGGATAGTAGTGATATGGTACTTCGTCTAAGAGGGGACATGAGGTAATCGAAAGGATTGAACATACCGGGAGGAGATGAAGTTACCAGCCGCTCCAGAATCGATGAGTACATGTATGGGGAGAATACGATCTTTGTGAATTAATTGGGCACGTAGGTGAGGAATATCTGAGACATAGGGGATAAGTTGAAGTGTACTCACCGATTGACGAGGGGGACGAACGAGGCAGTCGGAGATGCGGTGATTGGAAGCCCCACAGTACATGCATAACCCTGCCTGAATCCGGCGGCGCCGTTCGGAGTGTGACTGGATCGGGTGTCGTGACTGGAGACTGACAGGCAGACAAATTTTGAGAAACGCTCTGCGCTTTCTTGATGAAAACTTCCAAGCCCACTGCATTGGACTTGGTGCGGGTGATCAGTACTCAGGTGATGGTTCTCGGGATTGGATAGGTGCAGATGGATCATGAGGGGTGTCGGTGCAGGTGCTGGGTGTGACAATTAGTCACTATTTCAAACTATACATTTACTCATGACCTGATATCAAAATAAAATACAAGGTTGTTATCAATTTTAATTGTATTTAATAATATTTGTTTATCCCTGCAAGATACATCAGAAAAAATCATGATATCTTTCAAGAGTTTTAATATTAGCTTGAGAGATCATAATGAGAGGCTGTGTTTATATGAACTCAGATCTACTATCAGATATTCATCTTGAATGTTTAATTGTTAAGAGTTTAAATTTTTATTAACTTTGGAGCATCTTCCTGTCATCACAACAGGCATGAGCCTGCTAGTCTAGCACAGTCTAGCATGCACATGTCTTCACTTTTAAGTAACCTTTTAAGTGACTTTAGCATTTTGGTTTATTGAACGCAAACCCTGCTATTTCACCTGCTTAAAAAAAAACGGATGTGCGAAACTTCCGTTTCTAAAGACAGCTAAACTCGTTACTCCGTCCAGAGTCCAGGACAAACAGAACTTTTATAAGCTTAATCAGAGGCTGGAGGGAGGGGCTTGCGATTTCATTGGTCTGTGTCTGTTAAGAAAATGGGCCGGGACTCATGTATCAGATGCACACTTACACAGCCGATAATGGTGTGTGTTTATTTTCTAAATGTATGACAGCTTGACATTGAGCCCAGTACGCTAGGTGACCAGTCCATGCCTGGCTGCCAGTGTACCTAAGTGATGCTCTACACAGTTGGCAAATAGCATGACTCTTGTAGGCCTTCCCTTCCTTCGTGTAAAACCAGAAAATGGTCCAAGCTGTGGATTTTTGAAAATCTTCCTTGACTCGACTCCACAACCAATTCATCAAGAAATTAATGGCTAATTCATATCCATTCAAGTGGTTTAAAAATTATGAAGCCGTATTCCTTGTACGTTCAACTGAATATCCAGTTGCATTAGTTTATCGTTCACAACCCTATTAGAAACCCCACACTAGTATGAGAAGAATGTCCAAACTTAATTAGCAAGGGGAGGAATTTAAACGAGTGAAAGAAATAATGGTCTGTAGGGACAGTTCAGTAACTCTACAAGTGAATTCCCCACAAAATCACAGCATTTCTATGGAAGAATTATCAATTATTAAAATGGCTGGACTCAGTTGGGAATTGTTCTTTGTGCCATTCTCCATCCATTAATCAGAAGATTTTAGGTCATCTCTGGAAAATGTTAAAGGAGAGTTGTGGGACATACGAAAGATCTGCATCCCACAATGGTTTCTAGACCTCAATGTTGCTCATTATTGCATTGTCTCATTAATTTTAGCTTTCCCCATATTGAATCTAAACCCTTCCACTCTTTTCATCTCTGCTCTGTTTTAATCTTCTTCATTCCTCAGCTGCCAGAGATGGGTTTCATTACTGTACTCCATCTCAGGACACGGATAGCCTCTCCCTCGCACTGTGTGCCTTCATATAATCCTTTTAATTAAAGGCCATGCTCCTCGCCCGCGCTGGCCCTTGCTTTGCTTTCGCCACACGCATCCGCGGCATCTCCTTTTGTTCCCTCCGAGCTCACCCACTCATTTTGTCAAGCCATGCTTTTGCCATTTGAAAGAAGGTGGTGTCACCTTTGTCTCCCTTCTTTTATAAGGCTTTAATCTCCTCACCAATATTGCCGGGGAGTGTGTGGGTGCATGCAGGTGCCTTTTGTGTGAACGTGCATTTGTGTGTGTCTGCAGTGGCCAGTCATTGATCCGGCTTGAGGCTCATCAGGGTTAAATGCAATCAGGGATTTAAAACAGCCTGGAAAGCATGCGATTGGGACATCGGATAAGACTGAACAGGAAGCAGGAGCCATTTGTTGCAAAGCTCATTGATTTTACTTTGCAAGGAACAAAACCCTGCAGTGAAAGATGCTGAATCTGAAATGAAAAGAGACCTCTAAAATTAGCAGGAAGTAATGGAAGGAAATAAAATTGAAGGCTGAAACGTGTTTGTTTCGTTTTACGTCTCCCATTCCTCTTTTTTCACGGCACCATCCATTCTTGATTTTTCACATGAAAACCTCCCACTGCACGCAGGGCCTTTAATCCAAGTGGGAGTTGATGGCTTGTCCAAACACATTACCCATGTGGGTTGATTGATAAAAGACTCTTTAACCTGTGCCTCCATGCCCTTGACCCAGCCTATCCACTATTCATTTGGGTTTTAAAGTCACATTGGTCTGTCTGGAGTATCTGTCTCTGTATCTACAGGTTATTAATCTCCCTCTGGAGCCCTTGTTTTTTGCATGGGCTCCCTTTGTGTCAGTGTGAGGGGCACCCTACCCTGAATCACCGACAGGGAATTTATTCACCCATGCTTTACATTGACCATTCCAGACCCCACAGGGTCTGTGAAAAATTAGACTATGTGATATTTGTTTGCTAAAAAAATTTTGCCTCAAAAAGGCCTCCCGTTGGAACAGGAAAAAAATATTCAAATGTTAAAATCTCCTTGAAGCATACAAACAAAAGCTTGTTAACAGAGTAAGCAAATTTAACTAGGTAAAAATTCTTGAAATTAAGCAAAAATAGTAGTGAAAGAGCTTAAAAAATACTTTTTTGGTAAAAAACATACCAAGCCTCACAAATGCAATTCTGACAAAGATATGGGTTTAAAGAAAAAGGGAAAATAAATCCCTGAAGAGGGGCTTTATTAAAAAAAAGAGAAAAAAATATTTAAGAAAGATGTAGGTCTCCCCGGGCTGATGGATTGTTGAGAGAAATTAAAGTGTCCAACCAAAAAAAGATAGTAGACAGCGTTGCCAAAGAGACTGGATAGTTGTGGGGAGTGGTACCCTGCATCCCTATCCGAAAACTTATCCTCCACCCTTAAAGTAGATAGAAGAAATTTCAGAAGAATATGTACATTTTCTTTTTAGTGTGTTGAGATGAGAGTGGACACTAAAACGTCATGTGATGGAAATAGTTGTGACTTCTCATTATACACGATGTATGCAAGAACTCCTTCTTTCCCATTCAATTATTAAATTCTTCTAGTAATAGATATACCACTCTCTATATTGCTATTATTTATTACAGGGAGAGCGTGTTTGTTTAGGTCCAAGAGAAAACAACTTCCACCCGAGCACAGTGGATTGTGGGTAATATCTGCCAGTTGATCATCTGGAACTTACGGGAATCTAATCTAACTGGAATCAAATCAGATACCTTTTTTAAGTATATTATGGTTTGAGACACAATGATCGGCGCTATATAAATCGTACATGCTAGTTATAAGTATTGTGTAAGTCTTGGCATCAGTTTTACTCAGTTTAGTTGTGATTGATCAGATGATGTTCTTGCTGAGTTCTGATATCGAGTCTGCTATAGACAGCTCTGTAAAACACTCGACCACAGGAACGGATTAAACTCAGTCACTGTTTTGAAGAGAAATGCAACAATTGGGGCTGTGATTTGATATGTTACGTTTTAACTAAGGTTCAAATCTCCAGCAGACCTCTTTTGTGGAACGTAAGCAGTGCTCAAAATCTCCCTTGTCAAGTTGTTAATCTAAGATGCAGGTGTTATGCTTAATTATCAGATATTAGAGACAAAGATGCTTATAATGATTAGCTTTTAGCATTAGCCATATCATTGCAATATCTCCCTTCTTATCTTGAACTTTATTTTGCTTGTTTTTGAAACTTAGACCTAAAACGATCAGTTTGAGGCTTCAATAAGAACAGAACAATCTCCCAAACTATAGAAAGGAAGGTATTACTGTCTATTGGTGATCCATGTCTGTGTGGCGGAATGGTAACGGGGTTTTGTCTAAACGTTAGGCACTATATCTGATTTCTTGATAGGTTGGCCCAATATTTACATAGAAAGATTGATAACCGACTACGCCACCCCAGGAATTTCACCTGGGGAACTTGTAAGCACTAGGCACGCAGATAAGACACTCTTAGTACGTGTAAAAGGCAAAACCCAATGACTCGTTCTTTGGTTACACTTTATTTGATCATTTCGGAGGCATACGTTATAAACAACCATTCAATATAGCAGGATAATTTTGGTCAAGTTACCACCAGGGGCCGTGGGCAGAAGGCACTTGCCCAGGAGTTGAGGACACCTGCATGGGGGAGGGGAGATACCTTCCACAGCAAACGCACACAGTGAGACTCAACCACCCACGTCAAGCAAGAGGATGCAAGCCAAATAATTCGTGTCAACACCTGGGCCAGGTGCACCCGGGTATCCCCAGCCACCAGCAGGGCCACTTCTCCTGGAGGGTACCAGCACCCAGATGCAAAGACCACGCCCCTGCCAGAACAGACCTTCACAATTATTCCCGCCACACACAGATCAGATAAAAAGAATTTCCCCCGTACATGTATATATATGCTAAAAATGACACAGTGCTACTCATTCACGGGCCCCACGTTCACAAAGGCATATTCCATCCATTCACACCAAAAGCTAAAAGTGTTCATATTACTGGCGAAATACCAGGCGTCATATGCACTTATCTTTCAACATCCTCCCTCCAAGCAGCAGGTCCTTCGGGTGGTGTAACGCTTCGGCAGGAGAGCGAGAACGAATCCTGCGAGAGACTTTTTAGCTGCTTGTTGCCGAGTGACTCGTCCGTGCACCGTACGAGGCGGCGAGATAATAAAGTAGCCCTCCGAGGCAACAGTCCAAGGGGAAACAATTTAACAAAACCGAAAAGAAAACTAAAGTGGGACGGTGATGTAAAGAAAATAAAAGGAAACAGAACGGAATGAAAATGAAAGAAAAGGAAAGGAAAGGGCAAGGACAAGGAAAGGGCAGATCCTGCAAACAACCATGAGACAGTTATTTAATTAGTTTAGCCCAGGTGACTCAATCTTTATACGCACTCACCCGGGAATCTTCGCTGCAGTTTTTAACGGCCCTCCATGGCAACGGAAGCGTAGCGAACATACGCCCAACACACTGACTCTAGACGGAGACACGCCAACACAGCGCGTCACACAACATTGCACAGCGACCAGCCGCACGCTCGCTACGGGGATGTTAACAGCCTTACTCACCCGATCGAGCCGTCTGTCGGCACCAATCCCCCAACCGGTGGTGCCACCAGCACAGTAAATGCTGCTCCGATTGCAATTTTACTACAAACAATACCGATGGGGTCACTGACTGCCAGTGCACAGAGCAAAACATTTGCCAAAGGCTAGCGCCTACCTTTCCCGAAGGGTGAGTGAGGTTGCCCGTATGACGGGAAGTCAGCTGGAGAATGACGTATCCGTGTGACTCCCGCTATCGCACTTAAATACGGCAGCGCCACCCTGTGATTGGCCACCGCTACTGCCACTCTCCCCTCGTTATACTACATCTGTTTTGCATATTTTATTTGTAAGTTAGAGAGAGAAGGCTATAATTTTGTTTTATGTTTCTATGTATTATGTATCTGTTTTCACATTTGAAGTAGATGTTAGCGCATGTCCTTGACTCATGCTTACCTGTAGTCATTTTGAACAGCAATAGATGGAGACAAGTATGATTCTAGAGACGAGTGTATGCTTGGCAGGACACATTGCGTTGGATTGAGAGATGACCTTCAAATCCATTCACAAATCATTGGGGCGAAATTGTCACACATTGTGTTCTGATCGATCTTGGAGACAATAGGTTATTCAACATTGCCACGACAGGTCACCAATATCTTTTGCACCTTTCACAACAAGAGTCACAGTACCAGATGGGACAATGCTTATTTTAAGGTCTTCAAAAATGACCAATTCATGTCATGTTTGCTCTGTCCAAGAACTAAATTGTTGAACACAATGTTTGACTTCTCTTTCTCTTACAATTGCTACACGAAAGGCATCAGCAGACAAGGGGTTAAATTCACAGCCAGCATTTTTCATTTCCTTTTATCTGCAGTTCATATATTGTAGATGTTGCTCTCTTTTACTGTTTAATACATTGGAGATGACAGGTCTACCTTTTTGACCCCCTTTGGCGTTGTTTGAATAAGGAAGTGATCCAAATCCACTACCTCCTCTTGGACCACAGACATATAGGAAGATGACTGCAGGAATAAAAACTAATCAAATACAACAAGTAAACATTCGCAGGAGTGAAGGAGAGAAATAGAAAGGGAGAGAGACAGATTGAGAAAGCAGAGGGTGCAGAGAGAGAAAAAGAGATTTGGATGGAGATGAAATGGTGTTCCCACACACATTTTCTTTTCTTTTTCTTCCCTCTCATAACCTCTTTCTTGTTTATGGGCAGTTGTTTGAAATGTAAATGTACCTTCAAAGCGGACTTAAAAATTCCATATTGAGCAACATAGATTTGGCTATACTTGCATTACAGCTCTGTCTGTTGCAAGTGAAGAGTGTTTGGACGTAGGCACTATAAATCAAAGACCTTGGTTTGTTTGCATTCATGTGTGTGAGACAGTGTTTGACCTTATTCAGTTGAGGAGATGGATGGATCCCTGCTGTGTGGAACATTTTGCTTATTCCAATTTAAGGTCCTTGGGTAGTACCACTTTTAGTGCAAGTGAATGAAAGCTTAAAAGTCTTTTACATTTTAAAAAGATTTTTAAATACATCACAAATGGTTGGCGGTTCTCATTTTAATGTGTTTTATTTATTATGTACACACCTCATGTGACAGGGTTGAGAGAGTTCAACAAGGGGAAAGTAAAAGCATTATCTCAACACAAAGGAATATTGAAACATGAGCTGCATCTCCTTGTCATGGAAATAATTTCTCAAGAGACATGAAATACGGAACACAGCGGCATTTTTATTAATCAAACCCAAATGTGATCTACTCATACCTTGCAATACGAAGCCATGAAGAGTTAACACGGTGCATAATGCATGCGCAGAGTGGAGAGAGACAGACAGTCAGAAACAGAGACAGGTAAGAATCAAAATAGGACCTTAGGGATTTGTTCATGGACTTTGCGCCCAAGCAACATGTCCCGTCCTACCACGTCATCTCTCTCGCTATCTTTTCACTCGACCAACTCTGGCACACACACCACTCACCTATATTACTTAAATTAATTAAAATTATTCCATTTTCTATCACACTCTGAAAGGAACTTTCAACAACTGCTTCAAAAACCATAAATAATCATTTATATCCTCAAAATCAAGACTAAATGTATCTTTTACAGCAGGGCTTTTTTTTTCTTTTTTCATTTGTAAATTGTTTTGTCTATAAAGCTGATTTTCAAAATCTGTAAAGGAAAGGAATTGCTGTAGTTGTAACGTCTTTTTTAAAAAGGGAACTCAGATGCTAATTTGCATTCATTTATATAATCCTATAAGGGTATTGTTATTGTCGGTAACGAAGTAATGTATATTTTGTCAATTATTTTCAATAACGTAAAAAAAAAGAAACAGATTATATTCTCTCTTAAAGAAATGGCGAAACATACGGTGCTTTATTTTCTCTGAAAGATCTCACACATAGTGGCAGATTATAAGATAAATGATGAAACTATTGAATATTTAAGTTCAATTATGAACAACACGGTGGTAAGAAAATTAAGTTATTAAAGAGATCAGCGACAAATAAAGAATTAATAATGACTTAATATGCCATTTTGACATGATGTGATGCTAATGACATGGATAACCTGAACATTCAAAGTGAAGCCTCATATGCCACAAAGGTGCCCATTCTGATCTTCCAAACCATACGCAACACTTCATGTTGTGTCCCTAATGGAGTGATGTGTGCTAACTTGTTTAACTGACAATGTTTACGCCAGAATCCAAACTGGGCTACTTATTTTCTATTGTATTGAGGCACATACAGCAGTGTAAGTACACCATGTTTTCTGCCTCCATTGTTACCGCAACAGCTCAAAGTTGTCTACGCAGGGTCTCTGGTGCCTGTCATAGCGGCAACCCCCAAACCCGGTGATGGACTCCGGAAGTAAGGGATGCCGTCAAGTTGAAGAAGGAGTCCTATCGGGCCTTGCTGGGTACCGACGGGTACCAACAGGCCAAGCAAGCTGCAGCCATAGAGGAGGACTATCGGTCGGCACCGAAGAGATTCTGGCAAACTGTCCAGCGACTCAGAAGGGGGAAGCAGTCCCCTGCCAACCCCGTTTTTGGTGCAGGTGGAGAGCTGTTGACTGCAACTGGGAAAATTTTCAGACGATGGAAAGAAAACTCTGAGGATCTCCTCAATCCCACCGACAAGCCTTCTCCTGAGGAAGCAGAGGCTGGGGACTCTGCGGTGGACTCTTCCATCCCTCAAGCCAAAGTCACTGAGGTAGTCCGTAAACTCCTTGGTGGCAGCGCACCAGTGGTGGGTGAAATTCGCCCTGAGTACCTCAAGTGTCTGGATGTTGTAGGGCTGTCTTGGTTGACACGGATCTGCAATGTTGCATGGAGGACGAGGACAGTACCACTGGAGGGGCAAACTGGGGTGGTGGTCCCTCTGTTTAAAAAGGGGACCGAAGAGTGTGTTCCAACTATTGAGGGATCGCACTTCTCAGCCTCCCTCATTATTCAGGAGGAACAATGTGGTTTTCGTTCTGGTCGTGGAACACTGGACCAACTCTATACTCTCAGCAGGGTGCTGCAGGGTTCTTGGATCTGTTTGTGGATCTGGAGAAAGCATTCGATCGTGTCCCTCGTGGTATTCTGTGGGGGGTGTTCCGCGAATATGTCTGGGGTCTGGGGCCCTCTACTACGGGCTGCTCGGTCTCTGTACGACTGGAACAGGAGTTTGGTTTGCATTGCCAGCAACATGTCAGACCTGTTCCCAGACCATGTTGGACTTCGGCAGGGCTGCCCTTAGTCACCGATTCTGTTAATAATTTTTATAGACAGGATTTCTAGGCGTAGCCAGGGTCCGGAGGGGATCCAGTTTGGGAACCACAAGATTTCATCTTTGGTTTTTGTAGATGATGTTGTCTTGTTGGCTTCATCAAGCTAGGACCTTCAGTATGTGCTGGGACGGTTTGCATCCGAGTGTGAAGCGGCTGGGATGAGAATCATCCCCTCCAAGTCCGAAGCCATGGTTCTTGACCGGAAAAAGGGTGGCTTGCCCTCTCCGGGTAGGTGGAGATGTCCTGCCTCAAATGGAGGAGTTTAAGTATCTTGGGATCTTGTTCATGAGTGAGGGAGAGATGGAGCAAGAGATTGACAGACAGATTAGTGCAGCATCTGCAGTCAAGAAAGAGAAAAGAGCTGAAAGTGAAGAAAGAGCTGATTCGCAAGGCAAAGCTCTCAAGTTATCGGTCAATCTACACTCCCACCCTCACCTATAGAGATAGGGTGAGGAGCTTAGTCATTCAGTAGGAGCTTGGGGTTTAGCTGCTGCTACTTCACATCGAGAGGAGTCAGCTTAGGTGGGTTGGGCATCTTTGTAGGATGCCTCTTGGACGCCTCCCTAAAGACATGTTCCAGGCTTGTCCCAATGGGAAGAGGCCCCGGGGAAGACCCAGGCCAAACTGGAGAGACTATGTCTCTTGGCTGGCTTGTGAACACCTCTGGGCTCCCCCGGAAGAGCTGTAGGAAGTGTCTAAGGCAGGGGTCGGCAACCCAAAATGTTGAAAGAGTCACATTGGATCAAAAAAACAAATATGTCTTAAACCGCAAAAGATTAAAAGCCTTTCATTAGCCTTATAATGACGGCAACACATGCTGTATGCATCTATATAAGCCTACTATAAAAATGATTAAGTCGGCTACAAATACATAATGATCCTTCATGATTAAATGTTTATTTTCCCTGCAGTGCATCCTGTAGAGAATGACGCACCACATGACTACTCTGTAATTCAATGCCGCCTCAAGTTTAACTTCATTATAATATTAATGAATTATCTTTCATTGCTTCGATGAAATTAAAGAAAGGCAATAAAGAAATCCAAATTTTGATGTCTTTTTATTTTGAGGATTCCAAAATACATCAAAATGGAACGTGCATAATGTCTCCCTTATCTGGGCAACAAACAGAGCAATAAAACGCAGCCTGCATTTATAAAAATAAAACTGCAGCCTTTTGAAAAGATAAAGTATATAAATCAAATTAATACAGTTTAAGTTTGATTTGAAAATATCCCTAAGTGTCATTCCAAATATATACTGACAAAAATTAAGAAATCACTTTATAAAAACAGCCACTTTGTTACTAAATACGTGCATGCCTTCCCTGGAAATGTCTTTCCACATTACTCTTCTTGTTATTTGACAAATTCTCACTACAGAGCAAACATTTAGGCAATCCTTCCGCATTGTCACTGAATGCAAATTATTCGGTCCAAGAAACGTTGAAATCTCTGTTCTCCCATCACACAAGTCGCCTGTGTTCTGTCAGTTTCCTCTACCCGTAATTTTTAGCTTGATCAGTCTCACTGTCTATTTTTTATTTAAATGACACTAACAGTATTTTTAAATATGAACGTGAAATCGCTCTGTTTTGTCCGTCTGCTAAATCAAAACATCTCAGTTTAACCAAAATGACTAAAAGACCAAATTCATACATATATGCAGCAGAATGCAGAAGGAAATTTCGATGGGATAGGGAAAACCAACAGACTAGTCCATAATTTTTTACTGCGGCAGGAAAAAAATACGAGGCAGGAAAATCCGATGGAACATCATTTTGTTTACAACAGCCACCTGCCTGGCATCCCGCCCCCCCTGCTGTTAGAAGCGTGTGTCGCAGGCTATGATGCAAATCTTCACTGACAGAAATGTTAAAGTTAAATATTTATTCTTTTACAGCATTGAAAAACGTTAAGAATGTTTGTCCTCCTATAAAAACCATATTAAAACAAAAAATATATTTACCTTCCTCATCTTTTTTCATTTTCAAACATTTTTGACCCCTGGTCTAGAGTGAGGGTGGTCTGGGCATCCCACGCGACTCGGCCCCGGATTAGCAGAAGAGTACATTTTTTATTGATATTGCATTCAATCTCTTCATTTTGTAGCCCAGAGTTATTCTTAAACTTCATAACCAGTCCCCAGTTAATCACCTATTGGTTAGTGATTTGCATATTCATGATGTGTATGTTACTGTCTGACGGTCAACTTAGTTGTGAGACAATTTATAGGGATTTATTATGAGCAAATTCAACACAGAGCCAGCAACAATTGATAGACCCTGTAATGGTATTTGGAGGGATCACTATTATACAGAGTTATATAGATGTTTGGTTTCTGTACACCCTTTAACTGAGCATATTTTTATCCTTGTTGTCATATTAAATAACATCAAGTCCAAGTTGTGTGCGTCTGTCCTCTTGTTTTACTCGCACGCATTTCTGATTATGGGCCTTTTAATGTCCGGCCGTGACATTACAATGGGACTTGTGTGACATCGTCAACAGGGTGAAAAAACAGATTTTTTTTTTCTTCAGTAATGTCTAATCTTAGTCTAATCCACTAAAAGGCTCACCATGGCATGGTTAAGCATTCAGTCAAATTGTAGATGTCTTTTTTTTTACTAAACATGCAAAATGATTTTGACCGTAAACTACTGTGAATGTGATTGCAACAACTTCATGGAGTTGCATTGTATCATGGAACCCTCTAAAGTGATCTTGAACAATACTTAGGAACAGAGAGACAAGAATGGAGCCAGACTTGGAGGAGTCAACAACTGGAACAGACAATGAGTAGAAAGGAACACAGATTTTCCCAGAGAGCAGAAAATCAGGTAGGTAAGTAGTGCGTAGAATGTTGAAGCCCATACATGTCACAGGGCTTGAAGTACTTGAAGTAATCTTGAGTGATCTTGGAAGGCTGTTGATAGGCTGCATAGAAAATGATCAATGAGTCTTTGATTCTGATTAGGATGTTGTTTGTACAAGTGTGAAGTCTCTTCATTTGTGTCCTGTTGTGAAGCTTCGTTGAAAATTTGCAGTGATTCCCTGAGATTTGTGATTCCCTAACAAAAGGAATATTTACCAAGTTCATCACTTTAAAGAGACATACAACATTTCTGTTGTTTCCTTCCTTTTCTGCTGCACAGTTTGATGATTTTTAAAATATTTTGCTGTTTGGGTCAGTTTTGTGGATGCGATGTGAAAAAAATTAATTATTCATGTATCAATATTTGTCGTGTTCAAAGAATATGCAACGAACCTCCTAGTTTGGAAGTGTTGTAAGAATTTGCAGCATGTGAGATTGAACTGATGAAAGTATTGTCTTAAAGTGTTGCTGGTTTTCTATGTGGATATGTTGCCAATAAATAGATAATAATGCAGCATCATAATTAAAAAGCTTGTACTCTGATTCTCGACTTTTTAGGTTTAAAGTTTTGAGTAGCTAAGTATGCTTAATTGATTACTTCAAGGGAAAAACAATGTTGGTAGTATCATAAGTTTTAAGTAGTCATAAGTGACTTAACAGAGGCTTAAATTCAAACTTGTTAAATTTTGTGAAAATATTTTTTTATGTCATTTTGAGGAAGTTTTCTTTTTTACATGATAAAACACTAATATTACCAGATTGCACATCTAATAAAATTCCCATAACATCTTTTTTCAAAAGCAAAGTACTATGTTTAACTGCAAACGTATGACTGATAAAAAAGAATGATAACGTAATAAGCCTTTTTATGTAATGCACTTTTTAAATGTCTGTGCAGTGATTTGCTCTTCCTAGGTTTAATGAGTTTTTGAATCTCATTTTACTGTCTCACCAAACAAAGATATATTTGATTAATGCCACTAATTAATCAGCACATCATTTCATTCATAATGCTGAGATGAATACTGATAAAGCAATGGTAGATTTTTCTTGTACTAGAAGATGATTAACGTTTATCATCTATCTTTGGCCTTTACAGATCAGATTCTAATAGCGTGGAGCATTGATCTTAATAATGGCTGCTTTATGAGCAATATGAAGCACTAATTGATTCAATTCTGCTCTTTTTTTTTAAGCACTGAAATCCTGTGAAGCACACTCCTCATTGTGTGTATGTTTGAAACATGGAGGACAGGTGCTTTCCAATTTATAGAAATTTCATGAATATTTCAGCATTTGGAAAATGTCTCAGACAGAGCATGCATTATTCAAGCCACATGGTGCATGTGCTTGCATTCAATTATAGATGTGACAAATAAGCCCTATGGGCAAACGTATGCAGTTATTTATATGTGTGCTTAACACTAGTTTGATATGAGCCATAAAAGTTTCATGCATTTATTCTGCTGTGTAATGAGACGATGCTGTAAAGTTCATTGCGTAGACAACGGCAAGCTAAGCAGTGCATATCTTTATCAAGTGTTAAATCTGTCTGTCTGTTTAATGTGTTTAAACACAAATTATTGTCACATTTAATACTACTAAGATTTAAAAAAAATTGTATGCCACCATGCGAGCGTGTATCAAATTAATGTTTTAGAGCATTCTTGCGGCCTTCAAGCCGTTATGGGTAAGACTTGTGGTTTGAATATTTGATTTGCATATCGTTTTTTGTAGCAGTCATTGTTTTGATAGGCTATTAAGCTCAGCCTAACTAACTGTACGCTAAATGCTTGTTGACAAAAAATAACATGGTATTTTTCATTTAAGGAAACTCTTAATAAAAAAAAAAGTTTGCTTTTGAATTATAGACTACACACTTTCCTCATGTGTGCTTGCATCAATTTCTATGATCGCATGCTCCCATGAAAAAATGCAGCTTTTAACCCTATTACTCATTCCAAATTAATTGAGTAGATTTACTCAGTTTTTGTTGGTTAAAACCTTTCAAATAAGAGAAACTTTGGAAACAGCCGGGGGTGGAATTCAATTTTGGAGCCAGAGCTCTGCGAGACTCCCTACTGTTGCTCCCTACTGTTCCCAGATCCTCCCAGACACACACAAGTATTTGCAGAAACCTCCTGTAAATCAAGTACATTTTTTTGCTAGCTAAAATAGTTGGATGCCAAATGCATGTTTTGCACAGCTTTAGTCTGAAGAAGATTTTGTTGTCACAAAAGTTAAAACGATTAGGAAATATTTATTTACCATCACATTTCTTTCTGTAGATTTTTTTGTGCCAAATTTAAAAAAAAAATGTATGGCAAGTCAACATTCTAAACAAATAATCTCTTATTTCCCATTCATCCAATCTCAGGCCTAATAGTCTACATTAGTTAAATTTTAATCCAATTTCCTTTCTGGATACGCTACATGTTAGCAGTTAGAAAACATTCATATATTTGTTCTGTTCCATTTCTTCTATTGGTGACATCTCTATTAGCAAAACAGGGGTTGTGTGTAAATGAATTTAAAAATTTGAGATTCTCAGTGAAATTAAATCCTTCTCTGCCAAGCCATGTTCCCAATTTAAGGGTCATATAATTGTATAAATGTGAGACTTATATATGATACACTATGTCCTAAGTAACTTAAATTAAAAAGTTAATAGTTTGGTATATTTTCAATCCTTTTTAAATTAATGTTTATCAATTTTATCTGCAATAGTAAATAATTAATTTACACCATTTTACAGTTTAATCACAATATCTTTCATATACCTTTAGTCATAAATAATTCAAGAAATAATTTACGAGCTTTAAAAAGACCCAGAGTTTGTCATGATTATGTAGATTGAGAATAAGAAAGTGTGATATTAAAATAATAACAATAAGCTTCCTGTGGATGGGATGGTGAAATTCTACAAAATCAGAAAAAAATACAATTTTGAGTGCTTGTGCATTCATGCTAAATATAGTGTCTATAGATGAATATAGGGACATTGTGGAGAATTATGGGGCGGCGTCGCATTAGGAATGGTTGTGTTTATGAAGCTGGTGATGAGGGAGTATATGTGGCGCAGAACACTCAAGTGAACCACAGTGGATAGCTCTGTGCTTTTGTGTGGCTTTACAAATGAGACAAATGAAAACCTGATGAGTCCACATGGCCTGGTGAGAGACAGCCACCACAAACAGCACTCTTGGTCGTCCCCTAATTAGACCCAGCTGGGACCTAATTTCACAACCATGGGTGTTTCAAGGACTTGATACTCACCAAGTTCCCACAAAGATGTCATAAGCTGCCTGGGAGCAAAAATTATGCAAATATGTTTGTTTTAACAAAAATTCTTGTATTTAAAATAATTTAGCAGAGAGTTGCATTGAATTAAAGTAATTAAAACTTGTTATTTTTATAGAAAAATTATTGGATATACTTTAGTTTGCTGCATAGACCTTTGGAGTAGATGAAAGATTATCAGTTATGTTATAAATATGTTAGGTTGAGATTAAGTTAAGTGAGCTCTTCCGAAGTTAATTATACTCAGTTTAACAAATGCTGGTTTGCTATTTAGACTAAAGTGTTAAGTATTAAGGGTATATTTAAAAAATGTATGATTGCTAATAGAGTGATGCAACGCCAGGGCAAGATTTTTCAGTTTCAAAATGATTCAATGATTCTGTTCGTTTGAACACCTCATATAAATTCATGAAACCTACAGGCAGTTATTACATACTATGAAACATATTGTCTCCAATTCATTTTTTTCTCCTGTTTTAAATGTTATTTTAAGACTCAGTTTATGAGTCTGGTTTATGTAGACAGTTTGGACCAATTGTCTCTTTTTTAATAAGTGGGCATGCGTACACACTCACCGGCCACTATATTAGGTACACTTGACTAGAACCGGGTTGCACCCCTTTTTACAAGGCTTTATCTTTCGTGGCATAAATTCAGTAAGGTTCTACAAACAATCCTCAGAGAGTGTGGTCCAAATTTATGTTGCTGCAGATTATTCAGCGGCATGTCCACCACACCTAAAAAATGCTGAATTGGATTGAGATCAGGTGACTATGGAGACCATTTGAGTGCAATGAATGCAACTTTATGTTCCAGAAACAAGCCTGAGAGGATTCACGCTTATGACATGGCAGGTTATTCTACTGAAACTAAAGCTTAAAGGGTACTCTGTGGTAATAAAGAGATGGAAGTAGTGAGAAACAATACTCAGGTAGGCTGTGGCATTGACATGATGCTTGATTGGTACTCAGGGGCAGAAAGTGCCCAAAATATCCACCATACCATGGTCCCCCAGATATGATCCCTCCTCCCTGAATTGCATTCATGGAACTACACTTAATGAAAGAAAAAGCATGTTTTCTGTAAGCTTTCTAATAAGGTTTATGATTTATTCTCACTTTCTGAAACTTTAATTTATTGAGTATTGACCAAGTGTCCAGACTTCACCAAAATTGCATGGAAGTGTCACGTGGTCCTTAATTTTGCCATATCCTTTCCTGAATCACCCCCAACCTCGATCGCCAGGTTATTGAACCCTGAAACAGCTGTAAACCACCATAACATGGATATATTCACCATTACACCTAGCACCCCTCATCTCGTCTCCATACAGCATCTATTCTTATCTGAAAATAAACCTTTGTTTTGCTTGTTTTCTCATGACCCTGTTGGCCATAATAAATTTATCTGGTTCTTCATTCACCACTTGCTGCTCCCTTTCTTGAACCGAGTCTAAGGCCAGTGGGTTGTTTTATTTAGTGTAATAATTAATATATATTTTTCTGTACAGACAAATCTTTTTTTATTTAGAATTTCTCAGTATTTTCTGCATAATGTTTGTTTTACTAATGTGAATATTTCTGTTAAGATTGGATTCATTTAGGTGAATTCAATTAATAGATTAATAGAAACTTATTTTTATTTTTAATCACTCCCCATGAGTTTGCACTGATAAAATTATTTTCAGACCCAAATCTTTACAAGGAGGAGGAGCGAAAAGTCAAGCGTTACTCCTGAGAGCTTAAAAAGTCATAAGAACAAATAAAGAGTAAAACCCAGCCAGCAGCTTACACTAATTAATGTTGAACTCAAGGATTATGGTAATAAATAAAAAATGCATTTGGTGGAACAGCATAAATTTTGACGTGCTTGAATACACAATGCAACTGTAGGACCTTCCTTGTGGGGCACAGTTTTAAATGAATAAATCCAATGCTTGCATAAATTGTTTTTAACTGGGTCCACATCCATTGCAAATTATGATTAGCATTGAAACAGAAAGCAGTCATTAGCATGTTTTCTCCCAGCTGCCAGAAACCTTCTGTCACCTCATGCCAAGACCGTGATCCACCCTCTGCTACTTCACACCAGGGACAGAAAAAAGAAACAGAGAGCACCAGGCCCCAGAGGCGGCATCAACAAACAGGTAATTTAATGAACCTGCGAGTCTGGCTTGAAGTTGTGAGTCTGAGGAGATCAATATATTGTCACTTGGCCTTTATGGGAAACTGCTGCATTGCTAAGTTGCTAAGTGCTGGAGAGAGCGTGGTCCAAGGCCAGACGGAAAGCCCCCTGCTGTCAGTCGAAAACTGACAGGCTTGGTAATTCGGTCGCTCTGCTGCACCTGTCCTCCCCTTCAGAAATATATATTTAGATGTGGATGGATCGACAGGCTGTCATCAGCACACAGGCAGTTTTGCAAAAAAAAAAATATTGAGATGAAGCCTGTGACGAAGATGACCTTGTGTCGCAATTCAAGATTTTTTTTCCAGGATGGACCTGAATATGTGTGCAACTTACCGAGCCATCATTATCAAGGGCATGCATTTGTCTGTGAAAGCTCTGGGAGATGGTTTGTGCACATTTATTAGTGTATATACACAATAAAAACAATCTACTCATTCTTACAATGCATTCTGTACACATGGATTGAGTAAACTATGCTGAAAAAAGACTTCTGTCTGACCAGACACTTTCAATCAAGCACAGCTTTGAAAATTGTGTATATATATATATATATATATATATATATATATATATAGATATATATATATATATATATATATATTTATATATATATATATATATATATATATATATATATATATATATATATATATATATATACCCTCATACTTGAAATGACAAATAATTTTCATACTAATAACAATCTTTTATTGTCTTTGTCCCAACATGCACTGCATCCAAGTCTTTCTTGGCTGTGGTGCAATTTCTGTCACTTTTGCTTGCAAATACCTAAAGAAAAGCACACTAATGAAGAATTCGCCACTAAACGTTATTACTGAAATATTACTAAAATGTGATTATTACCCATTTCCCACATTATATATTTTATATATTTTAACAGTTAAAATACCTGATACATTTGTGTCAGATGATTAACCTTTATAATGGAGAATGTTATGTTCATTTATTAATGTTTTATCCATTCAGTGTCAGTTGGAGTTGCAGTTTTAGAAGTGTCTCTTAACATAAAATTTGATCCCTAAATTCAAACTGTTTCTCACTGGTTTTCTTCCACTGTCCAAAAACAAGACCTCATCTGGGGTGAATATGCCACTGTGAATGTGTCTGTCAAATGTACTAGCAGTCTGTCCCGAGTGCATACACATGTTCATCTAATGTGACTTGAAGACTATTGATCCATTTTCTAAAATCCCAGTCCAGATTTTTTTATAGTTTGTCATGAGGTTATCTTAAAATGTGGTCTAGTTTCTTTTTGGTTTATAATTTTTAATGGCTCTGGTGGCGTTATGATAAAATGGGGGCTTGTCAGGGATCAGAACAGGCATCATAAGTGCGCCACACCCCTGATTAGAGCGTTTCATAATCACATGTAGTCTAATGTTATGAATACAGCTCATTCCCAATTCAGATGAAGAGAATCATTTAATAATAAGAAAATATAAGAAATAACACTGCTAAACACAGCTCATCCTTTGCCAACTGGATATATGAAAACAAAGGGCAGAAAAACAGCTGGTGCTTCTTTCTCACATGGAATCTTGTAGTTTGTTTGGTGGAGGCGTCTTGATTTATTGACTGTAATGATGCATTTGGGCTGACATCGTGAGCCATGGGTGTGGGGGTGGATTAAAGAACAGGGGCACGAGTTGCCAATACCAGAAGATAGTCCAGAAGAATAGCTTGTTAATGTGGGAAGCACAGAGAACCAATTCTCATGCTCAAGCTTTTGTTTTCCATCACCGTCCCCAAAACCAGCTGCGGTAAAGCAAAGTGCATCCTGCTTAAGGAAATCACAGTAATCCACTCCACACATCCTGACAGCAGCTGACACAACTCTAGAGGTGGAATTATCCTGTCAAGTGGTCCTTTCGGAACCTGCATATAAAGATGGTGGGAGAATGAAGATTTCGCCAAAGTGGAGGGCGAAAACAGCACTAGAAATGAGTAAATGGCACACTTGAGCAAACAATCTCTGTGTGCCGATATAATGATCAATTTATCCCAAGCCCACTCGGCTGATGCCATCTTAAAAGAAGTGACTTTGTTAAATCTCAATTGTGACTGTTAAAATGCTTGTTGACTGAAATTTAGATGTGAATCATTAGAGTCACAAAGATATTCACTAGTGGTGGTGGTGGTGGTTGTTTGTTTGCTTGTCATTGGCTGACAGAAAGGAATGAGTAATCACTGACAAAGTGCTTTGTTCTTGTTGATTACACATTGGCTGGAAAGATTAATTTCATGCCAAACAAATACCACATGGACAGAAGCGTATGGGTCACCCATTTCCATGTTTGATCTATATTTAATTAATGAAGTTGTTTGGAACTGCCTGCCCTTGAATTAACCAAAAGGGGGTTTACTCTATAACTAAACATAAAAGGTTTAATACACAAACCTATAAGGATATAAATAGAGTTGAAAAGATCTTCATTCTTGCTTCTCATTTAAGAAGCTGAATTTATTACTTTTTTTCTGACCTGCCAGCTCAAAGCTTTCTACTAAGAGGAAACACTGTACACTCACCCTGAAACTGATTTGTGCCAATATTCCAAATGTTATTTACATAAAATACCTTGGTCAAATTATGCTGCCCTTGCTTCTGAAAATAGAAATTAATTAGCAAATGCCTATGAAGCTTCAACGATAATATTCAACCAAAAAACACAAGACTGAAAACACGAAATACACAAAAATCTGACATTTTTAAACAACAAGCAATTATATTAGCTTTTCACATTGTTTCTTCCTATCATTGTAAAGTAGAATTCACTGATAGTTGGATTTTTAACCTATGACTCTTGTATTGCATTATATTGCAGATTGTTACAATATGCAATATATCCTGCTCAGAACCACACGTTATGAAAATAAATGTACTTTTACACGCTGAAAAATATAATAAATATATGAACTATATGGAAAATTCGTATTAGATGATGTTTTTTCTCACATCTCACCTGAATGGTACAATTTTTCTCTTTGAGATCATTTTGTTACAAATAACATCATTAAAATCTTGTGACTCAACAGAATTGTTTCCTGTTTAATTATAGAGCCATTCGCTTGAGATGACTGATTGTGGAATATGTTGATGTTATTTTTGGGATGCTTATTTCCTCTATCCTCATCTAAGAGCCGTTCATGGTTAATTTAGAACAAGTGTCTTGAAATGCATCCTTGCTGGTATTCATCAGTCTTTCTAAATGAATGCTATTAGGCCGTCTGTTGAGTTTGACTATTTTAAATACTGCTGTTTTAAAGAAGTAATCAATTAGCTGTGAAATTTCAGAAGATGAACACATTTCCACTCCAAAACTGTGGGAAATTCTTTTCATTTAAAAAAAATAAACAAAAAAAGTGTTCATGATCTGGTGAAAATCACACAACACATTTCCAAGTTTTAAAAGAAATATGCCAAGTCAACTTTATTTATATAGCACTTAAAAACATTACAGTTACTAACAGAACATACATTTAACACATTAAGGGTAATAAAATAAGTAAACTAGTAAAACATACACAACTAAATGCGAGTTAAAGCATTCTCTTAACAAAAAAATATAAAAAATAAAAACAGTAAAAGGACAGAAGTTGCTTGTCAAATGTGCTGGGGCAGCAAATTCCACAATCTAGGGCCCACAACCCTGAGTTCTTGCCGAGTCCTGTGTGTAGCTTATTATTGTGTGTTAAAGCGAACTTCGTAAAGCGAAAAGTGTGATTTAAAGTTCAGTCAAACTCTGACTGGCGCCCTTATTGGTTTCTGGGTTTCCCTTCACTTGATTACTCTGGGAAGTTCCTGATTGGTTGGGAATTGGCTGTGAATGGGAGAAAACATTTGAAAAATATTATCTTCCGCAAAGTAAATGTCTACACTTTGTTTCTACTCTACAGCACTATTCCTAACCATTATACTGACTCCATATTGACTCCACACATACAGATTCCATATTGTGGCTAGCCATTACTTAACATGTCAAAAACTTGCTAACAATTAGAAACACTTTGGCAGACAAAGCCCGGCTTAGTGTATATTTAAAATACCATGACTGAAAGTCAGCTTTTCCGCCATTCATTACCAATCACACAGAAACAAGTGACCAGGTTTTTTGAACAAGAGAAAAAAAGTCAGAAAAAGACAAGGGAAATAGCTTATTTTCAAAGGGAGTGATACCCAGAAGAAGCAAAACAACTTTAGTGAAATTGGCATCTAATGCCCCATTGAGATATGTGAGAAATGTATTGCTTTCAATATCTAGAGACATCAATTTTGGGGGCTAAAATTGTGGTAGTCCCAATAAGAAAGAGATCTATTTTTGGTGTCATGTTTTTCCATACAAGGATAAAGTAAATATAAAAGAAAAGCATTTAAATAAAAGCATGTAAAGGAACACTCTGCTTTGCAGCTAGTGCAATACTGTTTGGTATCTGTTTAGCTATTCTACAGATTTGGCTAAAGTTGAGCATAGACTGTTGATTCAGTTGCCAACTGAATCAAAAGTCTATGCTCAACTATGCGTAACCAGTAGCATTGTTGTTTTAGAGATAGCAAAAGTATCTAATTGTTTGTGATCCACCAACTCAAAAGTCAGAGATCCTCCAGTGTCATGTTGAACGCAGCACATCATTCTTCTGTAAACAGATCCAGAGCCTTCTATGAGCATCAACATTAGTAAAAAATATTATATATTTTATTGACATCTAGTGCTAGCATCATTCGAACAAGATTGTAAAGCCATTGTTTAAAAGCAGCAGAGTGCTTCTTACTGTATATGTACACCGAATATGGTGTCCCATCATTTGTCAGAATTTTATAGAATATTTTAGACATGAAGCCAGTTTTGATAACCCTGATCCCATTGACCTTCTGAAGGATACAGCAAATGCTCTATGGAATCTTTCCATTGTGACCAGTTTAGAAAGAGGAGACTGGAATCCTTTGCCTCTGCAGGTGCTCTAATGCTGCAATCTGGACGACTCCCTCTGTTGCGGCTTGTGTCAGGCTCGTCCGTGAACACAATGATCTAACACGGGCTGCTGGGACACAGCTGGGGGACAGAGAAGCAATAAGAGACATCAGGCTCGAAACACGGCAATCTGTTGACTTTTCATCAAATATGCATGCGCTCCTTGTGTGGGCAAGTCTTTGTACAAGATGTCTTTGTGCAAGTCGCTTGAGTGTGCAGGCATGCATGGTTCGATTCTTTGGCATTTGATAAAAGGGAATCACACTTTATTTATGCTCAATCAAATGACAAAAAGAGGTTTGCATGCATCAATATCCGTAAAATAATAAAAACATGGTTTTCAGAGAGAATAGAACCTAACCTTTTGAAAAAATAAAGCTTCATATGTTTAATACTTTCTGTTTTTTTCTGAATGTAAGATTAAAAAAATTGTGAAGATTTACAACAACTCAGATTTATTCAGATTCTTGAGAAAACTCCCAATAAATGTGTGATTAGACTTCTTGTTTTAATTCAGAATAGCAGTTGAACAATTTTTAAATGTCTCCATATACATAAAGGGCCCATATCCGTATATGGTACATATATACACATACAAATGTGTATACATATGTACCAAAATGTGTTCATATGTCTCACCTCTTATAAATAGACAGTCCAGTGATACAATCTGTGATATTTAAAAGAGGTTCATGACAATTATTAGGCAAAAAACTTTTTTTCACAGACATTCTTGTCAGCGACATCTTTTTGGATACTTTGGCATATATGGTACACATGCTTCATACACCAAACACATGTCAGGATAGATCGTTCACATTGTTTTTAAAATAATTGTGGCATTTGCATGGTTTCTAAATCTGCTGTGAAAATGTGAAATTTACTTTAACACACTGAACATTTCTTTAGACTGCATGGACATCCCTTTGAGTAAATTTTGTAAATCAATCACTAGACATATAGACATTTCTCAATCTGCAAAATGAAATAAAACTTGACAACAAT
>UELW01000256.1:9873005-9888005 GCA_900490495.1 Danionella dracula
ATTATGTTGAAATAATTATTTTAACAGTTAATAACTGTGCTTTATCATTTATCTCTTTCCCTTTTTCGTCTCTCTTTGCCTCTGTATCTTTCTTCCTCCTCTCTATCTCTTTCTTTCTGTCTCCTCTCTCCTCATCTTTCTTCCTCCTCTCTATCTCTTTCTTTCTGTCTCCTCTCTCCTCATCTTTCTTCCTCCTCTCTTTCTCTTTCTTTCTGTCTCCTCTCTCTCTCATCTTTCTTCCTCCTCTCTATCTCTTTCTTTCTGTCTCCTCTCTCCTCATCTTTCTTCCTCCTCTCTATCTCTTTCTTTCTGTCTCCTCTCTCCTCATCTTTCTTCCTCCTCTCTATCTCTTTCTTTCTGTCTCCTCTCTCCTCATCTTTCTTCCCTCCTCTCTATCTCTTTCTTTCTGTCTCCTCTCTCCTCATCTTTATTCCTCCTTTATTGCTTACCCTTTGTCTCTTTCTCTGTCTCTGATATGTGGTCACCTGCTGGGAGAATTGTTTTCTCTGCAAATTCTTTTCCTCCTGCCACACTGATTGCCTGAGCGGATTTTTCAGGGAAAAGCTGTTTTTTGGCTGAGATAGATAGCCAAGTTGAATTTTTTGGCATTGACTGCGTTCTTGAATGAGCAGTGAAAGTGATGAGTTAATAATGATGAAGATCAGGATCTGATGATGGGTTGTAGTTTTAGAGGAGGTTTTGTTCAGGAGCCATGTAGCAGTTTCATTCAGAAGTTCTGGGTGTTACCATGTTATTGCCATAGTGTGTGTTTTTAAAATATTTCTCATGAAAAGGGTTTTGCCTCCGGTCATGCTGAGCATCTAATCCTCAGAGCAAGGCATGTGATGACAGGATTGAAAGTCAGTCAGGTTCAGGGTTTACACACCTGATCAGCAGGTCGAGGGGAGAAGAGGGAAGTTGAAGCACAAGGGACTTGAGTCTGGTTTTCCGCTTTGGGATTTTGTGAAACGTTTGTATTTTAATGTCCGTTGCTTTTTTTGGGGTTTCAGAATGGAGGATGAAGCTGTCGTGGACAGAGGAGCATCGTACATCAAAAAGGTCTGCGACGAGGAAGTAGAAGGTAGGAAAAAGTCAGTTATTCGTGATGTGTGTTCGTTAGAGGATCTGCAGTGTCTCACTGACAGCAGATCTGTTAATGAGTCTGACGTGATGTGGATTGAGTTTCAGACTCTCTTTCAGTTTCTTCTCTCTTTAGGTTTGGTTTATGTTTTTCCAAAACTTTATGTGTGTGCAGTAGATTGTGCATTCAAGGGTAACATTAAATAAAATGAAAAATAAAATAGAATAGATAAAAATAGAAATTTATACAGATGTCAATAGAAGACAATTGAATAAATATGTTTAAATAAATAACTGAAAAGAAACTATGAATAATAATTATAATAATGACAATAATGACCATTGCTGGTCATTTGATAAAGAAACAAGTAAATAGATAAAAGGATTGTTAGATTAACCCTTAGCTGTTGGTTCAAAACAAATAAATCACTAAAAACAATACAATCAGCTTATATCATTATATTATTAAAAGGTTACAATATGTTTAATTTACCTTTTTTGTCTTATTAATCTACTTCCAATCTGTCTCTTCTGCCTCTCATAACATACCACCACTCTCTCTTTCCCTTTCTATATTTCTCTCTCTCTTTCTCTATCCTTCTTTTTTCCTCTCTCTCTTTTCATTTCTCTTTTCCTCTGTTTCTTTCTTTATCCTCTTTTTCTTTCTCTCCCCTCCTGTCTTTTTCTTTTTCCTCCTCCTCTCCCTCTCTCAGTCTCTATTTCTTTTATTCTTCCTCCTAATTCTCTGCCCCTCTGTCTCTTTATTTTTCCTCCTCCTCTCCCTCTCTCCTCTCTCCCCCTCTCTCCCCCTCTCTCCCTCCCCTAGGTTTCTTTCTTTTTATTCCTCTCTGTCCATCTCTGGCTCTTTCTTTCTCCTCTTTCTATCTTTTTCTTTCTTTCTCTACTCCCTCCCTATCTCACTTTCTTTCCCTCTCTCTCTCTCTTTTTCCTCTCTCTCTCACCTCACTTTCTCCCATTTCTTCCCCTTCACCCTGTCCTATCTCTCTACCTGTCTCCCTCCCTCTTTCCCTCTTCCTCATCACTTACTCTCCCCCTCTCTATCTCCTCACTAATTCTCTCCTTTCCTTCCTCTCTCTCTAACCAGTTCATGCTTTGTTTTATCTTTACTATGTGCTTAAGAGCAGGAGAGGATTAGGATGTTGCAGATGTGATGGAGTAAAGCTCTACACGTGAAGATGTTTACCATCTTAATCCACAAACACGCACACAGGCACGCAGAGAATTGCTTTTCTCTCTGATTGAAACTCAACTCATCTAAACTCAACCCTCATTCAAACACCACATTAAACAATTAGCATAAATTAACAGTTTAATAACTAAACTATCCCCAGCACAAAATATATTTGTGCTGTTGTGCGAGTCTACTTTAGTAAAAAAAAACCTTAAGATTCAAACCAAAAAAACATTCTCAATTATAGTTCCAGTATGCTGCCCTTGTTTAGATTTTTTTGGAGCCAAATTGAGCTGAGGTCAGTGAATGTATCCCTTCACCGTGGAATGTATAAAGTCTTTCAGGTTTCAGACGTCTATAAATATCCCCAGATCAAACGCAGAACAAACATGCCTTTACAAACACAAGCCTTTCACACTCGTTTGCTCTTTCTAAGTTTACCTCGCTCTACCCTCTCTCTCTTTTCTCAATTCTATTCAAATGAACTGCATTGCTTTGGGAGCCTCCTCATGGATCGCCAACGCATGAACGTTATATAAACTGTGTACATACACGGTAGCCAAAAACACAGTTAAATATATAAAAACCTGTCAAACGCTTTAAACACCCTATCGATGAAGGAATAAATTCAATATACAACTCTGTTTATTCACATTTGATGTACTTAATACTGCATGGGTTTATTATCTTACTTTCTCATCTCTTCTGATTAAAAAAAGTGTTCATAAATCTGTCAATAGTTAAAGCAACACTAAGGCGTTTTTCTTTCTTCAGATTTTACTGTAAAAGTTTGTCGGGTGAAACAAGCACTCCTAATAGAGCATCTTTATAGTCTGCATTTGCACTTCGAAACGTAGGAGTTTGAGTAGTAATCGGTATCAAAAACTAAAAAAGACAGGATGAGTTAAGTAAAGTAAAGCAAAGAATAGGGGCTTACAGAGGTGTCTACTCCCCTTTTTTGCAGCTCTGAGGAGGATACATGTTGTGTGCATGCACCTGAAGGTTCACAGTAATATATTATAGAATACACCAACGAGCGTCTGAACAGAAATCTGACTCTGGACTGACTCTGCCAGGGAGAAAATAAATGTTAATTATAATGAATATCAGAAACGTTTACCCAAATCTGACACTATTGATTTATGCATGAAATCCAATGTTTCATTGATTATAGAGACGATAACTGAGGATAAAACTGGTTAAACTCAACAGATTTATTTTACGTTTCTCAGATAATTAGACAATGAAATGAACACTCATGCAGAACGCTGACGCAGAAGAGGACATAGGATGGAAAGAGGCGGAACTTCCCCCTTCTGGGATCTTTATGCTCTTCCTTCAGAGGAAGGATGCATCACAGCATCACAGCTTTGAAAGTCCCTCTCTCTCTCTCCCCCACTCACTGTCCGTCACAAGGCAGCAGAAAACAAATGTATTCAACATGATAACACAAAATAGTAAACAATAATACACACTATTACTAAGACTAAATATAATGTTTCAAAATGTCCTGTCACAGAATGAAATGCAGCCTAATGTGACACACTTATGCAGAAGAACACACTACATTACCCAGAACGCACTGCTTACGGAAGTAAAGATTAATAGCTCTTTGGCACTCTGGTGTTTGATCAGAGACAAATTTATTTGATCTAAATAGTAGCACAGTGAGACCGAAAAGAGCAAGAATTAAAGAATATAGACAGAATGAGAGGATGTTCTGAGATAATCTCATTTAAATCTTTAAATATGTCTCTGTGCATCATCTGACAACAGTCACCTTTTCAGTGACTCTTATCTATTAGAGAGTGCATTTAAGTTTAGCTTGATGATGTCAAAACCAGATAAATGTGACATGAGTGCTTAGACTGAGGTATCACATTCAAAAAAATTGTATCACATCCAAAACTACATAGTAAACCACAGTAATGAAAAAACATACTCATAGTGTTTCTTTAAAGCCATCACACACCTAGACACGTTTTAGGCATGAAGTTTTGTATGAGATTTAGCTTTGAAAAGCTTTTTGAGTAAAAAAAAAAAGCTTTTGTTTTTTTCTCCAGCTGAACACTTGCAGTGGACCAATGTAAAAATTAACCAAATGTTAATAATATTACATCCATGTTATGATTTATACAATAATAAACATAACATAAAGATAAAAATGAGCATTAAATAACTACAAATATATGTATGATTGATGAAAAAGATGAAAAACAAAAATCCTAAATAAATAAAGTAGACATTACGAAGAACAGAAAACTAGCACATAATCATTACTCTCTATTTTTTCATTCCACCCCTTTTGCCTTCAACTCTCCCTACCCCTTTTTCCCCCTCCCCTCTCTCGTCCTCTGTCAACTTTGTCCCTTCACGTGACCGTTACACATACCTCTGATAAAATCTTTTATATGTGTTTGTTTAAGGTCAAGTCATACCTGAAGAAACCAGATTGAAGATTTATTTAACAAATGATTTATTATCTGCTTTTTTACTGAGAGTTCTTTAAAAAAAATCACATCCACTTCCTGGAGATGGTTTATCATTTCCTGTCCAATCAGAGGAAGGACAGGAAGTCCCTGCTGTTTATCTCCTTCAGAATCCGCCAAGTGAGAGATGAGGTCCATTTCTTCATCTGGAAAGGAAAACATACAAACAAACAAAAACACGGAACAACTTTCAGTCAATGAATTTATCCACCTTTCAATTTTCTTCCCAGCATCTTTTTCAAAATACATATAGTAAAAGTAATAAAGTATAATAAGGGTAAACAAAACTTGTTTTGTCCCTACAGTATGTCAAGGAAAAAAACTTTAATTTAATTTAACTCTTTATAAAAGGTCACCTAACAGACTTTTAGCAGACTCACTTTAACTCTGTACAGGGGTGTCAAACCCAAAAATCTGTTCTTTAAAAAGTTGATAAAGCAAAAATATCATGTAATATGTACAAAGTGATTGCTTAATTGCTTATTTATGTGTTTACTTTCATATAACAACTTGAGAGTTGAAAACCCCCCTCAAATAATCAATCCTGTCCAGCTGAACAAAAGAAAACGCACAACCAGTATATTAGCGGATGTGACAACATGATTTGAGCATACTTGCTCAAGGTTTTTCCCAAATTAAGATGATTTAATTGAGGCTTGTTTTGGTTTCACTAAAGATGCTGGTCACAGTCTTTTACTTATGTTATCCATCACCTGATCGCTGCAGAAAAGATTTCAATAATCTCACTACATAGAAAAAAGTAAGATAGCCTTAGCGAGTGTAAATCAACATCCTCTCACACAAGCATCACACACCTCTGTGCACTTTAGTGTTTGATTTTAGTACAGCAATGGCATATTGAAAGTCAGCCGACACCAGGCCAATAGTGTTAGATGTCTGAGTATTTAAATAGCTAATGGGCAACATTAAATTTAAGACAGAAACTGATAGCAGGCCAGGAGCATCTTTAGGTGGGCCAGGTTTGGCCCCTGTGCCTTGTTATTGACATTTCGAGCTCATCATTTCAACATCTCGTTCCCTTAGAAATTTATGGTCCTCTCTGGATTCAGAGGGGTTTGAGATATTGAGCTTCGAAGTTTTTGCATATCATATAACAAATGCAGATTCTTTAAAAAAAAAAAAAAGTTAAAAGAAATCACATAATTTAAATAACATGTCAAAGAAAAAAAATATTTGATTAACTCAATTGTGGCCAAAATGTCAGATAGAACGAGGGATAGAAGTGTTGGTTCCCAGGAGAACCTGGCTAATGTGACACTAACTTTGCAGAGCTGTGGAACGTCTACAAATGTTTCAACCACTTAAAGTTGTTTGGTTCTGTGTGTCAGATGATCTGTGTGTTATGTTTGCTGTGCTTTGTGTGCAGGTCATCACACGGTCTATATCGGAGTAAACGTGCCTAAGAGTTATCGCCGGCGTCGACGACACAGACGACGAACAAGAGAGAGAAGGGAACGAGTGACAGAGAACGTCAGTGACAAATCGGACACAGAGAATGCAGACGACCCCGTCTCCAGCATCCTCAAACCCCTCAGTGAGTCAGGCAACGATTAAAAACTCTCAAGAATATAGTTTTTTCTTTTAGAATGAAACACTCATAAGTGATCATAAACTTAAAAATCATTGTTAGGGTTGCCAGGTATTGACATAAGGCTCATAAATGTTAAACTTTTTCAAATGAGATTGTAAGGGTTGCCTGAGTTTGAGAAAAGGCTAATGAATGCCAAACTAAAGGCATGGTTAGGGTTGCCAGACTTTGAGAATAATGGTTTAAAATAAATATATGTTTACATCAAGGTGAAAGTAAATCCTGGCAAATTTGAGGGAAATGCAAACAAATGCAGGACGGCTAACAACTAAACAATAGGACTCACATCCTTACTTTTATGTGAACATAACATTTTCTGTTACATTTCATTCAATATTTTACAATTATTTTTGTAGTTTTATGCAATGTTTTACAACTAAAAACAGATTTTCACTAGTTTTTTTTTCCTGTGGAACTATTGTAAAATAAGAGAAAATTTCATGAATCAATATTTTGTACAAGAGTCTTCATTGGGCTTCAGCACAGATCCATCCTTGATGTCCTGGAGAGGTGCAGGGTGAATGAAACGAAGCGAGAGAGAAGCGATAGAGCGTCCCTCACTCAGCCTCTGTTAAAGGTCTTTGTGTTGCTAATCTCTCTTAATCAGTGACAGAGCTGAAAAAGCAAAGCATCAGGCTAAACAAGTGCGCTGTCACCTCTATCTGTGCTTATCCCAGCTCGACCCTCACAGACCCGAAGTCACTCAGCTAAACGAACACATTTCCAATCGGGAATTTGTTAGCATTAGCGATCGGATGATGGAAACAATGGCACTAGTGTCAGTGCTGTGGTATCATGGGTAATTTTAGCCCCTTGTGGTACGAGGTCCCAGGTAAAGGAGGCACAAAGCCAGGATTTTGGCTGGAGGGATGTTCTCTCTCCTGTCGGGTACAACATGGCCTGGTTTACTCCAGAGTGGCCGTGTGAGGAGAAGGAGGGAGGAAAACAATCCCCGGCTTTGGCTAGTTTAGCGTAGATTAGCTTAGTGCTCCAAATGTGCACACACAGAGGGAGAATGGCAGTACATGGTATAAATAGGGTGGACGTTTTCTTGGACTCTGTTGGTGGCATAATAAAAAATCTACCTTATTTTGGGTTTCATTTACTATTGATTTTCAATGGCAGTTTTAAGTCAATTGTGACTTTTGGGCCCAGGGGTCAAATAAGTTTGCACCTTGTTCAGCATGTTATTGTCTGAGCTACCGTTTGACAAAGTTTGACCCCATGTTAAGTCATTGGGAAAATTTCACAGCATTCACACAATATGTTTAAAAACTATACAAGTATGGGTTTCTCAAACCAACATATTTACTATAAGATCAATTTGTATTACAATTTGTGTAAATGGTAAATCTTGTTTTTTTTTTCATGAAGGTTGGTTGATTTGCAACTTCGATGTAGTGCTGTGTCAAACACCGCATTCTTTAACAAGTTTAAGTAAATGTAAAGCAAATATTCATATTTCGTTTTAACCTTATCTAATTGTAAAACTTTATACACTACAATTGAAACTATACCAAGTCGTGAATATTTTGTGTTAAAAAAATATAAAAAATGTAAGTAATGAAAACAGCAAAAAAAATTTTTAACAACAGAAATTATACAATATTATGTGGAGGTACAACTTTAAAATAGTCTCTTCTTTCAGGTATAATAATCTTTGGAAAATCTGGAGAAATATGGAATATTTAGAGACTTTTGAATATTGCTTAGAAGTCCAAATTTGGCATGCATGGTTACACAATCATTGTAAAAATTGCTAACTTGTCATCTTAAACTGCATTGATCCCTTCACAAATTAGATGTCGTCCTCTACTTTCTGTACATTATCCTTGGATATGCTTACATTTTGATCCTGATGAGTGCAACTACATACAGGGCTCAAAGATGGAGGGGTAGCCATTCATTTGGGTTTCTGGAGCTTAAGTCCTCTGCTTCTCATTGGCTGGATGGTGAGGGTCTTCTAATCTAAAGTTTGGTTCATGAGACTAGAATGCTTCTTCCAAAAAGAGTTGTTTCATGAGGAATGGGTTCTTAAGAATCAAGTCGAAGAATCTCCTAAATACTTTTTTCTACATCAGTTTAAAACAAAATGGCCCATTTCTTGTTCAAACATGGTACAATTTTGTATTTTATGGATCGGGTAGCAAACTTAGTGAGGAAAGGACTTTCAGGATGGGCAAATCACTGGAAGTCTCTTGTAGAAACAGAGAGCGAGGGAGCCATTGTGGAGAGAGGGAACAGCACTGAAACAGCGTTCCTCCATGAAAGAAGAGCCAAAAAACCTCTTCTAATCTGTTGAAAGACTCGCTTTGCCCTGAAAAGTACACAAGAGATGTCTCTAGTCTCTAGGTTTTAAACTAATCGATAAGTCTTGTTGGCAACAGAGTCGTGGGTGCATAAAGTGAACCTGCGAGCTAAGGTAAATAACCACAATAGAGTAGGTAAAATAGAGACAGTAGCTATACCGTAGGTGTCTGTTGACATTGTATATGAGTTCCAGTGTTAGTTTTTTGCTTAGTTAAGTACATCACATTAAATCAACCCTGAAAGTTGATTTAAAAGTATTTTTTTAACCCTGAAAGTTACAAAAAAGCTCCTAAATATTTATTCTATATGTGTTTTGTCTGCAGTAAACACTGGGTGGCAGTCACTTTTTTTTTTTAGATTTCATTGTGCAGAGTTCATTTCGGTCTGAGCATCTGCGGCATGAACATTTTCATTTGTGTTTTTAATTTCTGTGGCAAGATCAATGGTGACCATAACGGAGGGGATTGAATGTAGTTGGTGGAGAAGCAACAGTCTGAGTTGTTGTGTTAAAGTTTGTTCACAAAATTATCTAGATACTTCCATGCTTCAAAAAACTGTTAAAGACAAAAATAATTCAGATAAAATGTGACTCTTTTTGCAATGATCGTATTTTGGCTATATCTGATTATATATCATAATTCTCGCAAAGTGCAAAAAATATGTGTTCAACTATCAGCTGCGTCTGTATATAAGCCTCAGCATACCACGAGATTATTCACAGAGAATTCCCCGTGCCTTCTCCTCTCATTTATCAAGTGTGTTCATCTCAAGGTAACTTCCCTGAGAAACTGAGACCTCGCTGTCAGTGTGTAACTTGTAAAAAAATGACTTTTGTGGACCTTTAAAATAGGTTTATTTATTAATACCTGCTAACCTGTGATTTTTATAAAACTACAGCATTCTTTCCAATATTTATTCATATTTATTCAAATACTAAGGTATATAATTGTTGTTGTTTAACTCAGTTTTTGTAGGTTTCTGCAACAAGAACAAACCTTCATGTTAAGTGGATGTAGAAAATTTAATTTAATTTTTATTTGTAACAAGTTACTGCCATTAACAGAGCATTGTTTAAACACGACTCTAAGTAGCTGTCCTTGGGTCAGTTTCTCCTGTACAAACCCATTGTTTTGTGTGTTCCTGTGGAATATTTCATGGTGTAACAACGTGAGCTCTCTCCATTTGATTTTCTGTCAGTTTCTCCGGCAGCAGAACGAATTCGCTTCATTCTGGGAGAAGATGACAGCGGCCCTCCTCCGCCGCAGCTCTTCACTGAACTCGACGAACTTCTTGCCATTGATGGTCAAGAGATGGAGTGGAAGGAGACAGCCAGGTAAAGTGTGCGGGCACTCAGCAATACTATGTCCAGATCATTAAACTCTTTTTATAGTCTGTACTTAATATCGCCATACGCTCACTACATGCAGGTCATAAACTGCAGAGCTCGGAGTGCAAGTGATGCCTCAAGATATGTAATTAATTCATTCCGGGGTGGTTTTTGTATGCTAATTTTTCGTATGTCGAAGCAAGTTTTACATGTAAAATGCCTAATCCGTTCCAAGCCACACAGAAACAACACTAAAAACTGAAATTAACAATTGTGAAAATCAATTAGGATTTGTCAATCCTTAAAACTACACATTATAAATCTAATAAATAATAATAAAACAATGAAAACAGAATAAAATAAATGAAAAATAATAACCTTTACCTTTCGAGTGAGGCGGTGTGACGGAGGAGGTGGTAGGGGAGAATAACGTATGGTAGCGGAGGAGAGCCGTTGCCATAAAAATATGCTTTGCACTAAAAAGCAACACAAAAATATTCACAAATTTAAGACACCAACACGAAAGCTTCAGGGGTGGAACTGACCAATAGGAGAACAGGATACTATGCACAAACACACAGCATCAGGGCTGGAACTGACTAATAGGAGTGCAGAACATCTGGTAGGCGAATTGAATGCAATCACGTGATGATTCGGCCGAATTTGTTGTCTTATGCTTGAAATTTAAATGTTGAATATGTATTTCTCGTGTGCATGTTTCGTATCCTGAATTTTTTTCTTATCTTGAAACAAAATATTTGCATTTCGAATTTTCCGTAACGTGAAGCATTCTCATTCTTATGCTCCGGTTTCCCCCACAAGTCCAAATACATAAAGTATAAGTCAATTGGGTAAAAACAATTGTCCATAGTGTTAAAGTGTGAATGTGTGTGTGAATGTTTCCCAGCGATGGGTTGTGGCTGGAAGGGCATCCGCTGCATAAAACATGCCAGAAGGGTTGGTGGTTCATTCCACTGTGGCGACCCCGAAAGGGAAGAAAGCCGACAAGAAAATGGATGGATGGAATCATATCCAACAAGTTCACTTGTTTTCTCTTTTTAGCGTTCTTTTGAATGACTTAAGCTATTTCTCGCACCATTACTGCTCACATCCTGCATTGACCTTTGGTAGCACATCATTTCCTACATAAACTACTTCCAGCTGCCCTTATCCTAAAGATTTTAGACTCAAACATATTTGATGAAACTGTGGGAACAAAAGACTAAGCAAACCTTTGCTGCTAGCGAAGACAAAGCTTCTTTCTCCGGCTCCTGAGTTGATCTGATTTCCTGTGAGTATTGAGTGACAGATGAGCCGCGGGTCTCTTCCTGCAGCAATATCAGCTAACCCCCCCTGGACCCCCACCCCCCATTTCCTCTGAATGTTCTCTAATACAAAGATTTGATGATTTTTAAGAATAGTTTCTTCAGTAGCAGTACCTTTCTGTTTACAATTCAGTTTTGTTCACTTTTTATAACCACACAGTACTAATCAATCCTAAGCTTAAAACAGATATTTTAGAAACAAACATAGACTTTTTTTTTTTTACCAGGAAGACTCCTTGCAGCATAACATCTTATTTAGTTGTTGCAGAATGACACTGAAATATTTTGTAATGCACTTTGGGTAGATTACAGTGTTGCGTGCAGATTAATTTTTAGATAAAAAAATAATGACACAATTCTAATGTTTATAGTCTATGAATCAATTATTTAATTGATTTGGTAAACTATAAACATTAGAATTTGTCATTATTTTTTTAATGGAAAATTATTTCTGCTCACAGGAATGTAACCGACACAAAGTTTCAACTACTATAGTTTTTTTTTTTAAATCCTAAAGTCCTTTGAATGTAAACAATGTATTTTGTATTGTTTGATTTAACTGTTATATTTATTGATTTTAGTAATTACCGTCCACAAAAAAAATTAAGTAACTTACTAATTTGATTTGTCTTAATTAATTGTAATTATTTTTCATATTTTGTTTAAATAAAAAAAAAATTAAATTAATTAAATTCCACAGAGTAAATTATCATTCATTCATCTTCATGTCAGCTTTCTTACCTTTCGGGGTCGCCACAGCGGAATGAACTGCCAACTCTCTGGCGTATGTTTTACGCAGCGGATGCCCTTCCAGCCCATCGCTGGGAAACAGAGTAAATTAATTAACTTTATTTTAACGTTTAAAAAGTATTTTACTTCATTAATGATAAACAATAAAATACAGTGAATTCATTTCTTAACTAATTTGAACATAAATAATATAATCTTCTTTATTTTTATTCTTTTATTTATTTTTATTCTTTTTTTAATTTGTATTATATTTTTTATATCTATATTCTATATCTATATTATAAATAATATATTAGATTCAATTGGATAAATATACTACCATAAAAAAAACTAAATAAATAAATATTCTAAAACAATTGTACATTCATTTTTAACAAATATAATGTACTTAATCAATTATAGAAGCTTCTCATTTCATTGTAATCATTGAATTCACTTAGTTTTTTTTATTTTAATGTTTTATGTTTTAATGATTTATTGCATATACTCTATATTTTTACTTTGAATATTTCCATGCTGTCTGCTCTAAATAAGAGTGAAATGAAGTGATGCCTGCACGATGTGAAACTGAAAGCATGCTCTGACAAAGAGCCAGTGTGAGTGTGCAGAGTTCCCAGAGTTCCCAGAGTTCACCTGTGTCTCAGGTAACATATCAAAACAGCAGGCCGCGGTGTGTGTCGTGTGTATCAGTTTTGTCTCAGATGTCATCGCGCGCTTGGCTACCCTCAGCTCAGGATTAAAGTCAAGGATGTGTCTGTGTGTGACCGTGGGTTTAGTTCTTGGTAGGCGCACCCGCTCAAGCAGCGGCAGCTGAAGTGATAACCAGAAATGTAAGAGGCTTTGAATCGTTTTTCACTCTTACTTTACATCAGAATGCTGCCAGTTAGTTTTACCTGGAAAAAACTATGACTAAAGTACACCGAACAAGAAATACATATATAACATATATAACATTATCAAGAAATGGGTCATCCAAGAAAGAACTGGAGTGGAGTTAGTTAGACACATCACTGAATTTTTACAGTGCCAAACTTTATTTGTAAATTTAACTTTTGATTTAAAGGGGTCCTGATATGGATTTTCTGTGCTTTTATGCTTTCCCTTTTTAATGTTGAGAAATTTATAATAATTGCAAGAATTTTCCAAGAAATAAAACCAGCCTATTTAAAATTATCATATTAAAAGCCTCATAGTCTGCCTGTTGTATATGATTTTAACCATAAATATAGCTTAATGTGCTAAATCAATGAGTCTCTTTTTTATTTTGCTATATGTAAAGGCACAACACTGACAGAAGGCAATTCGTAGACTTGATGCTCAAAAATATACTGGATTTAATGTTGTTTAACTCATTCATTCATCTTCATGTCGGCTTTCTTCCCTTTCGGGGTCTCCACAGTGGAATGAACCGCCAACTCTCTGGGATATGTTTTACATGGCGGATGCCCTTCCAGCCGCAACCCATCGCTGGGAATGTTGTTTAACTGTACGTGTAGATTCAGACATGCATAAAATAAAGAATAAACGCCGAAAGTGAAACGAATGACTTGAAGAGAAGAACAACCATGGGTTGTTGGATAAGATCTCGTTCAGTTAGGAAATCCTGCATTTGATTGTGGCATACTCAAGAAGAAGTCAGAAGTTATAGCTTTACATAGACCAAAGGCCTACACATTTTTGGTTCAACCATCATGAAACATGATGTTCGTTGTACTAAATAAGGTCCTCTCTTATTGTATAAAGCTAGAGTAGTATGCATGCTAGTATACTATATACAAGAATAGTATGCATGCTAGTGCAGTGTTACCACTAAAATGTGCAGGGCTGTGGCCCTCCAGGACCAGATTTGTGGAACCGTAGCATAGACAAACATACTTTTAGAATATGCTGAGGGAAACACTTAGCTTTCAGAAAACCCTTTAAGCACAGATTTATATGCAAACCTTCCAAAAAACTACTTTTTTATAAGAGGTACCCTTTAACAGTTGCAGCCGCAGAATACATGTAAGCTTTCCTGCTGTGATGCTTATTAAAGTCTCTGTTCGTAATTTATAAATTGCCCCGAATGTTCATCTCAAAAGTTGATGATCAAAATGCTGCTTTCCCTACAATAAAAAAGAAATGCGTATTTCTCTGTGTGTTTCAGGTGGATAAAGTTCGAGGAGAAGGTGGAGAAGGGCGGTGAGCGCTGGAGCAAACCTCACGTGGCCACTCTCTCTCTTCACTCGCTCTTCCAGCTGAAGAACTGCATTGAGAAGGGAAGCATTGAGCTGGAGCTGGAGGCCAACTCGCTGCAGCAGATCATCGGTACACATCCGCCCAACATGAAACATGCACCTGAGCACAGCATACATTCCTGCAAAAAGGTCCAAATCTTTCAGCTTCTATTAGATTTCAGACAGCACAGATTGATGTGAGAGTGTGCGTACAAGTAAGAAGTTTGATTGTGGATATACGATGGATTTGCAACTAAAGGCAACATCATCAATTGTCAGCTAATGCAAGTACATGCGTAAAGTATAGCTTTCTAACAATGATGTAAATTCTCTTTTTTATACATTGTAATCTCCAGAATGGTTTTCATGCACTTAAAACAGATCACGACATTATGTGAGTCTAGTGAGATTGAAAGTAAATACATTAAAAGTTTTAGTCAGTACATGCAAATTTTGGTGTCTTTCTCTAATATATAAGACCCCCGAGGACACGCGTGTGTTTTTGGCTTTCAGATATGGTCACAGACAGTCTGATCGAGAGCGGGCAGCTGAAGCCGGAGCTCAAAGAGCTGGTCACCTTCACTCTGCTCAGGAAACACAGACACCAGACCAAAAAATCCAACCTGCGCTCCCTTGCAGACATCGGGAAGACTGTGTCCAGTGCCAGCCGTCTCTTCAGCAACCAGGAGAATGGTAACATAC